>CAJQZP010000945.1:7465000-8042500 GCA_907164705.1 Parnassius apollo | reverse complement strand
AAACGAAGGGGCGATGCCGGTAAAAACAAAACCATAGAAGACATCATTGGGTTGTTGAAAGGGGCAGATCCTGAGATATTTCCAACGTTTGTGGCACGAGACATCCAAAAATTGCCACCGGTCACATTTGACCACATAGACGCGACGCGTTTACTAAAGGATATGCTAGTTATGCAGAGGGAGATCAGTGCCATAAGTGAGAAATGTGCAGTATTTCAAGACACGTACGTTAAAAAAAGATGATTTAAAATTTGAATTTGATAAGTATCATAAGAATACACGAGGGCAACTCATAAGTCACCCTAATGTCAATAGCAAGAGAGGCGGTTCTTGCTTACAAGATAGCCCCGACTGTGACAGCGGGCCGATGGGCTTAATGACCGTCCGTAACGATAATTATACGTCGACAATGACAGTGCAAAAACAGATAGGTGATCACCTGTCTTTGTCGGACGCGAGCGCTTGCGCGGTGGAGACAGATAAGTCTGTCCTATTCACACACGTGCAACAAGTGGCACATCAAGAGTACGTGGAGGCCCCTCGTCAAGTAACTGCGGTTTCGAATGCACACGAGGCAAATGCATTTGAGGCGCCCGCGCACCTATCCTTGTCATGCGTGAGCGATACGGAGGCGGAAGATCATAAAGCTGTCTCTGTCGCTCCCGTATTAAGGTCGGAGATGGCGACTCGAGCGCTTGTCTCGTCTGAGTCAGCTGGTGTGATGACGTCGTGCAATGTAGTGAATGCAGATATACAAAGCGCCGTGAACAAGCAAGATGTAATTGATGGGGAATGGATACGAGTTGAAAAGCGTAAAAAGTCAAGGTTTAAGGGGTCGAGAGGAACAGCTGTGATAAACCCGCTGGGGAAATTCAGGGCGGCGGAGGTGCAGATTCCGTTGTTTATTTACAACGTCGATAAAGACGCCACAGAGCGGGATATTGCCGAATATGTATATGAGAAAACACATATACATATACTGCCGGAGAGAGTGAAGAATAATAATAAAGCGGAAAAAGATTACACATCATTTAAATTCTGTATACCTAAAAGTAAATTGTCTTTGTTTACAAATAATGAATTGTGGCCGGAAGGTATATACTTCAGAAAATATATAATATTTAGAAAGGGTAGGAAAACACCTACAGATCGGGATACGAGGAAAAATAATAAAAATGATGGATCAGAAGTCAATTAGAGAGAATAATTATAAATTAAAGCTAACTAGCTTTAACTGTAAGTCACTAAAGCGATCAATAGATAGTGTGAGAAGTATTTGTGTGGCAGCGGACGTGGTTGCGCTGCAGGAAACTTGGTTGCTACCGCATGATTTGGCCTACCTAAGTACTGTTAATGACGAGTTTGTAGCCACAGGGACGTCAGCGGTAGATACGAGTGCAGGCATGTTACGCGGCCGTCCCTTCGGGGGCGTCGCGCTGTTATGGCGTAAGAGTGCGTTTACGGCGGTATCTGTTGTGAAGTGCAATAATGCGAGGCTCTGCGCTATAAAGTGTAAATTGCGTGAATGTGATCTGTTGATATTCTCGGTATACATGCCTACTGACTGTACTGACAACTTGCCAGAATTCACAGACTGTTTGAGCGAGATTAATGCGGTTGTTGAGGACAGTGGTATTAGTATGGTAGTTGTATTAGGAGACTTTAATGCTCAACCAGGTGAATTATTTTTTAATGAAATGCAGCAATTTTGTGTTGAACAAAAATGGTGTTGTGCGGACTTTGAACTTTTGCCAAACAATGGGGAGACGTATACCTACATTAGTGATGTTCACTGATGTACACGTTGGCTTGACCATTGTTTAGTAACTAGGATGGCTAGGGGTTACATTGAGAATATAACCGTAAATAACAGTGTCTCGTGGTCTGATCACTATCCTTTGGAAATTGTTTGTAACTTAAACCCCTTACATACTCAGTTGGTACCATCATCTCGAGTTTCTAATAATAAGATATTTTGGGGGCAGAGGGATAGTGACCAGACTAAGCTATTTACGAAAACTTGTGATGAGAAGCTAAGTAAAGTAGTTTTTCCTATGGAGCTTACGAAATGTTGTGGCAAAACCTGTTGTAAAGATGAACATAAACTAGTTATCGATAATATGTACTCTCATATTGTAAGCATATTGCAGTCAGGGGCAATAGTTAGTCATAAAATTGTAAGGGGAAATAAAAAAGGTTATATTACGGGGTGGAATAGGCATGTAAGGCCACTACACGGGAGAGCTCGTCTGTGTTTTCAGTCGTGGGTTATGGCTGGGAGGCCGAGTAGTGGAGTTACATACGACGATATGCGGGAGTCTCGTAGGCTTTTCAAAAAATAAACTAAAATGGTGCCAGGACCATGAAGATCAATTAAAAATGGACATTTTAGCCTCTACACACGAGACTAAGCAGTTTAGTAGGTTCTGGCAACAAACAAATAGACTGAATGCACGGGCGGGCCTTCCTGTGGAAGTGGGAGGCATAACAGAGAGTCAAAACATTGCTAATATGTTTAAGACTCACTTCAGGGTGGAACCCCTAAGTATAGTAGGTCAAACAGTGGACGGGGCTCGGGACACCGTAGACCCTTGGGTAGACTCATTGAGCTTCTCTGTTTGTGAGGTAAATGACGCAATAAGGAGTATGAAGCGGGGGGAGATCCCCGGGGCATGATGGCCTGAGTGTCGAACACTTGCGATATGCTGGAGTGCACCTTTCCAGAGTCCTTACCATGCTCTATAACCTCTGTGTCAGTCATGGTCACCTGCCGGATGCAATGATGATGACGGTGGTCGTGCCTATAGTGAAGAACAGGACGGGCAATGTAGCGGATAGGTCCAACTACAGGCCTATATCCCTAGCGACAATCGTGGCTAAAGTTCTGGACAGTCTGCTTGATACACATTTAAAGAAAGCTACTAAAATTAACGACGCTCAATTCGGCTTTCAGCCCGAATTGTCTACCGAGAGCGCAATAATGTGTCTCAAGCAGACTGTACGGTACTACACTGACAGGAAAACGCAAGTGTATGCGTGCTTCTTGGACCTGTCAAAAGCATTTGACCTTGTCTCGTATAAAGTACTATGGCATAAACTTAGGACGGAAACGAGCCTAAGGCCGGAACTGTTATCGTTGTTGCAGTACTGGTACGGTAACCAGTCAAATGTAGTAAAATGGGGGAGACGCTATGAGTGACCCCTACAAGCTGAACTGTGGAGTAAGGCAGGGTGGGCTTACGTCACCGAGGCTGTTCAATCTTTTTGTCAACCAGCTGATAGAGGGGCTGAGCAGAGCTGGTGTCGGATGCTCAGTTGATGGTGTCTTTATAAACAACATCAGCTATGCGGATGACATGGTTCTGCTTAGTCCTTCGGTCAGTGGCCTCCGGAAGCTACTTAAAATATGTGAGGACTATGCTGAGAGAAATGGACTCAGATACAACGCCAAAAAGAGCGAGTTCCTTGTGTTCAGGGGGAAAAAACAAACCCACCAATTTTCAGCCAATCATACGATTGTGTGGTATTCCCCTGAAACAGGTGGCGGAGTTCAAATATCTCGGCCATATAGTTAACGAGCGCCTCGTGGACGACGGTGATATAGAGAGGGAGCGAAGGGCGCTGTCGGTCCGGGGCAATATGTTGGCCCGCAGATTTGCGCGTTGTAATGCAGAGGTAAAATTAACGCTGTTTAGAGCCTACTGCCAGACTTTTTACACGTGCAGTCTGTGGGCGGACTATACGCAGCGGACCTTCAGAACTCTTCGTGTGCAGTACAACAATGTGCTGAGAGCGGTATTGGGGAAGCCACGTCACTGCAGTGCATCTGCAATGTTTGCGGAGGCTCGTGTAGACGACTTCTACGCGATCTTCCGGAAACGTGTTGCATCCATGATGGGCCGTTTAGTGAACAGCACCAATGCCCTTCTCAGCACTTTGGCGTGCAAACTCGACAGCCCACTCTGGAGGAGTTGGAATGGTGCACACACATATGCTAACAAGCGTGTGTGTATTTAATGTTAGTTAGTTAATCTTAGTAGTAGTTAGTAATTATATTTAATTTTAGTTAATTTTAATTTATTTTAATTTATTTTTAATTTATTTTCCTTTTTATTGATTGATTTTTTCATTTTTTTTTTTTCTTCGTTTTGTTTTGTTTTTTCTTTTCTACTAACCAAATATGGACCCTGGTCTGAAATAAAGATTTATTATTATTATTATTATTATAATAACCCGATCCTGTATTGCACAGACAAAACCCTCGGTTTCCCCCGAAGAGATCACCGAAACGTAGCCAGTTGAGGGAGGCGACTGTATCTACGAAGGGCTCATGTAGAGCCTTGTAGTACCTCCCGTGGAGCTCCTTCTCCTTCCATAGGGACTCCCGGTCGGAAATGCTAAGCACTGCTGGGTCCTGCCATTGCTCGTTGGCTAAGGATAGAGGGGTAAGCCCTTTATCACTAGAAATGACGTCATTATAGAATGGATCATCCGATCTCGCCAAGAAGTATTGAAGGAGACTGCACACTTCGCGATTATGCATGGTGAGCACTTTTGTACCTCCTTTCAGAAGCTGAAATCCCCTCCCGGAGCCCTCCAGTTAAGTACTGAGAGGGTTCAGGGAGAGACAAAACCAGATTAGACTCAGAAAATCGCCCTGGAAGATACTCCTTCTTATCCTTATGTGGTTCTCCGCAGCCATCATCCGCTCGCCCAGATAGCAAAGGATCGTACTCCATTGCCCCATACACTGCTCGAGGAAGTCTCCAACTGTACAGTCAATTTCGTACAGCCGGAGGACTCTCTTTAGCCATGTATGGGGTACCGAGTCGAATGCCTTTCTGTAGTCTATCCAGGCGGCGGAGAAATTCCGACGGTTGCGTTTCACCACTTTGCCAATGACGCGTCAATGGGAGTGGTTCCTTGGTTCCACGACCACCGCCCCGGCATCCATTTTGAGCGCGTGACATCACCTGATTTAGCTCCAGGTGACGAATGATTCTCGCGCTCAAAATGGATGTCAGTGTCTTATATATGGTGGGTAGACACGTGATGGGGCGGTATTTGCTCGGGTCTGTGGTATCCTGATCTTTAGGAACCAAATGAGTTATCCCAGTAGTGAAGAGGCTCGGGAGCGACTTCTGATCGAGAGCCTCTTGAAACTGTCGGGCGAGCACAGCGTGACACACTACGAACCCCTTCAGCCAGTAATGATGCAGCCCGTCGAGCCCCGGACTTTTCCAGTTCGGGGCCCTACGGACCGCCACAGCCACGTCTTCAGGCGTTATGGTGACGGGGTCCATAGGCGTAACACTTGCACTCTGGCTCGCCACAACTTCCATCCAAGGGCCCTCGCTGTGGTTTACGGGCTCTGACCACAGGCCACGCCAAAATGCGACAGTGTCGGTCTGATCCGGTCCTGGGCCCGCTCCACATACCTCTGGTCGCATGATTTACAGAGCCTCTTCTGATCACTCTGGAAGAGACGATTCTGGTTGAACCGCCTTGACCTCTCGCTAAATCGTCGAATCCGCTTCCCCCAAGCAGCGATTTTTTGCTTCATGACCTGAAGCTATGCGCTCCGTTAGTTTTTGCGTGATAACCGGTTGGAACAAACTGATATTTGTCCCAGCAAACGCCATCCTAACGGTGCGCATAATCCTCGGTCTATTATTACCCGACCTGAAGCTTGTCAGTCTGCCGATAAGGGCCCTTGCCTTTGCGATACGGTCCTCAATTCTTTTTCTCCAGGCTGGGATGGCGCTACTTTTTTGAGTAGCACGTCCAGCCACGGGAAGTTTGGCGCCAATAATACGGCATACTGCCAGTGCGGCGCCAAAAAGAATTGAATCCGTCTCGCAAAGGTCCCGGCTGGCTTCCAAATAGGTCACCAGCATTGGGTTAAGAGCCCGCACGACAGCCCGATTTCGCTTGCTAAGGGGTATGCGGGGAAGTCGCGGTCGATTTTCGAGAGGCATGCTGCGCGTTTCCAGCATCGACTCTTCCAATATGCTCCTCATTTTCTCTAGTTCGTGGAAGACTATTCCATCATCGTCTGAATTAGCCACAAATGGAATGTTGACGGCAGCATCCACATATGCAGTTTGTTGCGCATGTAGTGGCGCCGCATTCCCAACCGTAGCATTTCCATTCGATGAAGGAATAGCCTCACGTCGTAGTCGCTCGAGTTCGGCGTCTAACTCGGTCTGCCAGGTTTTGCTCAGTGACGGATAGAGATGGCTCCAGCTCTGCAAAAAAGCGATGCATCCGAGCCCGATACGCCAAACATCCAGTTTCTTCCCCTTTTGCCCTAAAATATGCCCGCAGTGCTTTTTCATTCATTGATTTAGACCAACGCATGCGACGTGCTCACCAGCGGCGGGTGCCGCTTGCTGAGTCCGAGAAGACCCAGCCGACACCAAGCCTTCTGGTGGGGATGATGGATGCGGGGGGCTGCTAGGTAGTCTTGCAACACCCCGCGCTCGGCTGGCGGCCCGCAAGCTGTCGCGTCCAGCGCCAGCACCAGACGCGCCCTGGCGACCTCCAGGCAGCGGCCCTTTGCGCACTATCTTTTTTCCATCATCCTTATTATTATTATTATTATTTCTGTTTTAGTGCATGATGTAAGGCGTCTATAACTTTAGTTATCCGTCTTATTTTTGCGCTTTTAATTTTTTGTATTCTTTTTATTTTTAATACGCTTATTTCCATTGCTTTTTGACATGCTACTAGTTTGTTTTTTTATTTTTGTGTTGTAAGTCCACGATTGGCATCCGTATGTAGGTAGGTAAGACGCAGGTATCCAAGACGATTTTCTTAAGGTGGAGGGGAAATTCACCTTTTAATATTTCTTTCAGGGTCCAAAACTTTTTCCAACTCATGTTAATACGCCGCTCAACTTCTAGTTCCACATTTTTGTCTTCGAATGATAATCGTTTTCCAAGGTAAATGTAATTGTTCACGTATTCAAGCGGCTTGCCGTTTAGATATATAGGTTTTGTTAGACTGTTTGTTAGTATTTTAGTTTTGTTCTCATTCATTTTGAGGCCTACTTTTTCGCTTTCCTCGTTTAGAGTACTTATCATTTTTTCTAATCTCTTACTTGTTTCAGCGAATAAGACAATATCGTCCGCAAATCTGAAATGTGTAAGTTGATCTTGTTTAACTCTGATCCCTTCCGACTGCCAGTTGGGACACACTCGCTTTCAGTAATTTCTACAACAGGGAAGCATTAGCAATTAGATACCGGCGATCGGAAACCAAAACGAAATAAAAAACATAAAAGAATTACAGAAATAAAACACCCTCCCCCAAGCCGGCTGGTCCCCGTGGGTGAAAAAGACCAGAACCCTCCAGCTTACATTGAAAAAACAATCAAAATTATAAAAGAACCACAACAACCCCTCAAGGTAGGAACACTGAACGTGAGATCACTAGCTTCAACTAAAAGATTTATGGAATGTTAGTACTTGCTACAAAAAATAAAAATCGATATACTTGGTTTGGCAGAAGTTAGAAGATTGGGCTATGCTATAGGACAACATGAAAGCTACTTATTCTGTTATAAAGGCGAAACACTCGGATTACATGGAGTTGGTTTTTTAATAAGTAAAGAACATAAGAATAATATCGTTAGTTTTTCAGCGCTCACAGAGCGGGTGGCTGTGTTAAAAAGAATTACAACAACCAACTGGTTACAATAATACACCTACTGAAAAGGCAACAGATGAATAAATCAACTCATTTTATAGAACTCTGCAGGTAGCTTATGACCAGGCAGGTGATAAAGTACTTTTTATTGGCGATTTTAATGCTAAAGTTGGTCAATCCAATCAAAAGACAGCGAAAACGTTGTTTTAGGAAAATTTGGATACGGAAGCAGAAATAAAAGAGGTGAGAAACTAATTTGCCCTGGAAAATAAATTGTAAATAATGAACTCCTTTTTCAAAGCTAGGACAAAACCGCAAATGGACCTGGGTATCCTCATGTGGGAACACAAGAAACGAAATTGATTTTATACTATCAAACCACCCCACGAGAATTAGAAACGTTGAAGTATTACATGGCTTTGGATTCGCATCAGATCACCGCTTAGTCAGAGCTACATACATGCTAGACCAAGGGAAAAGGAGTAGAACAGCATTCAAAGCGAAACCAAAGACACTGAAAACGGAAGAAGATATATCGTCATACTTGGAAAACCTATAGATCAACATTCACCAACTGGAAACAGAACAAGAAGAAGACACACAAACCTTCTACAGTAAATTAGCAGAAATCACCAATAGCAGCCTTGCAGACCAGAAAATAAAAAACAAAAATCGATCGACTAAATACTTAACGAATTTACTAAAACTCTTCTCTCAAGTCGAAATGAACTTCTGCAAATGAAACAAAAAAACTATAAGGAATGAAGAAGCAACTCAGCACGTTACAGTTTAAAACTACAAGTTGATTGTCCCGACATACCGATCTGTCGAGGAGTGGACAGGAGATTATATAGTGAAATAAAATGATTTCTTTTACAAAATTTTCTGGTTTATATTGTTGAATGGATCATATAGAAAATTTTGTATACCTTACGGTGACGAGTGGCAACGAAGTCTGATAGCGAGACTTTTACACCACCTGGTACGCCGTGAAGAGGACGACGGCGAGCTAAAAGGGTTAAGAATAGATCATATTCTTCCTCATCCAATTCAAGTGAGGAAGGTGAACGTCGGAGGCGCTACAAGGCGGCAAATACACTATCTTTTATTTACGAAGGTTTTTAAACTATTAAAAGGAATTACTGAAGATAGGTCTAAAGGCTCTTTTAGCAATAATAATTTCACCAATGTGATCCCGGAATTAGATCCATGTAATGGGGCTCAAAGCATTGAATTCTGGCTGCGTAAAGTTAACAAATGTGCTGTGATAGGTTTTTCAACAAGAACTTTGTTTTTCAATTGGGGCACCAACATGACATTATTGACATTTAGTTTTTTGACCTATTCGTAGTAGATGCTTTGGCAATTGCTACAATGAATTCAATTTCGCTCGAAAATCGCATTAAAATAATTAAAATCCACTATGAAAATGGTGGTTATGTTAAAGTTACGTTTCGTAAAATTCGTCATATATTCGGACAACATACTCGTCCTTCTGAGACCGCTATTAAGAATTTGGTCGCTAAATTTGAATCGATAGGCTCGGTACAAAATGTGCCAACACCAACGCGTGTTCGACCGAGTCGTTCAACTGAAAACATCGCAGCCGTGAGCCACAGTGTTGAAGAAGATCCAAATTTGACAATTCCTCGACGTTCTCAACAATTGGGGTTAACCACCACATAGCGAATTTTGCGTAAGGATTTGGCTTTGAAGCTTTACAAGGTTCAACTGGTGCAGGAATTGAAGCTGACCGACCATTCACATCGCCGTAGATTCGCTCAATTCATTCAGGAACAGCCCGCTGGTTTTTCTGAAAAAATCATTTTTTCAGACGAAGCCCATTCTCACTTGTCAGGGTACGACAACAAGCAAAATTGCCGCATTTGGGCTTCTGAAAATCCTAAAGCGATTATTGAGAAGCCTTTGAATGCTCAACGTGTCACTGTACGATGCGCTATGTGGTCTGGAGGCGTGATTGGGCCGTTTTTTTCGAAGATGAGGCTGGAAATGCGGTAACGGTCAATGGATCATGCTATCGCGAGATGTTAACATCTCAATTTTGGCCTATTATTGATGACATCGATATCACAAACATGTGGTTTCAACAGGACGGTGCCACGTGTCACACAGCCAACGAAACGATAAATTTATTGCAAACCAAATTTCCCGATCGCATAATTTCACGAAATTCAGCTTTTAGATTGCCAGCCAGATCGTGTGATTTAACACCACTGGATTATTTTTTGTGGGGCTATGTTAAGGACAGAGTCATACGGAGCCAATCGAATCGATCGCGGCCTTAAAACTCAAATTCCGTGACGTGATTAACGAAATAGACCCGCCATTTTGCCAAAAAGTGATTAAAAACTTTGATGAAAGAATCGACATCTGTCAGCGTGGTCGTGGTGGACGTTTGCCAGATATCATTTTTCATTCATAATTGCCAAACTTTTCTCTTCGTAATACAATAAAAATTTGAATCATCTTCATCTAAACTCGTTATTTTATTTTGTTTTAGAAAACAAAATTCTTGTTGAAAAACCCATTATATGATTGGGATAATAAGCAAATTGTTCGTTTCTCATTGCAAAAGTTAGTTGGTCTAACAAAAAGATGGTTTGAGTCCTTGCCAACGGTTGCCTTCACTTGGGATGAGTGGCAGGCTAAGCCGGCTTTTAGAAGAAATGTTGAATATTACTTCAAGCAATGACGTAAGTTTGGAAGGATATTTCCGCAATAAGCTAAGTTTATTAAATAAATGTGATATTATAGAAAAAAAACTGTTAACTGTGTCATTAATGGAATTAGTAATAGGTCAATTAGTAATGGGGCACAAATTTTAAATAGTCATAAACCGGAAGATTTACTTAATTATCTTGCGTCACAAAAACCATTTAAATCTAGTATCCCAAGTACAATCAAAAGCTTTCCACAACTCTCATTTGCTAATTGTCGTTCTCAAGGTAATCCTTATTATAAATGCAATAAGTCAATTTTGAAATGCAGGCGTTGCAACGGAATAGGGCGCGATAATGATGACTATTGACCCTTCTAACAATGCCATCAGTATTAACAATAGGTCGGAGAAGAAATCCTTCAAAATAAATTCCCTTATCAAAACCAATGAAAAGCATTTTAAATCTGTGATAATTAATGAACACACTTTAGAAACTTACATAGACGTCGGCAATGAATGTAGCGGAAGATTATGCTGAGTCATTAGCACTACTAAAAAAATTACGGGCTTCCTGTTGTGAAAAGTTTGGTCACTCATCAGTGATACCATTGTACAAATCCTCAGTCAATTTTAATATAAATGAAATAGAAGCTTTTATAGAAGTTTCAATTGTTGAAAACGCAATTCTTCAAACATCTCTAGTTATTGGACAAAATTTAACAGAATTACCATTTGCTACAGTCTTGAAAGATAACTTCAAACTGATGTTTTACATTAGTACGGGTCAAGATCTGTTCAGTAAGGACGAAAACGTTATAACACTTAATGTCAGCAGTACGGTAGATGTTTTGAAAACTAAATTCGGTTCGGTTCACACAAAGCCGTTTTTATCAAAGGTTCTAATGCTATTGAACCTGGTAACGAGTATCGTCTATTTCAGGGCATATTCAATATTAGTGATGGTAAGGGTGGAGTTTTAGCAAGTAATTTGTCATCCCATGTGGCGACTCTTTCAAATACTAAATTAGTAGCTCAGTCCATTCCGATCACGGAGCACACATTATGCCAAATTAACCGAATACTTAAAAATCCCTTCAAATTAGCAACCTTTGATAAAAACGATATTAAAACCGGTTCAAATCTTGACAATCATCTATGTACTATTGCAGAGCTATCGTGATTGTTTTGCAACGAATCTTGGCGAAATAGGTAGTGTAGAGGAAGTAAAACTTAAAATTGTTTTAATTGATACTAAGCCAATAGTTTACCGCCCATATCATCTTTCTCATCACGAACGTCAGAAAGTTCGAGAAATCGTAGATGAATTATTGTAAATTGATATTATTTTTGAATCAAATTATGATTATGCCAGTACAATTTTAATGGTCAAAAAGAAAACCGGTGACCAAAGACTGTGTAGAGGTTAGATTGTTAAATACTAAAACTATTAAAGAACGTTTTCCTCTTCCCCTTACCGAATTGAAATAATTAACCTAAAAGTATGATGGATTGAGCACAAATACCGAGCTGTCCATGGAGTCAGATAACAACCCAAGCATTAGTGTACATAATATAGAAAAGAAAAATTGGCTTTTAACATAACAAATAGCAGACCCAGATATATCCCGTATTTTAAAACTTCTTGAACCTGGAGATGACCAGTAATATAAAGATATTCGACGAAAATATGTAATTAATAATCGTACTGTATTTCGAAAAGTAAATGATAAACTATGTTTATTTGTTCCACGGAGTGCGAGTTGGCAAATATGTCGGGCCAACCACGACGGTATTGTTCATTTGGGTTATGCAAAAACACTTGAACAAATAAAGAATCTTATTGGTTCCCTAAACTTCGAAAGTTTGTAATATATATATTTCGGCTTGCATAGAGTGCGCTTATAATAAGGATAACGCAGCAACCAGGATTTTATAATATCCTATAAATAAAGTACAGATACCTTTTCATAACATACATATAGATCATCTCGGAGCTTTTGTAAAGAGTAAAGACAGTAACATGCATAATTTAACAGTGGTTTATGTTTTTACCAAATATTTGTTAGTGAAAGCAGTCAAATATCTTAAAATAAAAAGCCCTATTAAAGTTATTGAGAAAAATTTCTATGATTTTGGTGTTTCAGCTAGAATTATATCAGACCAAGGCACATGTTTTATGTCAAAAGCTTTTGTAAAACCTTCTGCGATATACATGGTATTAAGCATATTTTAACGCAGTCGCTTGTCCCAGGGCTAATGGACAGGCTGAGAGATTTAACCAAACTATTTTAAACTCTTTGTCAGCACAAAATTCTTTTGGTCATGAACGCGACTGGGACAAGTGTTTGGACAAAACCCAGTAAGGTATGAATAGTACTGTCAATGTTACAACTCAACAATCTGCGACAGAAGCTATATTTGGAGTCAAAATGCGCGACTATTTGCCAAATAAGCTGAATAATTTAGGATTTTTCAGTAATTTATATGTACAAGAAATAAGTGTCGACATAAGTAAAAATACATTAAAAGATCAAGCTAAACAAAAAGAACGTAATGATGCTAATCGGGTCCCTGCAACCAAATATACTGTTGGTGATTTAGTCAAAATTTCCCGCAATAAATTTGATAATGACACAAAAAATAGAAGTACAAAGCTTCTGTCGAAGTTTGTGGATCCATATAAAATTACTGAAGTACTAGGAAACAATCATAAAATAACAGATGTCCCAGGATTCTCAAGGAAAGGCAAATTGTATACCACTGTTACTGCATTTGATCGAATTCGACCGTGGATTCAAATTAAAACATTAAAATTGTATTAATTCTATGTGTAAATAATATAAAACTATGTCTTATTAATTTTATGTGTAATGAAAAACATAACTTGTACACTTTAAGTTCACTATAAAGATTCTGATTGATATTGGTTGCATAAATCTTACCATGTCATGATTGCTTATTTCAATTTGTTTGTTATGCAGGGATGGCTCAAGGTGCCAGATGGCCGAATGTCATGATTTCTAAATGTATCATATTATTTTAAATATTCTTTTATATATTAATGTATAATGATTTACTTATTTATCATTGGCTAAGTAAGCTGCAGTTAGTAGAAATACTGTTGTAGTCAATTCACATAGTAAGTTGGTAGCTGACTCCGAAATGTGTTTTGATTGGTTTAAAAAAAAAGATTAGCAAGAGGGGATAGTTGGTTGGGGCAGAAGTTTCGGTGGGTGGTGGAAAAAGGTTGTATTGGGAAAGGCTAGTCCTAGTTGATAATCTTTTGGAAAATATTGTTAATAAGAGTAAGAGTATTATTGTAAGTTTTTATTGTTTAATATCAAGAATATAATTAACTAAGAACTAATGAGATTGTTTTATTTTATTATAATAGGTATATTTTCAGAAATTTGAAATAATTAATTAATCATATTTGCTCTCCCGCTTGCACGCGCTGCAATTACATAAGCGCGAGAGAGATAAAAAAGAACGAGCATAGATTAATGCAACTATGGCGCAGAAGCGATAGCTCATAACTTATATAAATGTGGTCCTTTTTCCTTTATAATTTCTGTTATAGTATTTACTATTTAATTGTAAACATTCTTCTCTCATTTTTAACGCAATAAAATGAATGTAAAATAAACAGTCTACTACAATAATGTTTTAATTTGTGTGTAATTTGTTTTGTCTACATTAGATGTACCAATGTATCTTTAAGGTTTTTTTACGTACAAAAGGAACGCAGTGAGAATACGTGGCTGTCTACGGAACACTCTAGTATTTGTTCAGTCCATTTGAAAGATAGCTATATGTACCTGACTAAACATGGACTGCGTTATTTTAAAAAATGCAATTCCGTGCATGATGGTATTTTTTGCTATTTATCTGTGACAATGTGACATTACTTATTTTTTGTATAAAATCTACATTTTTTTTTCAGCAAAATGAAATATCTTCTCAGCCAATAACACCAATATCAGTTGTCGTGAGCGATTCCGAATCCATTTTTGACATGCCCAGAAAAATAAAGTTGAAAAGAAAAATAAAGAAAATAATTACAAATAAAAATATTCTCTCACAAAAAGTAAAAGACCTTCAATGCCAGAATAAGCAATTGAAGAAAAGAAATATTTCACTGTTAGCTCTTTTAAAAATGGTTTTGTAGTCAGTAGCCTTATTAAGAAAATTTATTATGAGGACTGTAAAATGAATTTATGGGCTAAAGAAACATTATGGTTTCATAAATTAATAAAAACGACGTGTTCGACATGCTTCGATGCACAACTGTCTTCGAATGAGTGGTGGGTGACAAATCAATACGAAAAATATATGATAAAAACTTTATGTGTCAATGTTTTAAACGCATGTATTGAAAAGAATGTGTTTTCTGGGGAAAACGAAATCAACCATAACATAAGTATGGTAAAACTAATTATAGAAAAAAATTATAGATGTAAGATTACATTGTGTTAACATACATATTATTTTAAGAATGATTATATCGCTATATTTCTTTATTAACCCTTCTGTAATGATAAGTTTTTATTAGTATTCGCAATATAAATCGATATTGTTTAAAAAGACAAAGTATCGATATAAATATCGATACCGCATTTATCAATGACCAATTGTCTTTGAGAACTGTTATAGCGGATCTTAGGATTAGTTCATTCATTCGTTCCTGTATAGGATAGTTATATATTCTTTGTTCATTCCATAGACTCGGACATTCGTGTTGTAATCTCCAAGAGAGTTGAGACTTATCTAGAATAAATCAGTTCTATCTTTTAAATCCGAGTTTATTTTATTAGTCTAAAAGTGAACTTTACATCTCAAAAGTGGGATAAACAAGACTCATAGTGTATTATACTAAAATTCAAGTATTTACATTTCTTTCCACGTGTCATTTTTACGACAATTTAAAAAAAATAAATATGAATAACGAAATAGAAAACGACGATGGTCGTAGGAAGTCACGGTCACGTCATCGCAAGAGAAAAAATTCTCACCGTGAGTCAGAAAGTAGATCCAAGCATAAAAAAACACCATAAAAATCGCCGTGACAAAGAATCGAACAAAAGGCGATGTAATACACATTCTACGGACTCAGATGGAAGCCGCCAAGATAATGTCACTCGCCGTCAACGCGCGAGATTAAGTAAAAGTGGAAGACGTAAAAACAAATTAAGCGGAGAACGTCATTGTCGCACACCAACTCCAACTAGAAGCGGAACTCCTTGTCGCGAATCGGCGGGTGGTAGTTGTACACGCGGACGTAGATCCCGTAGGCGTCATCGTGGTGATCTTCAAGAGGATCTCCAGCAGCATCTGTGTCTGAAGGAACAAGATAAACGTCGCGTCGCAAGCCATCGACTGAAGCAGGTAGGGATAGTGTACATTACATATTGTTACGCGCCTAAGTCGACGGCACTAGCGCCATCTAGTGTCAGAGATGGGAGCGAGGGGGAGCTTTCCAGAAAATGACATCACTAATCTTTCAACCGACAGCGCCATCTGTTGTTGAAACGAAGAACTAAGCTTCTGGAAGCTGACTCTCGAACTTTCGTCGCTTTGTCGATTGGTGCGCGTATTTACTTGAATGTTCTGGATGATTCGGTACTAATGTGTATTTATAGGCGCTGCAAGGTGCGATCGGGGAAGTATTGAATTCGGCGAGGCAAGCGAAGCTTCGGAGCGGAATAAAGTGAATCGGTGTGATTAATTATTACTGTCTTTTAAGTTTTAATTGGTATTTGGTAATAAAAGTGTAAATTTTGGTAATTCAATCGGCAGTTTTTATTGTCACGAACCTCAAGCTCGTAACAATTGGTGTCAGAAGTGGGATAAAATCATGCGATTTTACCTAAGGAGGAAACGGAGGGTGTCCGTACCCGAAGTCAACGCCAGCAGGAGACGGATCAACGAAGATTTGGTTGGTGGTGCAACGCCGCAGACGTCGGAGGGCCAGCCACCGGCTGCAGGCCCGTCGGTAGCCCCTACATCTGCAGCACCTGACTTAGGTGCTCTGATTGTGATACTGCAGGAGCAGGCTCGCCGCCAGGAGGAGCAGGCTCGCCGACAGGAGGAACAGGTCCGTCGGTTGGAAGAGCAGCTGCGGGGTGGACAGGATGAGCAGGTCCGCCGCCAGGAAGAACAGGCTCGCCGACAGGAGGAACAGGTCCGTCAGTTGAAAGAGCAGCTGCAGAGCGGACAAGAGGAACAGGCCCGCCAACAGGAGGAACAGATGCTCCTCATGAAGGACTTTCACGCTACCTTTGCGAAAGAGATAAGGGAGGTGAAGGATAGGGTTGCTTAATATGACAACCGCCTGTCGGAAGCTGAATCGAAGAACATGAAACCCGAATCAACCATGTAAACAATCGGGTTGACAACGTGATGGCTGACGTGAAGAAAACGCTGAACGACCTCAAACTTGGGGATGAAACTACAGCTCCCGTAGTAGCTACAACACCTTCGCTACGTGGATTCAAAGTGCCGCCGTTCGACGGGACTTCTTCCTGGTCGGCCTACAAAATTCAGTTCTAGGCCGTCATGGAGGCAAACGGCTGGAATAAAAGCCAGGCCATGACTGCACTCACCTTAGGCCTGCGCGACCAAGCCTTAACCGTGTTGGAAGCTCTCGGTAAGAAAGTGACCTACGAGCAGCTCCTTGAGGCATTGGAGGCGAGATATGGTGACGCTCACCTGGAACACGTCTTTCGCGCAACTTAAAGATCGCGTGCAACGCAGCAACGAAAACCTGCAGCAGTAGGCCCTTGAGGTGGAGAAGATGGTTCGAAAAGCATACCAGTCTGTACCTGCGCTCATTGAAGGGAACCTGGTGCAGACATTCATCGACGGCATCCACGACCTGGAAGTCAGAGCTGCTGTGAGGCTCGGGCACCACGAGACGCTTAAGGATGCCTTGGCCCATGCACTGCAGGTAGAAGCCGTGCGGCAGGATCATCGTTCCCATCACGTCAGGGAGATCGCAGCAGCTACAGTTCGCGACCGCAACAAAGGATTCAAGCCCTAGGTGCTATGGCTGTGGGGAAAAGGGCCATCTACGATCCAGCTACCCTAAGCGAACTGAAGAAAGGGAAGTTGATCGATCTCGAGAGGGTAGTTCAGCTAACGGCACCACCTGGCGGTGGCAGCAACATCATTCCCCTCATGCTAGGGAGGTTGCAGCAGTTCGCGACCACAATAAAGGATACAGCCCTAGGTGCTATGGCTGTGGGGAAAGGGGCCATCTTCGATCCAGCTGCCCTAAGCGAACCCTAGAAAGGGAAGGTGAACGATCTCAGAAGGGAAGTGCGGCTAACATCACCGCCCAGCAGCAGCCGGGATACGACTTTACTATCAGACATCGCAGCAGGAAATCTCATGGCAACGCAGATGCATTGTCAAGAAGACCTTGTCCTAAAGATAGGAAACATTGTACTAGGCAAGAGAGTAAGGAAGTGGTATCCGGGAGGATGCTCGGACAGACCACCTCAGCAACGAGTGGAAGAACAGCCTACGACATGCACAGCAGGAAGATCCGGACATCAAGCCGATTCTGGAATGGATGAAGGCCCGTGCTACCAAGCCTAAGTGGAGCGACGTCTCAGCGATGAGTTCGACCACTAGAGGCTATTGGGCCCAGTGGGACGGCTTGCTGATTCAGGATGGAGTCCTGTGCCGTAAATTGGTCGAGGAGACAGCTGTCGTTTGCAAATGGTTGTCCCTAAGGCTAAAGTGCCGAATGTTCTACAGCTGTGCCATAATGGTCGTTCAAGAGTCCATCTGGGAGTTAAACGAACTCTACTGAAGGTCCAAGAACAGTTTTACTGGGTCCATTATCGTGACGATGTCGAGGATTGGTGTCGTACATGTACAAGTTGTGTGGCCGTGAAGGGACCTCAGACACGTAGTAGAGGAGCATCGAAATTGTACAATGTTGGTGCACCATGGGATAGGACAGGCCCTTGACATTGCGGATCCGTTACAGAAAGGCGCAAGAGGGACTCCTAAGATCGTCCATGTGGATCGCCTGGCGCGTGATTATGGGCCGATAATGCTCGGGACGAGCATGTCTTAGGAGGGGGCAGTGTTACGCGCCTAAGTCGACGGCACTAGCGCCATCTAGTGTCAGAGATGAGAGCGAGGGGAGCTTTCCAGAAAATGACATCACTAATCTTTCAACCGACAGCGCCATCTGTTGTTGAAACGAAGAACTAAGCTTCTGGAAGCTGACTCTCGAACTTTCGGCGCTTTGTCGATTGGTGCGCGTATTTACTTGAATGTTCTGGATGATTCGGTACTAATGTGTATTTATAGGCGCTGCAAGGTGCGATCGGGGAAGTATTGAATTCGGCGAGGCAAGCGAAGCTTCGGAGCGGAATAAAGTGAATCGGTGTGATTAATTATTACTGTCTTTTAAGTTTTAATTGGTATTTGGTAATAAAAGTGTAAATTTTGGTAATTCAATCGGCAGTTTTTATTGTCACGAACCTCAAGCTCGTAACAATATCTTATCAGAGTTAGTAAAATGTTTTCATCTATCCGCCCTAATGGTATTAAGTTTCCTACGTTAGGCAACGTGGTTCCCGAATTCGATCCTATGATTAAAAGTCAAACAGTACGTATGTGATTGAATAAAGTGGACGAGTGTGTTAAGTTAAATAAATGGGGTGATTACCAAATCATACATTATGCTGTACCTAAGCTATCAGGAGTACGTAGAGTATGGTACAAGCGTTACCCACTATGTCATTCTCGTGGTCTGAATGAAACTAACTTATTTAAGTTAAATAAATGGGGTGATTACCAAATCATACATTATGCTGTACCTAAGCTATCAGGAGTACGTAGAGTATGGTACCAAGCGTTACCCACTATGTCATTCTCGTGGTCTGAATGAAAAACTAAACTTATTGAATCCTTTCCCAGTAGCGACGATTATGCCGAATTGTTGACCGAAATGCTGTCTAAACGAGTGAGGTATAACGCGTCCCTAGAGCTGTATTATTACGAAAAATTTAATTTACTAAACCGTTGCGAGATCAAAGGTAAACGTGCCGTTGATTGCATTCTTTATGGTACAGAAGATCGTTTGATTAAGTTGGGAGCTAAGGCTGCCAAATGCCAGGAGCCTGAACAAGTTTTAGAATATTTTCAGTCATTAAACCGCAACCGCGTGATAACGATAAGGGAAGGAGCGTTCAAGATAAAAAAACGGCTTCAATAATAATACCCCATTAACTAGTCAGAGGCAGTCGTGGGGTTGGATTTAGAATGTTTTGCAGGAATTTGGGGGAGTAAGGTGTTTTATTTGGTAGAGGTTTGTTCCCCGATTATAATTATACCACTCACATTAAAAGGTTTTTCAGTCATTAAACCGCAACCGCGTGATAACGATAAGGGAAGGAGCGTTCAAGATAAAAAAACGGCTTCAATAATAATACCCCATTAACTAGTCAGAGGCAGTCGTGGGGTTGGATTTAGAATCGTTTTGCAGGAATTTGGGGGAGTAAGGTGTTTTATTTGGTAGAGGTTTGTTCCCCGATTATAATTATACCACTCACATTAAAAGGTAATGGAGCGTTATCGAAAAATAAATAAAAACTATTATAACCTAAAATGCGTAAAGTATGAAAAATGATACATTTTTTATTATTAAACTGACTTTACGGCTCTGGGTTCTAGCCTTTCTGAGATAAAATTATACGATATTACTGTACAAAATGGATAGCGGTTACAAAAAAAAAATTTTAAAAAATTAATCCATCCCGCCATTTCCGCCCTTGTTTGCTTTTCTTGCGTGAATGTGTGTTCTCCAGTGTATTATTGTAGCTTTTATCGACGACTGTTGTCTCTTTTTTGGATACAGATTGCTTGCCTACACAACGAATTATCTACTTTTCTACCTCGGACACCGATTTTCTGCCTACTCAATTGACCTGTGCGCGCATTTGGATTTCGATTGCTTGCTTACACGACCTACTTGCTTATCTACACCGGACGCTACGCGTGTAACATTGAAAATGTCTGATTCGGAGGAACATCAACCATCTACGAGTTGCGGTTTCGACAGTGACGAACTGCCAGTGAAACGCCATTTATATGTCGAGGAGATGAAATCAATGTGGAATTTAGTTACTGTATACCGAAAACTTGGCACACGGGAACAAACTATTGCTTTTGCTGAGGAAAAAGGCATGATCCCAGCAACAAAAATATGTAGCTACCATAAAAAGAGTATGTGTGTAGAATACTACACCAATAGAACGGTGGGCTGATTTGTCTGCAACCGAGGCCCATGCAGATCTAAATCAAAAGTTAGCCGTGGCAAAGGCACTTGGTTCGATAATGTTAAATTAACAATGCCTCAAGTATTTTACTTAATGTATGCATATGCAAATAAGTGGAGTTATGACACGACTTTAAAAGAAGATTATTTTGAAAGGGAAAATTGTTTATCTAGAGCAACTGTTAATGATTGGTTCAACTACTGTCGAGAGGCTGTAGTCATCTATGAAATAGAGAAACAAAGTTTCCTGGGAAAAATTGGCGGTCCAGGAAAAATTGTACAAATAGATGAGAGTAAATTTGGAAAAAGGAAATATAATAAAGGTGAGTTATGGCTAAATGCATGCATATTATCGACTATATATAATTAACGACCTGGAGATGAAATAGGCTAATTTTTATCAATAAAATTTGAAATTAATACTTAATCTTGTTTTAGGTCGGCACATTGAAGGGTGCTGGGAATGATTGAAAATGATAGTGAAGATTAGAAGTTTGCCCCCAAAATGTGCGATCTTCTGAAGTTTTGATGCCCTTGATTAAAAAACATGTGGCTGAGGGCACCGTCATCCATATTGATTTTTGACGGGCTTATGATGGATTAGAAAATTATATGGGTACATACACAAAAAAGTAAATCATAGTGACCCTGAAAACCCTTTTGTGGCAGCAAACGGCACATACACTCAAAGAATTGAGTCGCAATGGTGTATCGTCAAAATATGTATATTTCGGCAAAGATTACTATAATAATAGAGAAAATTTTACCGACTTATATATGAATATTTATGGAGAAGAGAAATTGTAAAAAATAAAAGAGATCCTTTTGAGGAATTAATAAAAATAATAAATTATGTTTATAAACAATAAAGAAATGATAATTTTTAATTTTATTTCTAAATTGTTTAAAACTGTCTGGGCAGTTAATTAATTTAATACTTAAAAATCCAATAATACTTTCAGTTGTAATAGGTTAGATGGTTGTGGCGGGAGCAAAGGAAACCTAACTTTATAGATATCTGATTTGTACTAAAATTAAATCAGCACGCTCCGAATCCACGTAGTCTTGTCTGCCCTACCCCTAGTGTTTTTGTAAAGCCGTAGGCATGGAAGGAGAGCAGCCCCCGCCCGTCGTAGCAAATCGCAGACACCTGTGCGAGCCGTAGTGTGCTTATTATTATATTATATATTATGTTTATAATTAAAAGTAATTATAAAAGTTAACATTTTGGTGTTGTTAAGTGCAAGAGCGAGCGAAGCGAGCTGGGACTTGGGGCACCCCGACTCGGACAGGTTAGGTTAGATGGGGATGGCGGGGTCTTATGAGCGAGCGAAGCGAGTGAATAGACCCCACCATCCCGGTCGAGTGAATAGACCCCACCATTCCGCCCGACCGGGCTTCCCTCGACTGCGCTACGTGGTGCTTTCCTCCCTCAACTCTCTCCCCCCATAAATCAGGTTTATAGTCAAAAACATTACAAAAACATAACCTCATAATTAGATTTTTAAATATTTATAAAAAAAAACTAAGCAAGTCCGGTAGGAGGTGGAAGTGTGGGGCGACTCTACAACTCCCCCCGCCTCCTTCCTCACCACCTCCCACCCCCGAAATTCATTTTTTATTTATTTCCAAAAATAATAAAAAAAACTTCGAGGAAAACGTTTTATAGAGGCCGAGGAAGCAGTAGCTGCATTTCAAGGACGACATTTTAAGGATGAGTGGGCAAAGTGCTGTTCTCAGTGGTTCCATCGGATGCAGCGATGTATTGATGTAAATGGACACTATTTTGAAAAGATATAATAAAACTGATAACTTGCTAATTTGTTCAGTTTTTGATTTTCTAAGAACTTTTAGTGTCACCCTCGTAGAGAGGAGGGAGAAGCGACGGAGATAGAGTTGGAAGAATGTCTTAATTAGAAGACAAAATAAATAAAACATGTACGAAGAACAGGAAAACTCGAATTTCAAAACTTCAGATTTTCATCATCATCAGAGTGCCCGCGTGTGCCACAATGGTATATCATCACCCTTGCACTTTTTCGAATACCTTTTTGTCTATGACTCCGTCTCTTTCTTTCATTCCAAAATAAGGAATAAGACATATTACACTGTCTTACTCAGTGGGTCCGCAATGCCAAGCGTACACGGACATTAGTGTAATTTTAGGACGTAAATTTTTAATATTATTATTTTCTTTTAGTATTCTTTTTATTTCTAAATATTTTTCTTTGCGTTTATTGTAAAAACAAGTAAAATTATATCTTTCTTATTTATTTTACTTGTTTATCAAAATAGTTTACAACTTTTAGAAAAAAAATCAACTTTGTAATTTTCTTTTTCAGAAATCCATGTCAGTCACGGATAAAGACTTTGACGACATTCTCAACAAGTGGCTTAAAGAAAATGAAGCAGAAAATACTAATTTTGATGACGAAGAAGCAGTTAGAAGTGGTTCTGAGGCAGAACAAGAGAAGGAAATGGTACCAGAAATCATCCAACCTGATTAGGCTGAATATGTTGTTGAGGCGTTTACCTCTTCTGATGACGATATTATTCGGTCTAATATGAGGTCACGTAACGCTGGTGAGTTTTACACTTCCAATAACAACACAAAATGGAAAAAAAGACAAGCCGAAGACTTGACTATCCGCATACCTAGCGCTAGGGGCGCTGCACGTGAAGCTCAATCTCCTCTTCAATGCTTTGATGAATATATATTTACACTAATAGTAGAAATACCAACAAATATATTAAAGGTATCAGATCAAAGTTTGAAAGAGAACGGGATGTTAGATCTACCGACCTCCTCGAGATTCGAGCGTTTGTTGGAATGTTACTTATGATCAGCATTAGTAGAGGAGGCGGAAGAAATCTAAAAGACTTTTGGGACAATTCAAAGGGGAACGGGTTTTGAGTGTATTTATTGTACACTTTCCCTAAACAGATACAGATTTTTGCTTCGATGTTTGCGATTCAATGACAGCTCAACACGGAGTATTCGTCGTGAACAGGATAAATTGGCACCCATCAGAGACTTTGTTGAACATTTTGATGGTAACTGTCGCAAACATTATTTACCGTACGAATTTTTGACAGTAGATGAGCAATTAGTAGGATTTCGTGGACGATGTGGTTTCATTAATTATATTCCCATAAAACCAGATACATTTGGAATAAAAATATATATGTTAGCTGATACGAAATATCCTTATATATACAACTTCGAAATCTGTGCTGGAAAACAACCTGAAGAACCGTTCAACCTTTCCAATAAAGTAACAGATGTTACAAAAAGGCTCACATCACCAGTATTTGATTACAAATTTAACGTCAAAATAGATAACTACGTATTTTACAAATCTGAATACCAGTTTGGAATTGCTTTTTCATTTTTTGGCTTTCAAAAAGACCCAACCCTCGTAAGTTATGCTCCTAAACCTTCAGTCTGTTATACTTTTGTCCACAAAGCAGATTTTGCCGTGCGCTCTCGCCGAAAATAGACGTGTTGTTGTGAGTTAAAAGCTTTAAGTAAGATCAACTGATTTCATCTTTACGAGTGACTGTGTTAAGAGCTATAATTGACTGCGATCATATTTACAAAACAAGGGACTAAACAACTGTCTATAACTGATATCATTGTTCATGGTCTTGGAAACATATGGTATGTTTATTACCTTATTCGCAATTACTTCAAACTGTTGCAAAAATGTCGATACAACGCACACCACCAAAATTTTCGTCCAATCCGAATTTATCTGCGTCGGCGGAGGTAGATGATATTTTTGTCAATTCACGTAAGCATAAGCAACCTGAAGATGATGACATTACTTACCGAATGAAAATATTGGGAGATAAACTCGATAAATTTGATCAAAATATATTGGAGACTATAACCAAGTCCTTGCAATTAATTTTGGCAAGTGAATTGTCTAAGATAACAGTGTCATTGGCCACTCTAAATGACACTGTTCATGGCCTGCGCTCCGACAATGCAAGCTTCAAAGAATCCCTTAAGGGTATAAATAGCCGCCCGACGGACATGGAAAAATTACTTAATTATAGTAATACACGCCAGGACACCTTCCTCGAACAATTACAAACCTTACGAAATCAAATGCAGCCTGTCGGTGACCTACCTTGCCATTTAAAAAATCTTGAGAGCAAATTAGAATATAGGGAACAGCAAGCTCGAGACTGCAATATTGAAATCATTAACTTGCCCGACAGACGTAATGAGAACCTCACAAATATTGTAATGGGCATTGGTGCAGTCATCAAACAACAAATACTTGCGTCCGATATTGTAGCGGTTCACCGTGTACCTCACGCAGACCAAAAAGATACCCGACCTAAAAATGTTATTTAACAATCACATTTCCAGTTTACCACCCGGACACTAAGTGACAATATCATAGCTGCTAGTCGATCCAGTAAGGATCTCAATACTGAAAAGCTGAGAATATCTGGACCACCTCAAAAAATATTCATCAACGAGCATCTAACTTTAGCAAACAAGCACTTGTTTCGAGAATGTCGTAACAGAGCCAAATCACACGATTACAAGTTTGTATGGGTCAAACATGGTGTTATCCTTACACGCAAGACCGAAAATTCTCCAGTGCTGGCTATACGCTCGCAACAAGACCTCAATAAGACTACTCATTGGACAGGCTTTTCACAGGAATATATATATGTGGAATATTTGTAATAGAGCACATAAGATATATGAGTTTGTTATCCGCTCTAGTAACGATTTTAAACGGCCAAGTACATATATATATATATATATATATATATATATATATATATATATATATATATATATATATATATATATATATAAATCCTTAATACGCTCTCAAATTGAATATGCCATCTCAGTGTAAGTTTACAAAAAATACTCAGAACACCTTGAAAGAGTGCAAAAGAACTTCCTACGTTGCATGCATTTTAAATGTTATCATAGTGAATTGTCTTACTCAAAACTGTTACAACAATACAAATTATTTAATCTTAAAGCTAAAGGTTACAATTACAGGTTAAGCTATTGTACGATTTTTGCAATAATAAGTACGATCGTATTGATATAGTGGATAAGCTATGTTATAAAGTACCAATCAGATCACACACTCGAGCATGCCGTATATATAAATATTTTCCTACACCTAAGTCTCGAACGAATGCTGGAAAATTTTCACCATTGACACGTATGACTGAAGCTTATAACAGCTACTTCACTATCCTAGACGTATTTGGGACTTTAGAAATTCAGTTTTAAATCTGTTGCGTGAAGTCAACACCACGCAATATGCTCACATTTAATTTAATTAAATCTGTAGCTACCTTACTACTAACTAACTTTCAGCAAAAACAGGTAAATTTTTTGTATTATAATTCGTGGTTAACGGTGTTGGTTTCACAATTATTTTATTTTGATGTGTATTTATTATTTTAAACTTCTTATTGTGAAACTGTTTGTTGACCCAAATAAATGAAAAAAAGCATCACAATATTGCAATCGATGTTGACACCGGAGAAAAAAGAAAACCAGAAATTGTCACATTCTATAACCGTACTAAGTGCGGAGTGGATATTGTAGACAAAATGTGCAAGCAATATAGCGTTGCGAGAAATTCCCGGAGATAGCCACTTACAATATTCTTTGACGTGACAAACATTGGTGGGATAAATGTACTGATCATAAATCAGACCAACTCTATACCCTAAAAAATAGTCAGGAGAGAGTTTCTCATTTCTTTTAGAGTTTCTCTGCATTGGCATTTGACCTTATGAAACCATATATGTTATACAGAATGAGTATGACACAGATTCCAAAGAGTATTCGTACAAGGATAAGACTACTTTTGAACATCCCAGAAGATCCAATCATTCCTGAAACTGATAAGTGGATGAGTGGAGCATTGTTACGTCTGTGGCAGATCCAAAAATAAGTCCAATATAAAATGGTGTAAACAATGTGATAAATGGACATGCAATGCTCATCTCGTTAATATATGCCTTAACTGCGATGGAGCAAATCGAAACAACTGATTGTTTTATATGATTTCCCTTTTTGATAATGAAAACTCTTCCCTTAGATTATATTTTCAAGATAATGATGTGTTCACATTGGATAAGGGTTTCCGGGATTCTATAAGAATGCTAGAAGGTTGTAATTATCGGCCATATATGCCTGATTCTCTATTAGAAGGCGAACACCAGTTAACAACACAGCAGGCCAACCGGAGTCGCTGTGTAACAATATGCCGCTGGGTAGTTAAGGCAGTAAATGGACATTTTAAAAGAGACTTTAAGCTCTAGAGGCAAGACTATTTTCACAAATCAGTGCCAAATATGATGCAGAACTTTCAGATAGCGGCCAGTTTACTTAACCGATTTGGTGTTCATCTTCGTGATAGAGATGATTCTAATGAAATAGTTGCAATAATTAGAGAGAGAATTAATTCTGAAAATAATTTAGCCCTACTGGTTGAGGAGCTAAATATTAATAGAAGGTCAACTGTTTTTCAAAGTATAACAGCTGACCGAGATAATTTATTTATGTTTCCTAGATTACATTATAGTGAATTAATACCATTTGCTCTAGGCACTTACCAGATAAGGCAAGCCAGATCATATTACGGGGAACATATTCGATTTCATGAATCATATAGAATAGAAATATGTAGTGATACACAAGATTTTTCTCAATATAATCTCAGAGGAAGTAGTGATAGAACATTAATAAGAAGAAAAATTAAGTCCAGGCACATTTCAAGAAACCAATATTTTGTCAACATTTTAATAGAAAATAATGTGTCTGGCAGAGCTGCTATAGTCGAATATTGTTGTATTGTTTGATCGGCCGACGAACCATTGGATGTTGCGCTCACGTTATGACGTTACTGTGGTACCTTGGATGGGCTAGGTATCAAGAAAATATTTCTGCTCCAGCAGAATTTCTGGATGACGTAGTGGTAAGAGATTTAAATGAAAATGGTGATAATTAATAAACCATTCAACTTTAACATAGTGTTTTATTTGTTCCTCCCATTTTGTTCATCAGGTATTTATGTTAGTATGTACCATAGGATAATGAAATGTGTTATGTGTCTGTAAATGAATCTTAACTTCGAGCGCTAATTATAAATTATAGCACATTTATTTCTTTATTACCTATTTGGTTACGGCAAATCCTAACCTATAAAGTGACATTAATATTTTTTGGGATTCGTAGCGTTTAAATCGTAAAAATGACTATATGACATTATTTTCTAAGCTTACATATGGTTTTTCCACTATATCTTATAATTATACATAAACTTTCACTTTCAGGTTTTTAAATGTATGGAAAGTGGGCATGATTCTTTGAAACTTAATCATAATAAAATGTGTTTTGTTATAAATAGATTTTTTAAATGTGTGTAAAAATGTATCTCTTTGTGTATAATATGTTGAATACGTGAGTGTGTGCAATAGGGCACGTAAGCTATATTAACTTGTTGTAAGTAATGCCTTAGTTTCTTCACAGTTTATCTGATGAAGAAGTTCAAATAATTTAATTTTGCATTTTTTATTTACGGAATAAATTTCAGTAATTTCATTGAAGTAATATGTACTTACGTACTAGAACAGCCATCTCAAACAAAAAATCTGCGCTACTCTGTATTCGCGCGGTTGTTTTTTTTATCATAGAATAAACATAGGTAGAAGGACCCGTAGGTAATAGTAGATTGTATTGTTAAATAGGTAAATTATATCGAGAACAATATTTAAATTTTGTCATTTTTTTATATATTACATGATATTACATCACAATTACATTTTAATGACATTTTTATCTGAATATTCTAAAAGGTATCTAAGTCAAATACAAAAAAAACATACTAAATGTATGTTTAACAAAACTTATTAACGTAACAAATATGTTTATTTAAATTAGAATAAAAGTCGTTCATAAGCGCTGGGGACGCGAGAGCTAAAAATGGACGAATTTATACCACTTTGACTTAGATGTGGAAACCTAAAAATAAAATAAAAGAAAAATAAGCAGATTTAAACATGAAAAATTTTGCCAAATTATAATAACTTATATATGTTTCTACAAAAAAATGTGTATAATAATATATTCGTCCAATACTTAAGTACCCACAGAAATGTCGCATCTGAACAAATTAATTTCATAATCTATATTCCATGACACGAGATGGCGTATTAGGAATAATTTGTTTTATTATTAATACATAATACTTTTTATTTATTAAATATCTTATTGACCGATGAAAAGTAATGCCTTGGTTTTTACTGACATTTCTTGAATTATTTGTGCAATATCTAAGTACACACGACGGCATATTTTTATCAAGAGATTTTTTTTAAATCAACACAACGCATGACAACTCTATAAGCGCCTAGCGAGTGACCAGGCTCGTCAATCTTAGAACAAATAATCGGGTAATTCAGAACATTGTAGTGCAGCAAAATCATGGAGTGCTTCAAGAACCTTTAGATGAAACGAAATGTTTTTATTTTTATTTAATCGTATTATATTAGTATAGTTGTACACTTCCAGTAATAGATGACAGCTTTTGAGCATTACGAAACGAGTTATTGTCATAGTTATACTACATTTTAACAGATGTCGCTAAAAGGTAGTGATTGCTGCCGGCATAAAGAATGTTGCTGAACTAATGATTTTCCCACAAAAACTGGCAGCTTAAATTTAATAAGAATATTTTATACATCTTTTTGGAAAGCATAAATTACAAATATCTCAATACATACATATATTGTTTAGAAGGTTTAAGTTGACTTCGAAAGAAATTTAAAGGTATTCTTTGATCTCAATGAAATTTTTAAGGAATAGTCAGTTAGACAGACAAATAGCAAGCATGGCAACACTACTCATAATGCATACAAAAACAAAATACAAATTACAAACATGTCCGCAGATGCCACCGCTTGCCTCGGTGTTATTTGTGTGATATTTTTGTGCATTCCAGTGCAGTGAGCACACCAGTTATTGTTTTTCCGTTGAGTTGAGCTTTTGTTCCTCCGGTTAATTCATATTACTGTGAACTCAAGTTACTGTGCATCGTTAGTTGTTTGAACTGAGACAGGACTCCTTGTGCAGTTTAGTTTTATTAGAGTCAGGTACCAATACGTATGAAATTGGAGACAATGTCATAGGACCGGAGGCGAAATAATAGGCGAAGAAAGAAAACTTGTTTATAGTGACGATATGATCCTGTCCGCTGTGTTGACCTTTATAGCCCCATTTACCACGGAATGCATGAGTGGTCTCCGTGATGGGGTTCCTGGTCCCCATTAGACCACGAAGACAGACGCTGAAGTGGATATGGGGATACTAGCCCTGACACTGTCTTCACTGATGACCCTGGCAAAACCCGTGTCAACACAGAACAGTCCGGCTGTTACATCCCTAATTTCACTGTCACATCACTATTTGTTGAAGTAAAATGCTGACTTGCAATTATTGCTGGTTCATTCAAATGCAATATTGAAAATCAGCAATAATTTTGCTATAAATACGCGAGACTTTCCTAAATTCAGTCAGTTGGTTGTTCTTCAGCTAAACTGCTCTCCAGCTACGGACCCGGTTCTTGCCTGCCGGCTGGTTATCAGTGAAAGCTAAGAATACACTCCGGGTCTACTCTGCCCTTCACTAGGGCTATCGCGCTGTTATAATCCAAGTCGCGTATAAGTTTCATATAATAGTAGAAATTCTATGTCCGAACTTGTGTAAAAAAATAAAATATTTAATTAATAAATAGTTGTCGAAATTTCAGTACTGTGTTTTTTTTTATAAGTGCTGAATAGGACAATCTAACATTTGGTGTCAGAAGTGGGATTTCCGAAATCCCTCGGGTCGCCTACTCCTGACGACGACCAGCTCCACACAGAAATCGGTCCAGACTCGCGATCCTGAACTAGCAAGTTGGCCACCTGCTGTCTTTGCCTGTCTTCCTGACGCTGTAAAAGGCCGCCGCCAACCCTAGTCATCGCAGACGACGTGTCAGCAATATTTCTACATAAAATACATCGCGACACTTGGTTTAAGCATCGACCCGTACCAACCGCAAACGCTGCACATTTCATCACTTCCGCCGCATCGTCGCACCGTCACCCGACACCGACGTCACCGAGCCGCCACTGCTTCCATGAAATCGCTGTATCTACTAATAATACTGTGAGTGTTGTTATTCGATTCACGTTAATTTATTTTTGTCATTTGCATTATTTTGCGTGTGGATATTTTATAAAACTCTTAATTTCCTACTCCGTTTCACGTAATTAATTAAATTAATTCTTTAAAAATGGTTAATGAAAGTAGTAAACTTGAAAAGAAAAACGTTCAGTCGTGTTCAAGTTTGCAGACTGTAGGCATAGAGGAATTAAATCTTTCAATTCTCACTAAATTTATTAAAGCATACGATGGCGACAGGAATAAATTATCACCATTTATTAGAAATTGCGAAAATGCTTTAAACCTAGCTACCGCATCGCAACAAAGTATCTTATTCAAATACATAATTTCCCAACTAGAAGGCAAGGCTGAGTCCGCCTGCTCTCTTAAAATTTTTGAAACCTGGTCCGAATTGAAACAATTTTTAAAATCGACATTTGGCGAAACCAAACATAGGGATCACTTACTTTTAGACTTACAAAGTTGCAAACAAAAATCGAAAGAGTCTGTCACACAGTATAGTTTACGAATAGAGACATACCTCACACGTTTACAGACGGACATTACACATTCCACTAGGGACCCTGGTGAAATAAGAGGCAGAATCGCCAGTACAGAAGACTTGGCGCTACATACCTTTTTACTGGGCTTACCTAGCCACATTTCAAATATCGTAAGGTGTCGTAATCCTACCTCTTTACAAGAAGCTATAAATCTCGCTATCCAGGAAGAAAAACTACAAAATTACATTCAATCTACTAGACCTTCCGAATATAGACCAAAATGTAAACTTTGCGGCAAGTTAGGCCATTCAGAAAAAACATGTTTTTTAAATCGCCGTCATATTAACAACTTTCAAAATAAAATCCCAAATCAGGCTCAACCTTCTACATCTTCAAACTCGCAAAATAATAACTTTTGTAGATATTGTAAAAACATAGGTCATGATATATCTCAATGTCGTAAACGCCAATTTAACAACTCTCGTAAAAGTAATAACTCTACCAATCAATTTCAAAAACAGGTACATAATCTCACACCAATAAGCGATTTTGATAATAAATTTGATAATTCAAACTCTGAACTAGATGAAAATTTAAACTAAATAAGGTTCCGGTTACGCGTCGTACGGAATCTTCAACTCAAACCGACGCTTTTGATCTCTTAACGAGACAATTTCTCAATACTAAATCCACTGAATCTAATACTAATCCTACTAAATCCTCTGAATCTAATACTAAATCTATTATAAGCACTGAATCCAATTCCAAATCCACAGAATCTAACATTAAACCTAGAAAATCCACTATATCATCTAATACAAAATCTACTAAATCCACTGTATCTAATACAAAATCTACTAAATCCTCTAAATCAAATACCATGTCTATTAAATCTAATAAGTCTACTAAATCTACTATATCAAATACTCCTACTAAATCCTCAAAGTACAATGCAACTATGTTATCTACCATGTCATACAATGAAAATAACAATTTAAATAATGTTTCTGATTCGTATTCTAATTTATTTGAAATTAATTATAACAATAAAATACATTTGCCTCATGTGTATATCAAATCTAAATATTCCGATAAGTTACTAGTTCTTTTAGTTGATTCCGGTGCAGGTGTATCACTAATAAAACAATCCTCAATGCAAATTCAACCAAAACCAGTTTCAGAAATTGTTCAGTTTAAAGGAATCGACAAAAATACGGAATACTTAAAAAGTCTTGGTCACTTTCAATTAGATTTTATATTTCCAAATAATGACGTTATTTTCGGCAAATTTCATTTAATACCAGATTGTGTCGATGTAGAATTTGATGGTATTATGGGTAACGATTATCTCAAGTCTCAAGATTCTAAAATAGATTACAGGAATAAGATTTTAGACATAAATAATCATGTTCTACAAATTCATTTTTCCAAACCAGAATATACTATTCCAGCACGTTCTGAAATGATTGTAGAATGCTATGTTCTAAATCCCGAAGTAACTACTGGATATATCGATAAGTCGGAAATTCAGAAAGGTGTGTTTTTGTCTAGTTGTCTCGTTACACTTAAACAAAACAATCATGTCGCTGTATCAATCCTTAACACTAATACTGAAGATGTCAAAATAAAATCTCTTTGCGTAGTTCTAAACCCTTGTGACTTCTTAGATGATTATTTACATAGTATTAACACTCTAAATCTTTCTAATCCCATCAATCAAAATACTATATCAAATAGATCCTGTGAAATTAAGAAACAAATACGAACTTCACATCTTAATTCCGAAGAATCAAAAGCCTTATTCGACTTATGCTCTGCATATTCCGATCTGTTCTATTTAGAAGGAGACATTCTTACTTGCACCAGTACCTTGGAACACAAAATTAAAACTACTAATTCACAACCAATTCACGTCAAAACTTATAGATATCCAGAATGTCATAAGGAAGAAGTTAATAAACAGATACAAAAAATGCTCGATCAAAATATAATCAAGCCTTCAAATTCCCCCTGGTCTTCTCCGATTTGGGTAGTTCCTAAAAAACAAGACGCTTCTGGTCAAAAGAAATGGCGTATAGTCGTAGATTATAGGAAACTAAACGACGTCACTGTCGGAGACGCTTATCCCATCCCTAATATCACTGACATCCTGGATCAGTTAGGCCATAGCAAGTACTTTACTACATTGGACCTGGTGTCAGGTTTCCATCAGATTCGCATGGATCCAGAAGATGCCCCTAATGGTCATTTTGAGTACACTAGGATGCCTTTTGGGTTAAAGAATGCGCCAGCCACATTTTAAAGACTTATGAATACAGTCCTCGCTGGTCTTCAAGGTCTCCACTGCTTCATATACCTTGATGATGTAATCATATACTCTCACTGCCTCTCTTCACACATAGAAAAACTTAAATTAGTCTTCGATGCTCTCAGAAAGCACAATCTTAAGTTACAACCAGATAAGTGCGAATTCCTACGACGAGAAGTTGCGTATCTCGGTCATATCATCACTGATAAGGGCGTCTCTCCAAACCCTGACAAAGTCAAGGCCGTATCCAAGTATCCAACACCCAGAAACCCAAAGGAAATAAAATCATTTCTCGGGCTAATAGGATACTATCGAAAATTCATAAAAGATTTCTCCAAAATTACTAAACACCTAACTTCACTACTTCGTAAAGATGCTTCTTTCAATTGGACTCAAGATCACGAAAATGCTTTTAATACTCTTAAATCAATGTTATCTAGTACTCCTATTCTTCAATATCCTGATTTTTCTAAAGAATTCATTCTTACTACTGACGCTTCTAACTATGCTCTAGGTGCAATACTTTCACAAGGAAAAATTGGCGAAGATCTTCCAATCGCATATGCCTCTCGAACCCTCAATAGAGCCGAAGGTAATTATAGCACTACAGAAAAAGAACTTTTAGCTATTTTATTTGGTGTAAAAACCTTCCGACCCTATCTTTATGGACGCAAATTTAAAATTGTGACTGATCATCGCCCTCTTGTTTGGTTATTTAATTGCAAAGACCCTAGCAGTAAATTAGTTCGATGGAGACTCAAGTTAGAAGAATACGATTATGAAATTCTTTATAAATCTGGGAAAACTAACCTCAACGCTGATGCACTATCTCGCCCTCCTATAATATATCCTATCAATGATATAGATCTTACTAACGATATTACATATGCCAAATTTCTTCGATCTCGTTCTAGTCCTACGGTATATAGTACTGAAATCCGTGAATTTAATCAAAATCTGTTAAGAACACCCTGCTCTACAATCGCGTATCCTACTTCTATTGATCTAGACTCATCTAATCCTTACTGTGAAGAAATTATTAACCTCCTAGACGACAAAGAATCTTTTATAAATTCCGAGAAAGAACTATATTCACTAAAGGATACTAAGGTTAATAATAAATTATATATCCATATGTTTACTAAAATTCATCACTATGATTCCTGTACTTATAGAGAATTATTTAAGGTGTTAAACTGTCTCCGAAATGAATTAATTATATTCCATCCTGATGTAAAAGAAATTTCTATGTCTGATTTTTCCAATCCATTTGACAAACTAGAATTTATTATAATTTACGAAATCATATCTTTTATCTTTCATAACACACATATTAAAATTAATATCTACCACAATAAACTCATTTATCCTAAGTCTAACGAAATTCCTACGATTTTAAGAGATAATCATGACTCTCCCATTGGTGGACATATTGGTTCCACACGTTTGTATAATAAGCTCAAAGATTCTTTTTTTTTGGAAAGGTATGAAGAATGATATTGAATCATATGTTAGGCGATGTCCACAGTGCCAACAAAATAAAGCTTTACGTGCTTGCAATAAAGCTCCGATGGAGATAACCTCTACATGCCAGGAACCTCTCCAAAGAATAGCAACTGATATCATTGGCCCTTTACCCGAATCAGGTCTGGAAAAATACAAATACATAGTAACGTTTCAGGATGATTTAACAAAATACTCCATGGCTTACCCTATTAATAATTCAACAGCTGAACAAACAGCTGACTGTTTGATAAAGTTTATTTCTCATTTTGGTATTCCTAAGACTCTTTTATCCGACCAAGGTGTTCATTTTATTGCCGAAGTATACAAACAAATAACTTCTCTTTTCAAAATAAAACATCTTTTTTCTACTCCATACCATCCTCAAACTAATGGCACTCTAGAAAGAAGTCACGCCACATTGAAAGAATATTTGAAATCTTACGTGAACGACAATCAAGATGATTGGCATAAATATCTCCCAACTGCTCTTGTATCTTACAATTCGTCTGTTCATTCTTCTACTAATTTTACACCACATGAATTACTATTTGGTTGTAAACCAAACCTGCCAAGTTCCATTTATGATATCGAACCAACAGTCACATACCCTGATTATATAAAAACTTTGAAACAAAAGCTTATAAATACTAGAAACATAGCCAGAGAAAATATCCGCCGTAGTAAAGAGAATTCCAAAATTTATTACGATAAAAATACTAGAAATATTACTTATAATGTCGGAGATATGGTATATTTAAAGCAGCATCATAGATTACGCAAAGCCCTTTCTAGCATTTGGAAAGGCCCATATAGAATTATTAAAGTACATAACAATGATAACGTTACTCTTTTAATTAATCGTAAACATGTCAGACATCATTTTGATGAAATTAAACCAGCCCATGATAATTCCCTTCCAGGGTCGTCGCGCCAGGACTCCTCGCAGGACCAGACATGATTACACCAATAACTAATAGTCCAGGTCTTTTCTACGATCCGATTGGTGCACTGAAATATTATAACAACCATTGGAAAATAGTTACATATTCTGATCTATCTTATATACAGCCTCATATAGAAACATTACAAAGAATTCTAGAAACATGTAAACAAATCTGTAATACACATCAATCTACTAAAGTCAAAACTGATTGCTGGAATATCCTAAGTCCTTTAGAAAGTCTTTTTATCAATGTTCAAAATAATTACATCTCTTTATCCCATTTAACTAATGCTAATACTACTCACAAATCTAAAAGGTCTGCCTGGATTGGTATAGGTGGTCCAATCTTGAAACAACTATTTGGTTCTCTAGACGAAGATGACGCTAAGGCTTTTACTGACGCGATTAATGCGGTTCAAGACGATCAAAGACACCTGGCCTCAATTATGAAGGAAAATATTCACTTAATAACTTCTACCATTTCATCTTTTAACAATACTATTGCCAAACTTAACGAAAACGAAAATATTCTAAATAACAATATTCGAAATTTAGGCAAAATTTTAGACACTGTTTCAGCTAATACCAATAAGTTAGAAATAATATCACATTTATCAATGACTTTTAGTGCCTTAGAAAGTTCATTAATGATACTCAATTTTAACCTTGAAGATCTAATCAATGCTATTCTATTTGGGAAACAGAATGTAGTTCATCCATCAGTGCTAAGTCCAATACAGTTGTGTAACGAACTAAATTCGAAAAATAATGACATCCTTTCTAGTTTGCCTTTACATATATCTCTTGAGAATATTCATACAATAATGGATGTCGCAGAAATATCTTCATTTATCAACAAAAATAAACTAATATTTGCCATCAGAATTCCTCTAGTTACTTTTGTAGATTATAATTTATATCACATATATGCTTCACCGACTCCACACGACATTCAAAATCCAAATACTTTTGCATTAATAAATCCATCCGCAAAATTTCTAGCTGTGACACAAGATAAATTAACATATTCCGCGTTACAAGACTTAAGTGAGTGCAAAGTAATAAATAATAATTACTATTTGTGTAAACTAGGAAATATACAAAATAGTGTTGGAAATCCTATTTGTGAAGTGAGTATTTTAACTGAACATGTGAAAGGAATACCAAAATCCTGTAATTATAAGATTATATTAGGTGAAATAGATTTATGGCAAAGACTTAATAACAATAGATGGATATATGTCCAATCAGATATATCTAAGATATCTATAACTTGTGATGGTAAAATGAATGACTATAATATTGTTGGGACAGGTATTTTAGACTTACCTAAATATTGTAAAGCTTATCATAAGCTACTACAGTTTGTTCCGTCTCAAGAATTCGAAATTAAATTCTATGTTCCTAATCCAAATTTTAATATTATAAAAGACGATTGTTGTTCTAAAGCTACTGTAAATCAAACATTACCATATTTAACTCCTATTAAACTATCTCATGTGAATCTTGATTCGTTACAATATGCTTCACATAAGTTAAATCAAAATGAAGCAGAACTGACTAAAATCGAAAATCAACCCTACCATATTAAGTACAGCCATTATTTTAGTATAATTACTACCCTAGTATCTGTCTCTGTATTTGGATATTTTTCTTATAAACTGTATAAATGTCTCCTCTGTCTTAATAATCGAAGAAACAGTACATCCTGTTGTATTAAAATTGTCAATACCTGTATGACTAAACCTCATACAAATATTCGAGCAAGGTCCAATATTGAGATGGCCAATACAAATTATGATACAGAAAGTACTGATTCTAATACACCAAGGCGAAACCTTGAGTTATTGTAAAACTTAAAATGTACACTATAATTATCATTTTTTATTTGCATTAGTATTATATTCCATTAGTCTTAAGTTGAAAGTTCTCTCCTCAAATTTATAATTTCTATATCGTTACTTGGATTATACTCACATACTTCTTCTCTATTCCGTATGTTCCGTTTTAAAGGGGGGAGATGTTACATCCCTAATTTCACTGTCACATCACTATTTGTTGAAGTAAAATGCTGACTTGCAATTATTGCTGGTTCATTCAAATGCAATATTGAAAATCAGCAATAATTTTGCTATAAATACGCGAGACTTTCCTAAATTCAGTCAGTTGGTTGTTCTTCAGCTAAACTGCTCTCCAGCTACGGACCCGGTTCTTGCCTGCCGGCTGGTTATCAGTGAAAGCTAAGAATACACTCCGGGTCTACTCTGCCTTTCACTAGGGCTATCGCGCTGTTATAATCCAAGTCGCGTATAAGTTTCATATAATAGTAGAAATTCTATGTCCGAACTTGTGTAAAAAAATAAAATATTTAATTAATAAATAGTTGTCGAAATTTCAGTACTGTGTTTTTTTTTATAAGTGCTGAATAGGACAATCTAACAGTACGTAAAGAGGTGGAAGGCCGCTCTGGCCTCTGTACAGATGGCAGATCTAGTAGCCCCTGAAGCTTGGACGTCCATTATTTCGCTGGCGACGTTGTTTCAAAACATTGTTGTAATTTAAATTATTATAATAATTTAATTTAATTGTAATTTAATTTAGGACTAGACCTTTGTATTAAGTGTTGGATAACTGTTATCACTATGTCATCAGACAAGCATAGCTGTGTTCCTGGATGTAAGGATACTGAAGGTATATATTGGCTCCATTACTTGGTTATGACCTAAACATATTTGTCCTAGGTTTTGGTGTATTGTGTGTGATTGGGTCGTGAATGCCCCAATTCAAGGCGCGTAAAATATACACAATTGAAAACCTATTGGTAGTACCCATTATCGGGTAAAACTAGCCTTCGAAGGTTAATGTGGTTCGACAATTCACAATTACTAATCTTAAAGGAGTTAATGATTTTTTTTTATAATCAGGTACAACATTAATGTAAAAACATAAAACTAAAACTAATTTAATGCTACAAACCACTTACACTTGAACTTGGCCAATAGAATAAAAAAAATTGTACAGAACTGCACTGCTAGAATCCTTTAATGTTATTATACCTGATGTCACCAACATTATAAAATAGTAAGCTTGACCATTGGTTTAAAGTAGTTGTTAATCACACAGGACTGATTTTTCTGTGAAGCTGCGTTTTCACTTTACGAGTACTCTCGGACCGAGTGAGACACTCTGAACTTGGTTGACATGTTACGAGTTCATCAGCGTCAAAGTACCATTTAATTTTGTCTCTTTGTACGCGATGAAGACTGATCGACTGCTGCGAGGTATAGAAGTTGTGGCAGATATGTTAGTCACTGAAGTTCAAAATCATGAAAAGAAAAAAAATCAAAGCAAGCGAAAAATTGATAAAATTGCATTTCTTTCTAAGCAATTTTTGGTGAAATTTATTTTTATCTTAATTATTCAAAACGCATTTCCGACATCTGAGAACAGTCTAAATAAATAGGTTTAAGCTTAACCCTAACAAGCCTTCTAGGACTAAAAACATTATTAAAATCAAGTACCGGATATCTACAGCCAACCCAGCAGAAACATTAAAAGAATAAAATATTGTTTAGATACAAATGATGTTGTATTTTTTAACTTGTTTTTACATATTACATGATTTGTTTTTAGGTATACACAAAGTACTTCATAGGTTCCCAAACCCTGAAGGGGATAAAGAACGGATCAACAGATGGCAATTGGTGGTGACATTTTGAACCTGGAAAATGAGCGCATATACAAGTATCGCCGTGTTTGTCGCTCACATTTTGAAGACAAATATCTATGTCGCAACAACAAAATTAGCAATATAGCTGTGCCAACGTTATGTGACGCTCAGGTTTGTTTATGTCAAGTTTATTTCTATCATTCTATGTTAAGAGAGCATTACCACAAAGCTATCATTGCAGTATTTATCTTTATATTTATTGTGATATTATTATTAATGATGGCTCTACTTAAGTATTGATCACTCTCCTTTTCAGGACCATTATTACTAAAAAGGTTTATTAATACATCTGTTCGTTCAAAAGACAGCCACTGCAACAAATTCTGGACCTACAAAAACCATCAAAATCATCAGGTAATTTAACTGCAGTATATCAATTGAGTAGTTGAAACTAAATATATGCAATATCTATATCCATCCAAATAAATAAAATTGTAGTTTAACTAAATGCATATGAAAGTGTATAATTATGAATTTTATATTTTTTGTTCGTCTGTCTGTTTGATCCAGCAAAGCTAGTAACGGCTGGATCAATTTTGATGGGATTTTCACTGGTAGATAGCTGATGTTATAAGAAGTAACTTAGGTTACTTTTATTACAAAACCCTAAACTAAATTACATGCGGCTGAAGTCGCGGGGAACTGCCAGTTGTTGCATATAATTAGATCATTTATAATATTCATTATCATAGAATTAATCCTTATTTATTGATGTATTTTTCTTCTAGATCCCATTTCAACTCATTGTGCATATATGCAACCTACATCAACGAACATTGAAAAAGTTGACATACACAAAGAGAATATAGGTAAGTACACTAGTTTTTTTGTACTTGAAAAAGGATTACAAAATAAAAATACAATGTGATCCATATTTTGCCAGGCTTAGTATACCTACAACAACAATAAAATTGAATTTAAGTTCTTGAATTTAAATAAATTTTGTTTTACATGCATCGATTATTATTTTACAGAATGTCAGCAAATTAAAATTACAAAATAGTCATGTAGTTATTATTATAATTTAAAATAAATTGTTTATCCATGACATCCAATATTAGTCCTAAAAGTTATCTCTTTTACTTGTACTTTAATTTTATTTTCATATTGTATTATTATAGTTTTTAGTTTTGATTGAGGAAAAAATTGCTTAGCTTTAGTTTTGTCTAAATTAACAATAACCATTTCTTTGGAACCATTTAATTATATGTCTGATTGATTCATTTAAAGTAAGAAAACACTACAGACTCCTTAATTTATCTATTGTGTTTGGAACATTTATAACAATAATAAAATAAATTCACACCATTTCAGGTCCAGATACATTGATGGTGCACGAGCATAATATGCCACTTTCAAATTTTCCAGTGAAAAGTATGGAACATAATCTAAGTAAGTGTCATATTAGTGTCACTAATGAAATGATGATTGAACACACATAAAAATAAATTAGTTTTGGTTTTGAAAACAAAACCAAGATATTAAAAATATTGAAATTATGAATTTTGTGTTAAGTTTATTAAACATACACCCTTACAGAAAAATATATGCGGTATAATATATTAACCATGTCTCGGTATTCCATTCTTTACAGGTGAAAAACAGGCTGCCAAGAAAAATACCAAAAAAAGATTTTTAACAAAGGCAGAAAAAGAAATACATAAGAAACTTGTAGCTGCAAGAATAAAAATTTGTAAAATGAAAAACAAAGTTAAAAAACAGACGGCCAATATTAAAGCAGCAAAAAAATTAGTAACTAATCCTACTGTCTTAGATGTCCTCGAAAATTGCTCAACATACATACATACATAAACACTCACGCCTGTCACCCAGAGGGGTAGGCAGAGACTACAGACTTCCATTTGGCACGATCCCGACACAACTCTCTTGCCTCCTTCACATTCATACACCTACGCATACATGCTCGTCGGTTAAGGGTACTCCTAATTAGGCCCGTTTTCAATAAATCGCCAATTTGGTCGATAAATTTTCGCCTAGGACGTCCCTTTCCGACTCTGCCATTCACTTCTGCACTATAAATTTTCTTTGTCACTCTTTCCTCATTCATTCTTTCCACATGACCAAACCACCGAAGCATTCCTTTCTTAATCCTGGTCACAACATCATCTTGCAAACCACACTCTTCTATTATTACTTTTTTTTTTTTTTCCTCTTTCTTTTTTTTTTTTTTTTTTTTTCTTGTTCATACCTCTTTTTTTTTTTTTTTTTCATACGCTTTTGTACCTTTGTTTCACGCTTTTTACTTTTTATGTCGGTGATTAGAATCATCATGGCGATTCATTAATTGCTATATTTATGTTAAATAAATGTTATATGTACGAATTCTCCTAATTGTTATGCGCGTTAAATAAATTATGTAAACATAGTTTTATTTATATAAATTATTAATATTTATGTAATCAGAAGTATATAATATTATATATATATATATATATATATATATATATATATATATATATATATATATATATATATATATATATATATATTTTTATATAACCTGAATCTCGGAACGCTCCAACGATTTTCATAAAATTTAGTGTCCAGGGAGTTTCGGGGGGCAATAAATCGATCTAGCTAGGATTTATTTTTAGAAAATGTCCTTTTGTCCGTGTTTTCAGACAATAAAAAACTGCTACGATATAAGAAGGTAAATTTTGACAGATCACTAAAGATCGTAATAGCTCAGGTGAGATGTCGGTCGGGCGTAATATCGGAGTTCCGTGGTTCGCTTCCTGTCTCTGGTCCGTCTTTATTCCTTTTTTTTTTCAAGTTCCCTTCCTTTGTATCTATTATTTCAAGCCCTTCTTTAGTATTTTTTAAAAATACGAAAATTTTAATAAAACTAATTATTGCACTCATGATTTTTATTCAAATAACCAGTTCAGTTTTTTCTATTCTGTCAACAAGATCAAAAAATATTATTTGTTTCATCAGTATGTAATTTATAAATGTAATTTCAAAAAAAACCGAGCAAAGCTCGGTCATCCGGGTACTTTATACACACATATATATATATATATATATATATATATATATATATATATATATATATATATATATATATATCGGTGTACGGTAATGTATGGATAATCCTTGAAATGTCTTATAGTACAACTTATGGCCGTCCTGAAAAAAATACGAAAAATAATATATCACAAGTAGTACCTTTGATATATTTTTTTTAAAGAAAAGTCGATTCTTTTCTATCTTATTTTACTGTCTTGAACACTATGACCAAAAATGAATGATTTCTATTGGTTTTTTGTTATATTATTATTATACGCTAACTGCGTTTATAGGTAAAATGTAAACAATATGAATAGCTTTTGCAGTTTTTATTTAAAAAATTCGCAAATCAATTTATTTCTGAAAAACATGCAAAAAATATTATTTAAGCGAAGTTCAAACCTCTTGGGTATGAAAAAAATGTATGAATGTATGGGTGACCAATAATTTTACAATAATATCGGTTTCGTGTAGATTTTATAATGGTATTATTACATAAATGTATCTTCCATAAATAGTGACTTATTGCCATTAATGTAGAAAAGGAGAAAATTTGACTAAGTAACAAAATTTGTAATATGGGAACATTTATTAAATTGAATTGTGTCTGATCATTGGGGATTAATAAAAAACAACATTTAAAATTAAAATATTTTATTTTTCGTTAATTTACAACAAATGTTCAAATTGTTTGCCTGACACTCTTATGCATGCCCTACATCTTCGGATAAATGATCTTCTGAGCAGTCTAGTGTACCGTCGCTCGCATATTTTTGATGCGGCTTCTCTGACACGACTGCGTAGTTCGTCCAAAGACCGCACGGGCTTACAGTATACTACCTCTTTCAGACAGCCCCAGTAAAAAAAATCCAATGGATTTAGATCCGGTGAACGTGGAGGGCCACAAAATTGGGCCCTAGACGTCCGATCCATCTATTTGGGTATCTGCTATTTAAATATGCACGAACCGGAACAGCATAATGCGCAGGACAACCGTCATTTTGCAGCCAATACGATTCCCTCAGCTCCTCGGGAACCTCTTGTAATAAATTGGGGAGATCATTTTGAAGAAACTCCAAATAACTTTGCCCCGTTAAATTCCCCGTTAATTCAAATGGGCCAATTATCATACCATTTAATATTCCGGTCCAATAATTTATTTTAAATTGGTATTGTGACCTGTCTTCACGCATAAGATGGGGATTTTCTAGTTCCCAACTATGTAAATTGTGTAAATTTAAGTAACCGTCTCTTTTAAGCGTTGACTCATCGCTCCACAAAATTTTATTAAAAAATTGCGGGTCTTCTTCCATCTTTGCCAGCATTTGCCGGCAAAAACGCACTCTTGAGAGATAAACTCTTGGTTGGAGAGTTTGCACGCGTGTAACGTGGTAAGGGTGTAATTCGTTTTTCTTTAAAATATCGTGTACGGTCGATTTTCCAATACCTGTGCGTCGAGCTATTGCTTGCATAGAGGTTGAAGGAACGATCGACGATCTCCTCAAGTACCACGTCTTCTACATCAGGACGAGCGATTCTTCCAGCGCTAGCACCACCGACACCACTACCCGGCATTCTTCCTTCAGAGTAACAACCGTGAACTCTTATAAATACACGCCAGTCTGGGTGGCGAGCATTAGGGTACCTCTCCCTATAAAGAGCTGCGGCTGCATTTGCTTTGCGTTGCCTCTGCATTCTCCATAAATAAAATGCATGTTTGCATATTCTTGTGCCGTGTACTGATGACGTGGCATTTTGATATGTACACAAAAGTCCAGTTTAGTCCAGAAACAAGCCAAATCGTCGAAAATATCACCAAACGCAAAACAAGTCCAAATCAATAAGAAAAACAAATAGTCCGGTAAAATAGCCAAGTGGTCGTTTTAACACTGATTTAAATAATTGCAAAGGAGACAAAATAAATACATGCGAAGTCGAGCAGGTCGTGTGACGCACTAAGTTCTCTTCTACATTTAGCTCTTCTCTCTCCCACTTACCCAATTCAGACCTCTCTTTGTCTAAAACAAAAGGCAGCAGGTAGCAAATATGAAGGTCACACGACCAATTCACGCTAGTAAAGTAACCATTTCAAGATTTAAATTGGTTATTTTATTACATTTAAATAAGTTAATTTCTAATACTTAATTTGGTTTCAATTTGTTTAAAAATAGCTGTTTTCATGTATGATCAACTCCTGATGTGTTTTTATTAATTCCCAATGATCAGAGACAATTCAATTTAAAAAATGTTCCCATATTACAAATTTTGTTACTTAGTCAAATTTTCTCCTTTTCTACATTAATGGCAATAAGTCACTATTTATGGAAGATACATTTATGAATTATACCATTATAAAATCTACACGAAACCGATATTATTGTAAAATTATTGGTCACCCATACATTCATACATTTTTTTCATACCCAAGGGGTTTGAACTTCGCTTAAATAATATTTTTTGTATGTTTTTCAGAAATAAATTGATTTGCGATTTTTTTAAATAAAAACTGCAAAAGCTATTCATATTGTTTACATTTTACCTATAAGCACAGTTAGTGTATAATAATAATATAACAAAAAACCAATAGAAATCATTCATTTTTGGTCATAGTGTTCAAGACAGTAAAATAAGATAAGAAAAAATGGCCTTTTCTTTAAAAAAATATATATCAAAGGTACTACTTGTGATATATTATTTTTCGTATTTTTTTCAGGACGGCCATAAGTTGTACTATAAGACATTTCAAGGTTATCCATTCATTACCGGACACGCTGTATATATATATATATACAGAAAAAGTTGCTTACTTCTGTAAGAGATGACGCTAGTTACGCGTTACCATTTTAAAGGTCGAAGATAGGTCTCTATTTCAGTATATAATAAAGGTACTCTGTGCGAGTGACTGATTAAAGTGCGTTGTATGCACCGCAGTTGAGTAGAACAGAGTAGCTGAATGCAGTGTCGCCTCTAGTAGGTAGTACATAATAGCTCAATGAGTAATTTTATTGATTTTGTTATAAAGAAATGGTCCAAGGTGATAATATTATTTATTAACTAAAGAATGACTAGAAATAGATATATTTTTGTAAACTTTAAAATAATTACGTGTTATAGAAAATAAAAGTAACAAATATTTTTGTTCCTATAAAGACAAAAGAGCAAATGTCGGCTCCATTGCACTGTGCGAATTTCGATTACTCGACAACGCGCGGCTAGAGCGAGAGCTATGGATCCCACACAGGGCGCACGAAGAGCTAAGCGACGCCCTCAAAACAACGATTAATTTTTAAGGTATCCTCTTAAGCAGACTACTATAATAGACATGATATACAAAAGGGGGATGCCCATTTTGTGTAATGCGCATTTGTTAAAAAAATATATCTTTATTTATGGTTATTAATCGCGGTATTCATTTATCCTAAAAAGATGGGAATATTTTTGCACAAATTAAAAGTACCGAAAAGATAAGAATAAAATTAGGTAAATCAGTAATTCATTAGTTTGTGAATAAAATAAAAAGTGTTGCCAATCACAAATCTCATTAAAAAAATCGATTCTCCTTTTCGATCGATTACTTATGGTGTCATTATTACAATGCTAATATATAGGTTTAAAACAACCGTTGACAATGGATATTTATCCAAAGCAGCCGATACGCAACCGTTATCAACCAGTTGTTTATCCGACTACAGACGAAAAAGGATGGTTATGTTTTTACTGTGTGTGCGGGTTAGGCTATGTTGAATCGTTTTTTGTTATGGTGCTTAAAAACGTAGGATGCATTTTATTATAGAGGGCGCTACTATCAAAGAATATTTTTTATGTTGTATGGCCCATGTTATGACAGTAATATGGTATTTGGGTTGGGCACGGCATCAGACTAATATTTTGCTTCCTGCTCAGTTCCTGAATGATGTATTGATGTGTAAATTAGAGGCAAATAATTCCTTAGTTTTCCTAAATGCGTTAGTCATCCAAAATTCTAACAACACCATAGGTCACACTGTGTATAGAAAACAATGAATCTCACCAACAGCCTTCACAGTTAGTTACCGTGAGCAAATCTTTGTTACAGAGAGCACAAGGGATCTGTGGCAGCAAACATCTGGCCGTCGAGCTTCTGCACGTCAAGCAGGTTATACACGTCAACAAGCTTCGGGCCCGCGCTTACGTCACAGTGACCGAGTGAAGCCGGCCACAGTCAAGCATGTGCAGTACTAGCATTTGTCAGGGGTGTCGCAGACAAGATTGGCTACATCTTGAAGCGAGCTGACGTGAAGCATCAAAGTTCAGGGAAGTTTGCAGTTTGTGATCATATCCTGGACGGCCCCTACCAGATAGACATAAAAAAAAGATTTGATAGACCACAAATCCTCTAAAAGGAACATCAATTCCTATCAAGGACGATACGAGAGACTATTGAAATAAAAAAATTCGTTTTTCAATAGAGAAGGAGACTTGGTACTACCCTGTAATTAATGAAATTAAAATTAAACCTAAGCATACCACTGCAAGACTAAGACACAGTAAGTTCATTCTGTAGATCGGACCATAAATAAAAATTAAAAATCTGAAGGCACTCCGAGTTAACATTGACATTGAGACGTCAGTCACCTCAGTCCGCCGTAACCATGGGTTGGCACCCGAAACGTCTGGAATTAAAAATCAAAGAAATAAAACGCGATAAAATCGATAAAAATAGTTGTTAAAAAACTGCATTTGTGAAAATAAAAACTTATATATCTTCAAAACCCCGACTTTTTTTAAAGCAATTCCTTTACCATTTCATTGTTTTAATTGCATATTATCATATCTATATGCTTTTTTACGTGGGCACCCATGTCCGAAGTGTCTATGAAGAGTGGGCATTCCCCTTTAACCCGCACAAAGTTCAGAAACTTTATTAAACTAATTTTGTTTATAAAAATTAAAAAATATTAAAAATGTATGGATAATCAAAACCCCTGTGAAAGGTGATCGCTACCAAGCTATTTCTCAGTTCCACTGGGTTTCTAGCTGGTTCTTCCCAGGACAAAGGTTTTTTCCGAACAAGTGGTAAATTAAAAAACTGACATAATAAGTATTATTTATAATCTATATTGCATAAAAAAGTATGTTTCTGTTACTCCGACCAGCCAAAATCCCAGGGTGGTCACTATCAGCGTATATGAGGGCTCCCCGGTTCTCTGTTCCAAACACAACCCATCTATCACTTTGCTCGACAAGACGACACATGCTAGGTGTGCTAGTCACTTACATCCAGTACCTTTGCAACGCTATTACGATGTTTCGGGATGACCTCCGAGTCATCGTCCCCCTCAAGGGTTACATCACTAGGTGTTCAGGAGCCCTGCTCCAATCACCCGCAACCCAGAGGCCCTGGTTCTTGGTTGGGGAACATCATCATCAAAGAGAAAGCATTGAGGAATGCCTTGACGACGTGTCTCCGAACGGAATCCGTCTTCTCCCGATCATTATGTTATTAAATTATTAAAAAGTATGACTTTTGCTTGGTAATGATGATGATGAAAATTTCTGTGGCTCAACTACTGAATATGCGTGATTGACTTTTGCACTAAATAAAACTTTACGCGTAAATGTTTTGAGCTAAATACTTAGTTACTCCGATCTGTTATTGTATGTAACATGGAATCATTTTGTACAATTTTTATTTTATATATAATTGATATGATAATTCACTTGCCCTTAAAAAAGCCGCTGGCGCGTCGAGGTCTTCACTGGAGTCCTGCAAAAAGACATAATTTTAACCCTTCAATCCCCATAAAAATCTCATGCAGTCGCATGCGTCTGGCATATCTCGAGCGGTCGCATGCGACCGCAACCCACCCACAGGAACTTTAAACAATTAAAACTTATATTTAGAGACTACTATGAAGAAGTTTGGTATTACAAAATCTATACAAAATTCTCTATCCTATGGTCTAAACAAAAGTCAGGTTTTACTTCATTACAAAAAGATTTTATTGTATTTTGATAACAAAAAAAACATACCAAGCGGATGTCGGCACGTGAAAATCACAATTATATATATATATATATATATATATATATATATAAAATATTGCAGTGGTTCGCTCTCCGCCGGCACCAAAGAAATTGTAAATACCAATTTTATTTAAAAAAAAATTATTTCAGAGATACGAAGTCCGAAAACGAGCATTAAAGCAGGCGGCGGACATTTCCTTGCCCAATAACCCTTTGAGAAATGTGAAACTAGTGCCCAGCAGTGGAATGTATAAAAAGGTTGTTACTTTACTAATTTGAGAACCAGTTTGTTAGCGACTGACAATACTGACTATACCGTTTTACACTTCTATTGGGGAGTAAAATTAAAAGTAAAGTATTTTGTTATGCACACGTGTTACAAAAACATAATCGATAAAGTCAAGTTAAAATTTTAAATAAAAAAAAACAATTAACCTTATTACATTTTTATTACATTTTTTTATAGAATAATGGTGACAAACAAGCGTACTGTCCACCTCATGTTAAGTGAATGCTGCAATTTAATATATATAATATATAACCTGGTTGACCGAGCTTTGCTCGGTTTTTTTTTTTTTTTTTAAATTACTTTTAGATACAAATTACATACTGATGAAACATCAATAATATTTTTTGATCTTATTGACATAATAGAAAAAAACTGAACTGGTTATTTGAATAAAAATCATGAGTGCAATGAGTTTAATTAAAATTTTCATTGATTAAAACTACTTTTACGGATTTTTTTTCGCGTTTTATTTATTTTTATTTTTATTTTTAATACCCGACGTTTCGGGTGCTTCCCAGCACCCATGGTCACAGTAGTTTTAATTAATGTATAGTGTTCGCGTAAATATAAGAAATCATTATGTAAAATTTTCGTATTTTAAAAGGGCTCGAAATAATAGATTTTCTCACAAAAGAAGGGAACTTGAAAAAAAAGGGGAAAAATCGGACCGAAGACAAGACGCGAACCAAGGTATTCATTTTGGCGACCGCTCGATATCCATTTAAGCTATTATAATCATTAACGTGTCAAAATTTACCTTCTTATTGTAACAATATTGTAGCAGTTTTTCATTGCCTGAAAACACGGACAAAAAGACATTTTCTAAAAATAAATTTTAGCTAGATCGATTTATTGCCCCCCGAAACGCCCTAGAAACTAAATTTTATGAAAATCGTTAGAGCCGTTTCCGAGATTTCGATTATACATATATATATATATATATATATATATATATATATATATATATATATACATACCTATATACAAGAATTGCTCGTTTAAAGGTATAGGATATAGGATACCGAAGCGAAATACCACTGACTGACAGACTCATCACGAGATCTCTAAAACTATACACCAGATTGACTTGAAATTTAGTAGTTACTCATTTCGCAATGTAGACTGTAGATGAATTTTACGATCCCATTAAAAAATAATTCGTGATATTTTACATCTAGGTTTCACAATAAAATATTTTCGTGCACCCAGCGAAGCGAGCGGGTATCAGCTAGTACCTTATATACACATCCTCAATTTATCAAAATCCAGAAGTGTTGTCACGCCTGAGGAGTAAGATGGTTCTGCAGTTCTCTACACAGTAACAAGGGATCTTACAGTCTATCTATGGTTTTTTTTTTAATAAAGCTGACAAATGAGCAAACAGTCCACCTCATTGTAAGTGGATGCTGTAGCCCATAGACATCTACATTTATCCTCAATTAAGAATCTGCGTTTTAATTGCATGCGATATAGAATCAAAACACAGATGCGTTGTCATCCCTGAGGACTAAGATGGAATGCCTCATATCTAGTAAAAAAAGAGTCTCCGGTTCTCTACACTCATCATACGAAACACAGCAGTATTAAGCTGCTATTTTATGCTGGTATCCTGTGAGAGAATGGTCCTACCCCAGTCGAGCCGACCCATTCATGCTACAACCATAATGTGGCTGCAGCGTGGATCTGTCACATATAAATAGTAAGTGGCTGCTGCAGTCTATGGACACTTGCAAATAATTTCAAACAAACCATATAAGCAATGTGTTATCACCTCTAAGATTTAAAATGGATTGCTTCACAGCGTGTAATTATACTGGCTCTCCATATACCCTTCAGACCAGAACACAGCCGTGCATTCACTACTACTTGACCGCAGAAATAAGTAGAATGCGGTTACCTACCTAACTTTGAATAAAATGATTTTGGCTTAGACCATGTTGACTATTCTACATGGTAGAGCTATGCTGCAGCTATATTACTACAGCTATATTATGGTCGCAGCATGAATAATCGTAAATTTCTATGGGCTATTAAATGCAATCTCACAAAATACCAGCGTAAAATAGCAGCTTACAGCTGCTGTGTTTCGTATGGTGAGTGTAGAGAACCTGAGACCCTTTTTTACTGGAAAGAAGGTATTCCATCATAGTCCTAACAGGTGACAATGCATCTACATTTTGATTCGTAATCGAAGAATAGATGTCTATGGGCCACAGTATCAACTTATCATCTTTACTGTGTGCTCGTTAGTCACCCTTATCCTATAAAAAAATATTCGAACGCATACATGCTCGTTGGTTAAGGGTACTCGGAATCTCGGAATAATAATTCTTTTGGTCACTCTTCCCGCCTATTTTTCCCGAAGAAATCATTATGCATACTGTGCTAAGACACATAGAAATCATTTAAGGTGATGTGGGCGCCAAAATCAGATTTTTCACGCTTTATAGGTGCGCAGAAAAGCAATTTTTTGTCATTAAAAACTACGAATCCACATTTTATTTAAAATCATTATGAAAGTTAAAGATTTTTCTTAGTGGATTATGTTGGCCAAAACATGATTGTCACATTTTGACTCGATAGAAAAAGATCGCACAGTTTCCTCAAAATCTACAATTTTAGGTATGTCCACTAAGTGAAAAAGCTGCTTCATTCGAATGTAATGAAACCAAATTCAATTAAATTCAGGCTATGTGGCCGACCAAACAGCTGCCAGTCGCACCTATAAAGTGTGAAAAATCAGCTTTTTGTGCCCACTTCACCTTAAGTTACCTATTTGATTATATATATATATATATATATATATATATATATATATATATATATATTTTTCTCATAAAGCCGCAACGGCTAACAACAAATTGTTACCCATATGTTCATCACTTCTCGTGATACTACAACCATAATATAGCATCTATATTATAGTTGTAGCATGAATAATCGTAAATTTCTATGGGCCAATATATGCAAATACCATCAGTTGGACTGTGTGCTCCATTGTCAACTTTATTCTATAAAAAAAACTATTAATACCTGAAGAACAACAGGAACAGCGCCATTTTTTATCTTCCTCAACCCGCACTTTGTCTGATAGAAGTCCTCGTTGCGGAAGTGCTCAGAACAAATAGTGCTACGATCGCGTGGCTCCCAATCCAACACGCCAAGTGCTTCAATCCATGCAGTACGTAGATTCGTTTCTTTCGGGAACCTGGAATAGACATTGAGACCTTTTTTATTATGTGATGGTGACATAAGACAGTTCATCTCTTCATATCATCCAGTAGGTGTCATCAGAATGCGAGTATGAAAAGTACTAGAAAGATACCAAATGTGCAATATCCAAAGAGGGGATAGCAGCATCCAATTCGAAGACCGTAGTACCGTTACTAATTTTAAATATGACGAAATTTTTTTGTGACATAACTTTGAAATTGGTAAACCTTAAAATAATAATAAAATACAATATGCAAAAATGCTCTCAATAGTTGTGTTTATAATACACTCACCCATAATTCCCTTTTAACTGACTTCAAAAAAGGAGGATGTTACTCGTATAGTAAGAGGATGCAAATGTGATTGATATCTTTGCCAATTATGACCCAAGTTCAATAAAACTTTTTTACCGTCCAGCATCAACTTTTTAATTCAGAAATATTCATATTTATAGCAGATAACAGTTTGTATTACAAAATCAGTTCCATATATTTATTACAAAATACAAGAACACAGATCCAATCAGAGTGACAACCCGGGAAGGTTGATGATGATGATATGAACATTTTTTAGGACAGGGTGACAAACAAACACACAGTCCACCTGATGGTAAGTGGTTGTTGTGACCCATAGACATCTACATCTATCCTAGTTTACGAATCAAAATGCAGATGCAATGTCACCCGTGAGGACTAAGATGGATTGCCTCGTTTCCAGTAAAAATGGTCTCCAGTTCTCTACACTCGCCATACGAAACACAGCAGCATTAAGCTACTATTTTACACTGGCATTCTGTGAGAGCGTGGTCCTTCCTCGGTCGAGTTGACCCATTCATGCTACAACTATAATACTAATATAACTGCCGCATAGCTCTACCATGTTCGAAACATATCAAAAAAAAGTTAATATTTAAAAATTACTGGGTAAATCTCACATTTATGTTTAGGTCTTTTACACTCTTGACATTTGGTTTAAATATAACAGTGAATCAATATTTAAATATAACAGTGAATCAATATTTAAATATAACGGTGAATCAATATGAGGCTGTCGTTATTTACACCCCTAAACAACAATACACCTATGCCACCAAGGCTACTTTTGCTTTAAGTTGATTGTAGATACTCAAGAGCTGCAGTAACCATATATCATAAACCCTCCCTTCCAACACTTTTGTCACGCTATCTCACGTTTTATGCGACCCCCCCCCCCCTATTAATATTACCTCACTTATGATAAACCATCCCTGTCCACGATACATTGCAATTAATAACAGCAGCATACTTTAAAATATTTATTGCTATAATGAACAAATAAAAATATTTCTGTTATTAGAAGTCCGCGGTGCGGTGGTCTTGTTCTACAAGAAAGGTGACAATGCCCTCTTGAAGAACTACAGACCGATTTCCCTGCTGAGCCGCGTCTACGTGCTGTTTTCGAGAGTCATTACGAATCGTCTCGCACGCAGACTCGACGACTTCCAGCCTCCCGAACAAGCTGGTTTCCGAAAAGGCTTTAGTACCATAGACCACAAACATATCCTTCGGCAAAATGTACAGAAGTCCGAAGATACAATCTGCCACTTTGCCTGGCATATGTGGACTATGAGAAAGCCTTTGATTCCGTCGAAATTTGGGCGGTGCTACAGTCTCTTAAGTGGTGCAAAGTTGACTGTCGGTATATCGAAGTGCTGAAGTGTTTGTACAGTAGGGCTACGATGGCTATCTGAGTACAGAACCAGAGTACGAAACCTATCCAACTGCAAAGAGGTGTAAGACAGGGTGACGTTATTTCCCCGAAACTCTTCACCGCTGCATTGGAAGACGTTTTCAAGCTACTGGACTGGAAAGGATACAGTATTAACATCAATGGCGAGTACATCACTGACCTTCGATTTGCCGACGATATAGTCCTTATGGCAGAATCGCTGGAGGACTTAAGCACTATGCTCCAAGACCTCAATAGTGCTTGGCAATGGATAGGTCCATGGACAAAACAATGATCATGTTTAACGTCCATGTCACACCTATGCCGGTAGTTGTTTAGCACTAAGCTCGAAGTTGTTGACGAGTACGTTTACCTGGGACGAATAGTCCGACTAGGCAAGTCCAACTTCGACCGAGAGGTCAATCGACGGATTCAACTCGGCTGGGCAGTGTTCGGGAAATTACGACACATCTTCTCGTCAGGTATACCTCAAGAGCTGAAAACTAAGTTGTACAACCAGTGCATGTTGCCAGTGACCTACGGAACCGAGACGTGGTCCTTCACTGCTGGCCGTATGAGGACAATCAAAGTCGCTCAGCGAGCTATGGAGAGGGCTATGTTCGGAGTTTCTCTGCGTGATAAACTTAGAAATGAGGATATACTTCTACTGCGAGAACCAGAGTGACCGACATAGCCTAACGGATTAGTAAGCTGAAGTGGCAATGGGCCGGCCATATAGCTCGAAGAACCGACAACCGTTGGGGAAAAAGGTTCTCGAGTGCCAGCCTCGTACTGGTAGGTGAAGTGTAACCCCCTAGATGGAGTAACGACATGGTAAGACATGGTCAATGGATGCAGGTGGCTCAGGACCGTGCTTTGTGGCATACCTTGGGGGAGGCCTATGTTCAGCAGTGGACTTGTGAAGGGCTGTAATGATGATGATGATGATTAGAAGTTCAAGGATTTTTGAAATTTTCAGAAATATCTATAGTTGGTATTGCAACATCTTCTTCTTCTTGATTATCGAAATTACCATTCACGTCATCTTTATCTATTCACTCTGCATCTTTTGTACCAGCACCTTAATCCCCTAATCTGGACAGTAGTTCTCGAGCTCGAAGAGCTGCGATTTAAAAACAGTATTGTTATTTGTTTTTGAATCAAAAGCTTTTTACAGATACAGGGACTAGCGCAAAATCAATTAACAAAAAACAAAACACGAGTAAATATAACAAGTTATTATGATATATATATATATATATATATAAAATATTTACATAAAAATATTTGTATATTAAAGTTACACACACACTAGAAGACATTTAAAAGAACTGTATCTTAGATTGAAAGTCGTCAAATATAGAATAATAATTATGTATGTGTGTTCATATTTGAAGGCCTTCTCCCCCTCCTCTTCCTGACACTCCTATTTCAAATAAACATTTGTAGCGGCGCTGAAGTCGCGCCGCAAGCGAAACACACCGAAGCCTATATCATGCTATCAAAATTCCGAATCATAAACAGTATAATATATAGAACATCTTCGAAATATCACATGGAGCGTTGGCCGCTCCCTGGGCACAACACCTTGCCCGGCGGGAGATCTCTCCTTTTCCTTCTACGGCCACAGTAGTGACCACCCAAAGAGATCTGAACATGCAACCAACAACCTTCGGAAAGATATCGTCTGCAGTCTTCATATCCTGCAAGCCATCAGCTTCATATCGCCAAGCTTCACAAGGTTCATCGCAGCACTGGAATAATGCTTCCTGTTCCTTCAAGCTACTCTCTGTGCTATACAGTGTTCGGCATGGCTCTGAGCCTTACTGCTCGCCTCTGCTTCACGGTACTCTCGCAGATTACTTGCCTTCTTCTCGACTCACCGCAGACTACAAGGCAATCTCCTGGCACTTGCACATTCGTCGGCAATGAGGCTGCACTATCGACCTCCGGTCTGAGCAGGGGGGTGATGTGGCATATCTATGCAAAAATTTTGCTATAATTTTGGCTCTAGGGTTTGGATGCAGGGTCAACTTTTTAACAGTTAAATCTTTTTTTTTATAGAACCAGATTGACAAACGAGCACACCTGATGGAAGTGGATGTTGTGGCTCTTAGACACCTACATCAATCCTCAGTTATGAATTAAGTCATAAATGTTAAATTACCAGTAAAAATGGTTTCTGATTATCTTTTTATTTTTTATTTCACTTATTATAAACCAGTGCTTGACCACAGTCCCACCCGGTGGTAAGTGGTGATGCAGCCCTAAGGCTGGTGAATCGCACTGTGTTGTTTAGCATATTTACTCTTGCCTTGGAGACGCTCAGGTTGTATTCGGATGTAAAGACCCTTTTTACTGGAAACGAGGAATTCTATCTTAGTCCTCACGGGTAACAATGCATCTGCATTTTGATTTGTATAAAAAGTTATATTAGTAGTATAGTTGTAGGATGAAAGGGTCCACTCAACTGGGGAAGGACCACACTCTCACGGAATACCAGCGTAAAATAGTATCTTACTACTGCTGTGTTTCGTATGGTGAGTATAGAGAACCGGAGACCCTTTTTACTGGAAATGAGGCATTCCATCTTAGTCCTCATGGGTGACAATGCATCTGCATTTTGATTTGTAATCGAGGTAAATGTTGTAAATGTAGATGTCTATAGGCTGCAGCAAACACTTACCATCAGGTAGACTATGTGCTAGTTTGTCACCCTATCCTATAAAAAATTAAAAAACATAGACACCGGCAAATTATTCCACTCCTTTGCTGTATACATAAAAAGAGTCGAAGCAAACCTTTTGCTTCTAATGCGTGTAATATTATTTACACTTAACATACGGAACCCAAAGCTGCTATATTGTGCTGGTAATTTGTCACTCAAGATATTTGTGCTGCAATCATAACATAGCTGCAACTTGACTCTTCTATATTTTTTTTGTTTTTTTTTTATACACGTTACCTCCACACTAGGATTTTCTCCTGTATCGTGGGGGCAGTTTACAAACATAAATTTCACGAGGACAAACATCCAGACCCGGAACAATTAATTGTAGGCCATACAAATACTTGTTCTGTGCGGGATTCCAACCCGCGGACCTTACTATGACACTGTGCCACGGAGCTGTCTAAAACACATGTGTAGTGTTTGTGTCTGTTTAATAGATTCAATACACTGTCTCATACACACAAGTAGTGGGGGGTAGCACGTCATTTGGTTGTTGCAATGAGTGCCGGCAGTCAGTTGCTTTGTGGAGTGCTCCTAGGTAAGACACGTACCCAGAAGAACTTAATGTGATAGTGAGCCAGTGTTAAGTGTTGTGAATATCATTCTATAAAAGTTTTACAACATGCATAATGTAGCTTGGCTCTGTCACATAAAGAATGAAATCAAATTAAGAATATACAGAAATATGAATATATATTTTAAAAATCTGAAAACCCCTAGGAAGTCTTTTAAAATAAAAAGTTCATTATATTCAAAAACACTACAATACACTAAAAGCATTTTACCGTAATGCCATTAAAATTTACAATAATATTCCTAACTTAAAAATAAGAACCATATAAAAATTTTAAAGGTACTATGTAAAGGTACTACACTTGGTTTCAGATAAATGCTTCTACAACTTACAAGCATTTATAGACAATAAATATTAAATAATGTTATATTTGGTTAGATTTATTAATTAAATAATTCTAACAAATTATTAAATACTAAGACAAATTGAAGAAGTTAAATCCTTAAGTTAGGTACTTTTAGTATAGAAAACTGATGTCATATACAGTTTAAATTTGTTATATATTATATGTTTATTATCTTTTTCAGTACTGATCTACCAGGAGGCTGTGGCAGTACTCTATAGTCTGACAAATTCGATAATGCAACGCAAAACGTTTTATGTTTGAATAAAAATAATTTAATAAATATTTATGATGACATTATTTAATTAATCTATATATTTGTTAAAGAAATTGATTATTTTTATAAATATAATTAAGACTATTTTGTACAGCTCATATAGGTAGACTATGGAGCATATATGTACATAACATATCCTTAAGATATTGTTTAATTTTACCTCCCTTGGTCATGCAATAAATATTTTTAATTTGATTTGATTTGAATGTATGAAAATATTATATAATATATCATCAATCTGTGGGTAAACAAGAAAGAAACATTTTCATATAAACAACGAAATGCAGTTTATAAATTTAAATGTAACTTACATATGGAACGTAATTCCATGGCTTTTGGTTGTACGCTTCGTATCATTTGTACAATTTTGAACACTGCACCTCATTTTCACTTTAAGTTTTATACATAATAAAATAAATCCACAACAAAACACAGAACCAAATATTATTTTTTGTTTTCCATTATTGTTGTCATAATTTATGCATAATAATTGTTGGACTACAGAAAATGAAAACTATGCATTGGGAAAAATTTATGCATTATTTTAATTCTAAAGAATAAACATCGTATTTTTTATTTATTTTTGTATAATATCCAAAAGTTTCAAGGTTCAGTGACAAGCTTGACAATTTACTAAATCGGTTGCCGCTTGCCGTTGCTGGATATGGATACGCCACCATTCTCACAATCCACTAGTTAGTCTGTGCCCATATTATTCGTTTGTGGTATGTGCCGTATGCCACAAACTATGAATTATTTTATAATAAGAGTACCTATTATTGAAGGTGGGCGAAACTGTTATATTTTTCTAATTCGTTATGTTGTTGTAATATATTTTTCTAACTGTTGTTTTAAACTGTTATAATATATTATAACAGTTTCAAATATTACATTGTACACGCGGTTAGTTCAGTTCAGTTGTCGGCTGTGTAACCCAGCCTACCAGAGCCTTCTGTAATATTCATGGATAATGCCTCCTATCACTCGGTTCAAATACAGAAACCACCTACCCAAGCTAATAAAAAAGAAGAAATAGTGGCTTGGTTACAAGCAAAAGGCATTGACGCAAATATGCAGATGCTAAAACCAGAGCTAATTAAATTAGTTAAAGAAAATAAAGCGGCAAATGTGCGATATGAAATCGATGAACTGGCTCTGGAGTACGGTCATCGCAAGAATTCCACCGTATCATTGCCAATATAACGCGATTGAGCTAATCTGGGCTCAAATAAAAGGTTACGCCGCCCGCCACAATACTTCCCCGCCATTCAGAACGAAAAAGATGATGACCCTATTAAAAGAAGCCTGCGGGGAAGACACAGGAGATGACTGGACAAAGGTTGTTGAGAAGACTAAAAACCTGATTGTGCAACATTTTGACCGAGATATCAGGATTGATTCTATTATTGATAATAGTTTAATTATAGATGTAGGCGAAGATGATGATGAAGACACCACCTCCTCAAGCGAATCGGAGTCTGATTAATATTCTGTACGCACATTCAATTCAATGTATTTTATTGCATAGAAATACAGATTGTAACTTTGTAACAAAGAATAAATAAAACAATTTTATTATATTAATATTACCTTTTTTTTGGTTTCCACTTAAATTACTAAAATATAAATTTTAAATGATTCCGCCAATTCAAAACAAAAATACTTACTTACTTACTTATCTTCACGCACAATCCCTAACGGGGTAGCCAGAGAGAACAGATCGCCAAGTGTCTTCGCTTCTTTCAGGTTTATTAACTTCTTCATACATGCACGTCTAGGTATCCGAGTACTCTTGACCTTCCCCTCTTCGAGCAATTTGTTCACATGGTCTTCGAAAGTTAGTCTCGGTCTACCTCGACACCTTTTAATATTTACTTTCGCTCTATATATTTTCTTCACCATTCGGTCTTCACTCATTCGCTCAACGTGCCCAAACCATTGGAGTACGTCCCTATCAATTTTTGTGATAAGGTCATCTTTCAATCCTGCCATATTGCGAATCTCTTCGTTTCGCTTTCGATCGGCTATGGTAACGACACACATTTTACGAAGAGATCGTATCTCCACTGCATTCAACTTGTTTTTATGCTTCTTCTGGCATACCCAGGTTTCGCTGCAATATAACAAAGTCGGTACCAACACTGCGTTATGTATTGCAAGGCGTGCACTCTTCACCACGCCTTGCCTTTTGACTAATGCATTCAGGGCACCATTGACTTTGTTTCCGGCAGCGACGCGCCTATCCACATCTAAATCACATCTTCCATCCCGGCTGAAAGCACTCCCCAAGTATACAATTTCATTTACCTGTTCTAGACGTTCCTGATTTATCCATATTTCATATTTCGTTCTCTCTTCGTCCTTTTCAAATACCAGAACCTTAGTTTTATTAGCATTCAAACGGAGACCTTTAATTTCACATTCCTCTTTCATACACGTGACTAATGCCTGCAGTTCTGCTTCTAATGGTGCAATAAGCACTGCATCATCAGCATATAGCAGACAATTTACTTTAATGTCACCCAATTTCACACCCAAACAGCTATTTTTCAGCTTCTGTAAGCAGCTGTCGAGATACAGTATGAACAGACAGGAAGACATGACACAACCCTGTTTTACGCCTGCTTGGACGCTAAACATGGGTGACAGGTCATGCCCTACCCGCACACAGGCTTTACAGTCATAGTAAAGTGACTGCACAGCCCTTAGCAATTGACCATCCACACCATATTCCGGCAACAGTTCCCACATTTTCTTTCTTATAACCTTATCAAATGCTTTCTCCAGATCCACAAAAGCACAGAAAATCCTCTGGTTAACACTCAGAAGCTTTTCCGTGATCATGCGGAGAGCAAACATTTCATCCGTGCATCCTCTTCCAGGTCTAAATCCGCATTGTGCCTCCCATAAGAATCTTTCCGATTTCTCTTGCATCCTACGTGTCAAAACCTTCGAGTAAACTTTACTTGCTAAACTGGTCAAGCTGATCGCCCGATAGCACCCGCAGTCAAAATGTGAACCTTTACCTTTATATAAAGGCACAATGACCACGGATCGCCAATCATCCGGGACATCTCCCGTCCGCCAGCACAAGTTGCACAGCAGACGAAAGCTGTCCCAGACGCGAGGACCACCGTACTTGACCATTTCAGCAGTAACTCTGTCTAGTCCCGCAACCTTACCACATTTCAAACTTCGAATCGCACGTTCAATCTCTTTCATGTTGATGACCTCAGTGTCATCGAGGTCCGTGTCTGGCGTGCCAGTCATGGCGTTACCCCCGGATCCTTCACTAAGATCATGACACGCATACATTTCTCTATAAAATTCACTCCATCGCTGCATGACGTCCGATTTTTCTGAGAGGACGTCATTGGTTCTCGAAAGCACTTTGTTCATTCTTAAGGCTGTCGCACCACTCCGGGACCTTCCAATCTCTTTCCAGAAGAGTTTCTTTCCAGAAAAGAGCAGAGACAACCTCTCGTCCGCTTCTATTCTACACCTTTCACGTACTTCCTCAATCAATGTTTTCGCATGAACTTTCTGCAGCTTATATCTTTCTTTCATCTTCTCTCTCATATGCTTATCGTTACTAGAGGCCAAGTAGTCTAACCATGCTTTTTTCTTCTTTTTTTACAGCTTCTCTCACTTCATCATTCCACCATGCATCTCTTCTTTTACTACTACCTCTTTTTGTCGTTCCGCATACTTCTTCCGCTGCACTTACCATTCCATCCCTAAAGTTCTGCCATGTTCTCTCCACACATTCTTTCCTGTCATCGATGGTGTCAAGCTTTTCGGCTACCCTCGTGTGATATTTGTTTCTAGTATCTGCTTCCTGAAGCTTCCAGCTTCGGATGCGACAGACCGACTGTGGTTCTGTTACTGCCGTCCGGTAGCGCCAACCCGCGAACAAACCCCTAAATCTAGTAATTACTAGATAGTGATCCGTTCCCAGATCAGTACCCCTGAACACTCGTGTATGCATCACCTGTTTTCGCAGTCGGTCATCCACCAGGAACAAATCAATCATACTTCTCTCATTCTTTCTTTCTCTGGTGTACATATGGATTTTCCTGTGTAAACATAGTGTTTGTCACAAGAAGACCCTTTTCCTTGCATACAGCCAGTATAAGTTTGCCAGCATCATTAACCCTTTTATCGCCAAACTTTCCAAGCACCGACTCGTATCCTGGTCGAGCGATACCTACCCATCCATTAAAATCACCACATACAACAGTTCTTTCGTTTCCCTTAACCAAATCTAGAACTTCTCTTACATTCTCCCAAAACTCCTCCAGCTCAGCCCTGGACGACGAAGCTACCGGCGCATAAACAGCCAAAAGGAATAACTTCGTCAGTCCCAGTTTAAAGCGAACCCAGAGAAGTCTTGAGTTCACAACCTTGTATTCAGTCATAAGATCGACCAACCGGGACGACAACAGCACCCCCACTCCCTGGCAGGCGTTCTCGCTTTCCGGGACTCCGGACCATATAGCTAACGTCCCGCCAGGGAGCTCTTCAGTACCACTGCCTTTTCGTTTGGTCTCCGACATACACACGACATCTAATTCTCTTTCTTTCATTATTTCGATCAACTCATTCGTCTTATCTCTCATGCCCCCTCTAACATTCCACGTGCCAACTCTGCACTCCGTCCTCCACCTTCCGCCTGTCGGGCTGTGTGTGACGGGTGGCGGTCCCCATCGCCGCTTTGCGCGCTGCATTCCACACCAACGGGGACGAGCTGGTGTGCGTCGCCTTGGGGGGACGCCCTAACTCCCGTTTGCATGGGTGCGCAGCTGTGTAGAATTGCAGCCCTAAAAAGGGCTGGCAGGGGTCGCGACGAGCACGCTTCTACAATGACCCCCTACAAAACAAAAATAATCTTAAAAATAACGCGGCGGTTCATTTTGGAGGAACGGTAACGAACTCAGTGTTACGTTGTGCCCATCACTAGTCGTGACTAACTGATAGGTGTCAGGAACGCATTCTCTGAACGGCCGAACTATGTATTCATCAAGGATTGCGTATAGCTTACACTAATTTAAACTCTAAGCAAACTTAATAAGAGATATTTTACTAACACTAAATTATAACGGTAAACAAAAATATATTATTTCCTTCATTGCTACCCGTTGCCTGTTGTGCCTGTTATTTAATTTTTTGGCTGTTGTAATATATTAGTGTTCAGTTAGCTGTCTAGCTGAGATGACAATGACACTGTTATCTGTTAAATTATATACGTAATGTTTTGATAGCAGGTCCCCATATTACGTGAAAAAGCTATTGTTATTTTTGTTTATTTTTCGTTAAGTTTTAATCCTAAAGTAATTTTAAATATTTAGTGTAATATAGATAGGATTTAGCCTGTTGTATGTAAAAGTGTATAATAATGTTGCGCCAGCGTAGCGCAGCCATTTGGAACTATTTTATAGTCCAAAGTGTGGACGAAAAAAAAGCTGTGTGCAATTATTGCAAAAAAAACTTTATCTTTCAAAAGTACAATTACAAATTTAAAGCTTCAACTTAAGCAAAGAACGTAGGAGTGTATGAAGAGTTTTGCCGTTCGGATTTAATATCGGATAGACGCACAAGGCTTACGTCATCAAAAGTAAACCAAATAATGTTTTTGAATAGTAACTGAAAAAAAATGTAAATAATTGTAGATAACCAAAACTTTAACCACAGTGTAAATAATGTAAAAATTCAATCAAAATGTACATAACATTGATGAGCTTCTAACTACGCCTGAATGAGTTTTTCTTAAAATGTTTGAAAATATGAGTAAATAATTATAACAGATACAATAATTACACAACTTAACATACATTCAAACAGTCCTAAGCCTGTAAAAAGTAGGAAGGGAAGTTCATTGAACTTAACATACATATTTTAAATGATTCTCTTTTAAAACATGAAACACATTAAAATATTTTTTTTGTCTTCATATAATACTTATAATCATTTAATATTTATAATCGTAATAATCTTTCATCATAATATTTATAATCGTTATAACAAAACAACAAAACGCTAACACAGCCAGTGTTGCCGTTTTAGCGACTTTCTCGCTAGATCTAGCGGATTTTAACAATGTTTAGCGGATAAAAAAATCGATTTAGCGAGAAATAATTATTTAGCGACTTCTAGTGACATTAGCGGATTTTAAGAAAAAGAAAAATCTTGTTTCTGGCGGATTTTTTCTGTAAGTCTAGGGACTTTAAAATTTGTAGAACGGCAGCCCTAGGCCGAACTATAGTATTTTATTGACTCCCATTGAAGTGCCGCATCTCGGCCGACGGCTGGAGCGTAAACGTAAACTGTTGACGCTTTCTAACGATAATGAATATATTATAACACTCAATGGTTAATTATTCTAATGTATTGTAAGATTACAAATATATAATGAAATATATTATCTGTTGTATGTTATAACGCCCAACTTTACCTATTATACTATAACGTAGCCGTATTAGCATGCTCTATCTACGCGTATAGCGTATAAGTACTTAGAGTAATTACATACGTACCGTAGACAGAGAAACCTATAGACAAATTGACACCTTCTTTTGCATTCGCACACGAAAAAGATAGATTTATGCATACGTCTTGCATAGAAATGAGACAGAGCAGTGTGATTATTTGTCCCTTTCTCCGTGCCGGTTTTTTGTTGAGCAAACTACACTTTGCTAAACAACTTTGACAGTTCGTAGCGATCTTAGGAGTTTATAAGTTGGTTTAAGTGAGAAAAAAGTGTTTTGTGAGCTTATGAATCTTATTCAGTTCAGTTCTTAGAACAATTAACATTTTTATCTAAATAGTTTTAAAAGTCATAAAGATTATTGTATAACCTAAAACTACGTTATCGTTCTTTCTCACTCGGGGCCACGCTAATCATTAGTCTATAGGTTTCTCTGTCTACGATACGTACGGTATATTCTAAGTCTGGCTTGTGCCAATGAGTAAAATTTTAGTAATATCACTGCGCTTAGTCCTGTCTTAGTAGTGCATTCACCATTCTAAAATCTATAACTACAAATAAAGTTAAAGTGTCTTTCTGTAATATCGAAGTACTATTAAAAATAATAGAGAAGAGATGATGTATCTCTTTGCGTATTTTATCGCATCTACCACGGGAAGTGCTCTGTGGAATTGTTTGGATTAATTCCAGCCGCACAGTTCCAGTGTCGCACATCGCGACAAAACATGTGATACCATCCATACCATCTGGATGACTGGCGGAGGCGGTCCACCATTGTGCGAGTTAAAAGTTTTCTTCCTCGCACAACTTCCTTGTGGAATCGAATGCCACCAGAGATTTTTCCGGAACGATACGACTTAGGGACCTCCAAGAAAAGCGCCTACATCTTTTTAAAAGACTAGCAACGCATCTGCAACTTCCCTGGTGTTGCAGTGGTTCATGGGCGACGGTAATCACTTACCATCAGGTGAGCCGTATACTCGTTTGTCCCCTCTCCTACAATTTTTTTTTAAATAAGTGCCATATATTGAACAGAATAAATACTTAATTCTTGCGCCCTCCTTTCTGCGAAGTTGGGTCGCGTCCGTTTAAAGCTTAAAGATCTTTCGTCACTAGGAAGGATCTAGGCTAAATGTAATTTAAAAAAGTTGATAAAACAAATGGTATTTGAATATTATCTTTAGTAACGCCACATTAATCGCAACTACCCAAGCGACACCAAGGCGGGTCGCTAATTATGAATATATATTTTTATAGCATTGGGATTATTTATATTAGAGCCAACTGTCAAAGCTGAAGACTGAGTGTAGCAGCATCGTTTCCGGGACACCTGAGACCACACACGGGAGATTCTGAGTGAGATTGAGAGGTTATATGGGCAGCTGTACACATCATCGTGGGTGCCACATCTAAGTGTGAGTAATGATCCAAGAGCAAGTCTTATCCGACCGACACTATTCCGATGATATCCCGGACGTCAGTCTGAGCGAGATTAGAATGGGTCTCCAGCACCTTAAAAACGGCAAGTCCCCAGGCGAAGATGGAATTACAGCGGAGCTTCTGAAGGCGGGTGGAAACCGGCACTTGAATTCCTTCAGTGGCTCTTTAATTCCGTCCTCCATGGTGGTACTACTCCGGAGGCGTAGAGCAGAAGTACGGTGGTCTTGTTCTTTAAGAAAGGCGACAACGCTCTCTTAAAGAACTGCAGACCGATTTCCATTCTGAGCCGCGTCTACGTACTGTTTTCGAGAGTCAGTACGAATCGTCTCGCATGCAGTCTCGACGACTTCCAGCCTCCCGAACAAGCTGGTTTCCGAAAAGGCTTCAGTACCATAGACCACACACATACCCTGCGGCAGATTGTACAGAAGACCGAAGAGTACAATCTGCCACTTTGTCTGGCGTATCTGGACTACGAGAAAGCCTTTGATTCCGTCGAAATTTGGGCGGTGCTACAGTCCCTTCAGCGGTGCCAAGTTGACTGTCGGTATATCGAATTGCTGAAGCGATTGTACAGTAGGGCTACGGTGGCTATCCGAGTACAGACCAGAGTTCGAAACCTATCCAACTGCAGAGAGGTGTAAGACAGGGTGACGTTATATCCCCGAAACTCTTCACCGCTGCATTAGAAGACGTTTTCAAGCTACTGGACTGGAAAGGATACAGTATTAACATCAACGGCGAGTACATCGCTCACCTTCTATTTGCCGACGGTATAGTCCTTATGGCAGAATCGCTGGAGGACTTAAGCACTATGCTCAATGACCTCAATAGTGTCTCCCAACGGATGGGTCTTAAGATGAATATGGACAAAACAAAGATCATGTTTAATGTCCCTGTCACACCTATGCCGGTAGTTGTTGGGAGCACCATGCTTGAAGATGTTGACGAGTACGTTTATCTGTGAAATAGTCCGACTAGGTAAGTCCAACTTCGACCGAGAGATCAAACGACGGATTCAACTCGGCTGGGCAGCGTTCGGAAAATTACGACACATCTTCTCGTTAGGTATACCTTAATCACTGAAAACCAGATTGTACAACCAGTGCGTGTTGCCAGTGATGACTTACGGATCTGAGACGTGGTCCTTCACTGCTGGCCGTATGAGAACGCTCAAGGTCGCTCAGCGAGCTATGGAGAGGGCTATGCTCGGAGTTTCTCTGCGTGACAGACTCAGAAATGAGGATATCCGCAGTAAAACCAGAGTAACCGACATAGCCCAACGGGTTAGTAAGTTGAAGTGGCAATGGGCCGGCCATATAGCTCGAAGAACCGATTACCGATGGGGAAGAAATGTAATGATATCTTATATTTACGCGAACACTGCACGTTGAAATAATACTAGTTTTTACGGAATTTATGGCGTATATTTAACTTTTTAAATACCCGACGTTTCGAACGCTTTAAAGCACTCATGGTCACGGGTGGGAAATGTTCTCGAGTGGCAGTCTCGTACCGGTAGGCGTAGTGTAGAGCGACCCCCCACTAGATTGTGTGACAACCTGGTAAGATATGCAGGAAGTCGATGGATGCAGGTGGCTCAGGACCGTGCTTTGTAGCATTACTTGGGGGATGTCTATGTTCAGCAGTGGACTTGTAAAGGGGAGTAATGATGATGAAAATTCGCAACCTTCGATAATGATCTCTGAGCTCTCTCTAAATCTAAAAACTTTGTTTTTGTAGCACCTTCCCATATACTAATACAATATACCAGAAATTATTGAACTAAGGAAATGTATACTTCAGAATATTTTAATATGCGAGGGTATGCGAGATGTCTTAAACTTTTAAAAATCATATTAATTTTCTAATCCTAGTCATTAAAAGTTCAATATGTAGATGCCAGGATAATCGCTGATCCAATTGTTTTCCAAGATATTTTGTACTTGATACTTTGTTTATGTGAGGGCATGAGCAGTTAGAGTTATTAAGGTCAACACAAGAATGAATTTTAATATCAAAACTAAGTTTAGTCCTATTGTAATTAGTAAAACATATATAGTTAGTCTTAGATGTATTGATAGTTAGTAAATGTAGTCTCAACCACTCTACAACCGTACCTAACCCCACTCCAACGCTATGCCGGACATCTTCCCAGCTTCGACCACAGAATGCCAAAGCAATATCATCTGCATACGAGAACAAGTGCCCATTTTGGAGCGACATGTTACATAGGGAGTTTGTGTAACCCAAAAATAGTGTCGCACTCAGTACGGAGTGTACTGTGGGACACCGTAGGTAATGGTAGAATCATGATTACAATGCTCTCCTATTTTGAGCAGTTGTCTACGGCTTGTTAAGTAATCTTTAAATAAATCTAGGGGTTTACCTCGTATGCCTATTTGTTCAAGTTTCTTTATAAGAGTGGGACAGAGACGCTATCAAAAGCTTTTTTTATGTCGAGAAAAACTGTTAAACATTCATTTCCTTTGTCGACTTGGTCAATAATGAGTGACGTTGGTCTTAAAATAGCGTCTTCTGTGCAAACACCTCGTCTGAAGCCAAATTGTGACATTGAGAGTATATTGTATTTATTTAAATAATTAGTCAAACAATTATTTAACAATTTTTCTAAAATTTTGGATATTGCGGGAAGAACGGACATAGGTCTGTATTTATTTGGATCGCTTCTGTCTCCAACATTGTATACAGGAGTAATTAATACCAACTTCAGGGCAGTAGGAAAAACGCCATCCCTAAAGCAAAGATTAACCAGGCGTGTTATTATGGGTACTAATATTATATTGGTCTGTTTTAGAAACTTGGTGGTGATATTGTCATATCCAGGGGCACTCTCTATTTTAATATTTATCAATATATTCCTAACCTCCGAATCATCAGCCTCCAACAAAGCAAAAGATGAATTATGGGTGGTTCCTGTTTTATCCGTAGTCGAAAAATTAATAGAGTTAGGCCTTGATAGAATATCCTCCGCCAGGTATTTCCCAACATTGGCAAACAGAAACAGAAACAGAAACTTTTTTATTCAATGTAGATTATAACAATACTTATTGAAAGTCACTTTTCTTAATTTACCACTGGTTCGCAAAAAAAAACCTCTGTCCTGGGAAGAACGAGCAAGAAACCCAGGGGGACTATTTTTTTTTCAATAATAGTGTTACGAGCTTGAGGTTCGTGACAATAAAAATTGCCGATAAAATTACCTAAATTAACACTTTAATTCACTTTACACAAATTAAAACTAAAAACACTAATAATTAAACACACTAATTCACTTAACTCCGCTCCGAAGCTTCGCTTGTGTCGCCGAGTTCAACTCTGCCCGATCGCATCTTGCAGCGCCTACTTATATAAATTAGCAAAATATCCAGAATGTTCAAGTAAACACGCGCAAGGTACCGAGAGTTCGAGTTTTAAACTTCAAGAAGTTTGGTTCTTTGGTTCGAGACTAGATGGCGCTAGTGCGCCGATTTTAGCGCGTAACACTGCCCCCTCCTAAGACATGCTCGTCCCGAGCATTATCGGTCCCATAATAACGCGCTAGGCGATCCACATGGACGATCTTAGGAGTCCCTCTTGCGCCTTTCTGTATCCGGTAGGTTACATCGCTGATCCTGGTCACTATCCGGTACGGGCCGTCCCATTTAGCTTGAAGCTTAGGAGATTTCCCTTTGCTGCGGACTGGATTGTGCAACCACACAAGTGAACCTTCGTCGAACCCTTTGTTGTTCATTTTGCGGTCATACCGGGTTTTCATCTTTTCAGACATTTGCTGGCCCGATTGTCTGACGTGCTCATAAACGTCATTCATTTTGTTCCGCAAGTCATTTGCATAATCGGTTATACTGCGTGGAGCATCAGGTGGTATCCCGGTGATCAGGTCTGCAGGCAGCCGTAATTCTCTTCCAAAGTTTGCGAAAGCTGGTGTCACTGCTGTACTTTCGTGAACAGCGCTTCGTACTTAAACTTTAACTTTTGCTAGGTACCTCTCCAATGTCTGATTAAATCGTTCTACCATTCCATCAGATTGCGGGTGATAAGAAGTCGTTCTTGTTTTATGAGTACTCATTACTCGGCAAGTTTCCTGGAATATTTGAGACTCAAAATTCCTTCCTTGATCGCTGTGAATCTCTAAAGGTACACCAACACGACAGAAGACTTCATGAACTAGCTTATCAGCAACTGTTGAAGCTTCTGGATTTGGAATGGCGAAGACTTCTGGCCACTTAGTGAAGTAATCCATCACAACCATGAAATACCTGTTACCGCTTTCACTCTCCGGAAACGGCCCCGCCATGTCAATGGCTATTCTCTCCCATGGTGCACCAACATTGTACAACTTCAATGCACCTCTACTACGAGTCTGAGGTCCCTTTACGGCCGCACAGCTTGTACATTTGCGACACCAGTCCTCGACATCGTTTCGACAGTGGACCCAGTAAAACCGTTCTCGGATCTTCAGTAGAGTTCGTTTAACTCCCAGATGGCCTCCTGAACAATCATTATGGTACAGCTGTAGAACATCCGGTACTTTAGCTTTAGGGACAACCATTTGCAAATGACAGCTGTCTCCCCGAACACTTTCCCATTTACGGCACAGAACTCCATCCTGAAGCAACAAGCTGTCCCACTGGGCCCAAAAGCTTTTAGTGGTCGAACTCATCGCTGAGACGTCGCTCCACTTGGGCTTGGGAGCACTGGCCTTCATCCATTCCAGAATCGGCTTGATGTCCGGATCTTTCTGCTGTGCACGTTGTAAGCTGTCCTTCCACTCGTTGCTGAGGTGGTCTGCCCTGAGCATCCTCACGGATACCACTTCCTTACTCTCTTGCCTAGTACAATGTTTGCAATCTTCAGGACAAGGTCTTCTTGACAATGCATCTGCGTTGCCATGAGATTTCCCGCTGCGATGTTCGATCTCAAAGTCGTATTCCTGCAGTAGTTCAATCCACCTAGCAACTTGTCCTTCTGGGTTTTTAAACTGCAATAGCCATTTTAGTGCAGCATGGTCAGTTCGTAAGTGAAATTTTCGTCCCAGAAGATATTTGCTAAAATGTTGCAACGACTTTACCACAGCTAGCAATTCGCGTCTTGTGACACAGTAGTTCCTTTCCGGTTTTGACAACGACTTGCTGAAGTACGCTATCACGACATCTTGGTCACCATTACGTTGAGACAACACACCGCCAAGTCCTATATCACTTGCGTCTGTGTCAACTATAAATTCTTTGCTTGCATCAGGGTATCCCAAAATAGGTGTTTTGCACAGACGGTCCTTGAGCTCCTGGAATGCGATATTACAACTTTCATCCCAGCAGAAATGTCGCTTCTCCTCGGTTAGCTTATGTAGAGGTTTGGCTATATCTGCAAAGTTCTTCACAAAACGTCGGTAATAGGAGCACAAACCCAAAAATGCTCTAACCTGCGTCTTGTCTTTTGGAACCGGCCAATCCTTGACAGCGGCGATTTTCTCTGGATCTGTGCGGATACCTTCTTCCGAACACTACATACCCCAAAAAGTTGACTTGCCGTTTGAATAGTGAACATTTCTTCGGACTCAACTTGAGGTTGGCACTCTTAATCTTCATGAGCACGCGTTCCAAGTTTTGAAGGTGTTCCTCAAACGTACGGCCCACGATGATGATGTCATCCAAGTAGATCAGACAGACATCGCCAATTAGCCCGGTAAGTACAAGTTCCATCAGCCTTTCAAACGTTGCTGGAGCATTGCACAATCCAAACGGCATTAATTTAAATTGCCACAGACCCTTTCCCGTCGAGAACGCAGTTTTCTCCTTGTCCTTAGGGTCAATTTCAACTTGCCAGTAGCCACTTTTTAGGTCCAGCGTGCTAAACCACTTTACTCCTGTAAGCATGTCCAGCGTGTCTTCAATTCTTGGCAAGGGATAGCTATCCTTCTTAGTAACGTCGTTCAGACGGCGATAGTCAACAAAAAACCGCAAGCTGCCATCCTTCTTCTTTACCAGTACCACGGGTGAACACCATGGAATAGATGAAGGTTCAATAACACCATCCTTCACCATTCCCTTAATCATGGTTTCCACTTCCTTTTCACGTGCTACCGGCAATCGTCTTGGCCGCTGACGGATAGGCAACTCTTCACCTGTGTTTATTTTGTGTTGAACTAAACCAGTCTTTCCTATGTCAGCATCGTTTGATGAGAATACATCGGCGTACTCGAGTAACAACTTCTTCACCTTGACCAATTCGTTCGGGGACAGAACACTGCGACAGTCTTCCAAAAGTGTGGTCACTCTCGTTTCTGAATCCTTGCTGGGGGTCCCACTCGATATATATTGGCACTGACGTAACCAATCCACTTCCTCACAAGTACCAACCAGTGTGCCTTTTTCTATAATCTGTTCCCGGTCGCAAAGGTTCAGCACACGTACTCCTGAGATGTCAGTGGTCCTGACCAAGGTTCGAGCTACTTTCCATGGAAGGTCATTGTTTACCCTCTCCACAAGTACACAACGGTGAGCTTGCCCAGCGTTTCGAGGAAGACTAACCGGAACAATCGTTTCCGATCTCGGCGGAAGAACAATCTTCTTGATCCTGTACACGTTCCCTGGTAACGCAGCTTCCATAAAGAGTTCCTCCTGTCCACATTTCAAAACACCTTGCTTAACGTCGATCTCGCAACAATTATTCCTCATAAAGTCTAAGCCTAGGATGCAGTCGTCCATTATATCAGCCACGATGACATTATGCAGGTAGATCACGTTGCCTAGCTTCAACTCCATCTCCTTCTCTCCACGGACGGGTATACGCTGACCGGTGGCTGTTACCAAATTATTGCGTTCTAGGTTGTATGCGGAGTCCCCAAGGAACTGACTTATAAGTTGGGAACTAACAACCGTACGAGAGGCTGCAGTGTCTATGGTCAGTTTACACGGCATTCCGTTGACCTCGCCCTTGATGATTAGACTGTTCCCATCATGGGTTTGTGAGATCGAGATACTTGGGGCTCTTTTAACATCAGCCAGCACCCGCCCCGCAGTTCTGGCTTTTACTCGTTTCCCTGTGCTGCTGGGCGGTGCTGTTGGCCGCAATACCCTCCTGAGATCGTTCACCGTCCCTTTCTAGGGTTCGCTTAGGGCAGCTGGATCGAAGATGGCCCTTTTCCCCACAGCCATAGCACCTTGGGCTGTATCCTTTGTTGCGGTCGCGAACTGTAGCTGCTGCAACCTCCCTGACGCGATGGGAACGATGATCCTGCCGCACGGCTTCCACTTCCAGTGCATGGGCCAAGGCGTCCTTAAGCATCTCATGGTGCCCGAGCCTCACAGCAGCTCTTACTTCCAGGTCGCGGATGCCGTCGATGAATGTCTGCACCAGGTTCCCTTCAATGAGCGCAGGTACAGACCGGTATGCTTTTCGCACCAGCTTCTCCACTTCTAGAGCCCACTGCTGCAGGTTTTCGTTGATGCGCTGCACACGATCTTTAAGCTGCGCACGAAAGACGTGTTCCAGGTGAGCGTTACCATATCCCGCCTCCAATGCCTCAAGGAGTTGCTCATAAGTCACTTCCTCACCGAGAGCTTCCAGGACTGTTAAGGCCTGGTCGCGTAGGCCTAGTGTGAGAGCAGTCATGGCCTGACTTTTATTCCAGCCGTTCGCCTTCATAACAGCCTCGAACTGGATTTTGTAGGCTGACCAGGAAGAGGTACCGTCGAACGGTGGCACCTTGAACTCACGTAGCGAAGGTGTTGTAGCTACTACGGGAGCTGTAGCTCCATCTCCAAGTTTAAGTTCGTCCAGTGATTTCTTCATGTCAGCCATTACGTTGTCAACCCGATTGTTTACTTGGTCGATTCGGGTTTCAGCTTTCTCGATTTGGGTTTCAGCTTCCGACAGGCGTTTGTCATGCTGAGCAACCCTATCCTTCACCTCCTTTATCTCCTTCCCGAAGGTAGCGTGAAGGTCATTCATGAGGAGCATCTGTTCCTCCTGTCGGCGGGCCTGTTCCTCTTGTCCGCTCTGCAGCTGCTCTTTCCACTGACGGACCTGTTCCTCCTGTCGGCGAGCCTGCTCCTCCTGTCGGCGAGCCTGCTCCTCCTGTCGGCGAGCCTGCTCCTGCAGCATCACCATCAGGGCGCCTTAATCAGGTGCTGCAGATGCAGGAGCTACTGACGAACCGGCCTCCGTTGCCGGCAGCTGGCCCTCCGACGTCTGCGGCGTTGCACCACCAAATCTTCTCTGGTCCGTCTCATGCTGGCGTTGACTGCGGGTACGAACACCCTCCGTTTCCTCCTTAGGTAAAATTGGCATGATTTTATCCCACTTCTGACACCAATTGTTACGAGCTTGAGGTTCGTGACAATAAAAATTGCCGATAAAATTACCTAAATTAACACTTTAATTTACTTTACACAAATTAAAACTAAAAACACTAATAATTAAACACACTAATTCACTTAATTCCGCTCCGAAGCTTCGCTTGTGTCGCCGAGTTCAACTCTGCCCGATCGCATCTTGCAGCGCCTACTTATATAAATTAGCAAAATATCCAGAATGTTCAAGTAAACACGCGCAAGGTACCGAGAGTTCGAGTTTTAAACTTCAAGAAGTTTAGTTCTTTGGTTCGAGACTAGATGGCGTTAGTGCGCCGATTTTAGCGCGTAACAATAGCTTACAATCATGTTTACAATTAACAACACAAGACAAATTAGAAATAGCTTGGTAGCGATCACCCTTCCCAGGGGTTATTATCATCCATAAATTCCTTAATATTATAATAACCCTTTTTATACAAACTTAGTTTAATAACATTTTTGAACTTTGTGTATGACAAATTTTGTATATTTTCGGGGATTTTGTTGTAAAAGCGTATACATCACCCCAAGAATGAATTACTGACTCGGTGGAGTCGAGTAACTGGTACTACTAGCTTGTGTCTGCTCCTAGTATTTACAGAATGAATATCACTTATTTTCGCAAAACTACTTTTATTTTTGTGTACGTACATTACATTTTCATAAATGTATTGAGAGGCCAGAGTTAATATATTGATTTCCTTAAATTTTTGTCTCAGTGACTCTGAGATGATGAGATTTGGTTTTAAATTATATATTGCTCTAATGGCCCTCTTCTGCAAAATAAATATACTTTCAGTGTCAGTCGCGTGTCCCCATAGCAAAACACCATACGACATAATGCTATGGAAATAACTAAAGTTAACTATTCTAGCTGTTTCAACACTGGTAAGAGTTCTAATCTTTTTTACAGCATATGCTGCAGAACTAAGTCTGCTAGCTAGTTTTGATATATGAGGGAGCCATTGAAGCTTTGCGTCCAGTGTGATTCCAAGAAAAATGGTGGTATCAACAAGACTCAGTTCCTCCCCATTTAAAATTACATTAGTATTGACATGTTTAACATTAGGAGTGACGAATTTCATACATTTAGTTTTAGTTCCATTCAAATGCAAATTATTAACATTAAACCAATTGACTAATTTAGCTATAGCATTATTTACTTCGTCATAATTTAATACTGTCGTTTTAATTTGTAAATTAATGAAGTATCATCAGCAAATAATACTATATCATGGTTATCCCCTGCTATGTAAGGGAAGTCATTAATATATACAAGAAACAGAAAGGGACCGAGCATTGAGCCCTGAGACACGCCCATTTGTACTATCGACCCGGAAGATCTCATACTATTGATGACAACTTTTTGCGTTCTGTCACTTAAATATGAAATAATTAATTTAAGAGCATCGCTTCTTACACCGTAGTGTTGAAGTTTTCTGATTAATGTTTCATGGTGAACACAATCGGAGGCTTTGGATAGGTCACAGAACACACCGAAAGCATCCTGTGAATTCTCCCATGCATTAAATATATATTTAATCAGCTCAACACCAGCATCAATTGTCGAGCGACCCCTTGTGAAACCAAATTGATTTTTATGAGGTAAATTATTTACATAATGATTTCTTAAATTTACGCGAACACTACACATTGAATAAAACTAAATTTACGGATTTTATCGCGTTTATTTCACTACTTTTACTTATTTTTAATTCCCGACGTTTCGGGTGCTTTACAGCAACCATATCCAGTCCAGTCCCCCCCGTCGCCATGGTTGTTGTAAAGCACCCGAAACGTCGGGAATTAAAAATAAGTAAAAGTAGTGAAATAAACGCGATAAAATCCGTAAATTTAGTTTTATTCAATAAATTATTTACATTAAAAAATTTAACATTTGATCAAGAATAATTTTTTCAAAAATTTTACTAAGTGTTGGCAGTACAGAAATAGGTCTAAAATTAGCGGGGTCCAATGTACTACCAGATTTAAATAAAGGTATTACTTTACTATGCTTCATTAAATCAGGAAACACACCAGATTCAATACTAGTATTAAAAATAATAGATAGTTGAGGTGCAATTATATCTATTATAGACGCAATAATTTTAACGGAAATTCCCCACAGATCGGCGGTTCTCTTAATATCAATAGTCTTAAAATATTTTACAATATCTTTTGATGACAATTTATGAAATGTAAAATTCTTTGTACACACATTTACAAATTGTTTAAGTAATGATTCGGCGACGGCAGGAGAAGAATTCAGTAACTTAGTGGTTAAGATCAGAACATCAGTAAAATATTTTTCATAAACCATTGCAACATCCTGATCTGTTTTAGTTAATTTATTGTTAAAATATAACTGGTAGTTTGAATTGCGAGAGTTGACCTTACCAGTTTCACTATTAATTATAATCCATGTCATTTTAATTTTATTAGAAGCAGTCTTTATTTTGTTGCTCAAGTACTTGGCTAAGGAGCACACTCTTTTAAATATTTTGGATATTTTTTTTACATATTCCCTAAATTCAACGCTCGGATTATATGTACCTTTACTCTCTACCTTTCATTGTAAAGTTCATATAACCTTTGTCTACTCTTATGGACTCCTACTGTCGCCCATTCATTAAATGCCTTGCGATTGTTCAAGGAGAATGTATTAGAAGTAAAAGTAATATTAAATTCATTGCAAATGAGCTTAAATAATGTTCCATACAAAAAATTTGGATTATTTTGGTATGAAAGTAATGGAAGTTTTTTTACTATGTTACTTCTAAACTTCTCCAAGCAATGTGCATTTACTGGAACAAACGGTAATGAAACTAATTGTCCACAGTGATCAGAGCCCAATTTTTAAATTATACATTTATTGAACGGCTTAACATTTGTAAAAATGTTATCTATACATACTATTAACAAGTACAATTACAAGTAACTATTAACCAAGTTAACGGATTCAAGGGGGGGTCGATTCCTATTTTCAACAGCTCTATATTTTTGTCTAGTGACTGCTTGTGATGTGTGATATTATTTATTGCTTTCCAGAGCATCTTAGGGTTTCTGGTGGCATTAATTATCTTAATAGACAAACTAACATTTGTCCCAGCAAACGCCATCTTGACGGTGTGCACAATTCTTGGCCTGGTATTGCCTGACCTGAAGCATGTCAGTCTACCGATGAGGGCCCAAGCCTTTGCGATACGTTCTTCAATTCTTATTCTCCAGGTTGGGATAGCACTACTTTGTCCCGTAGCGCGTCCAGCCGTGGAAAGTTTGACGTCTGTAATACGGCAGGCTGCCAGTGCGGCGCCAAAAAGAATTGAGTCTGTCTCGAAAAGGTCCCGGCTGGCTTCCAAATAGGTCACCAGCATTGGGTTGAGAGCCCTCACGACAGCCCGATTCCGCTTGCTGAGGGCTATGCGGGGAAGTCGCACAAACCCAAAAATAGTCTAACCTGCGTCTTGCCTTTTGGAACAGGCCAGTTCTCGACACCGACGATTTTCCTCCGATTTTCGGCGACCTTCTCCCGACACTACATACTCCAAAAAATTTACTTGCCCTTTGAATAGTAACCATATTTCTTCGGACTCAACTTGAGGATGGCTTCATGAGCACGCTTTCCAGGTTTTGAAGGTGTACCTCAAACGTACGGCCTACGATGATGATGTCATCCAAGTAGACCAGACAGGCATTGCCTATTAGCCCGGTAAGTACAAGTTCCATCAACCTTTCAAACGTTGCTGGAGCGTTGCAACGGATTTTTAATGCCCTTCGAGCAGTTTTTCTTGTCCTTAGAGTAATTTCAACTTGCCGTAGACAGTCTTTACTCCTGCAAGCATGTCCAGCGCGTCATCAATACTTGGCATGGGATAGCTGTCCTTCTATGTAACGTCGTTCAGATGGCGGTAGTCAACACAGAACCGCATGCTGCCGTCCTTCTTCTTTACCAGCACCACGGGTGAACACCATGGACTAGATGAAGGTTCAATGACACCATCCTTCACCATTCTCCCAATCATAGTTTCCACTTCCTTTTCACGTGCTACCGGCAATCTTTTTGGCCGTTAACGAATAGTCAATTCTTCTCCTGTTTTTATTTTGTGTTGAACTAAGCCGGTCTTCCCTATGTCAGCATTGTTTGACGAGAATACATCGGCGTACTTGAGTAACAACTTCTTCGCCTTGACCATTTCATTCGTGGAGAGAACGCTTCGACAGTCTTCTAAAAGAGTGGTCACTCTTGTATGTGCATTCTTGCTGAAGGTCCCACTCGATAGATATTGGCACTGACGCAACCAATCCATTTCCTCACAAGTACCAACCAGTGTGCCTTCTTCTATAGTCTGTTCCTGGTCACAAAGGTTTAGCACACGTACTTCTGAGATTTCAGTGGTTCTGACCAAGGTTCGAGGTACTTTCCATGGAAGGTTATTGTTTACCCTTTCCACGAGTACACAACGGTGAGTTTTCCCAGGGTTCCGAGGAAGACTAACCGGCACAATCGTTTCCGATCTCTGCGGAAGAGCAATCTCCTTAAGGCTGTACATGTTCCCTGGTAACGCCCCTTCCACAAAAAGTTCCTCCTGTCCACATTTCAAAACACCTTGCACACCTTGCGCACAACAAAGTTTAGGCCCAGGATGCAGTCGTCCATTATGTCAGCCACGATGACATTATGCAGGTAGATCATTTTGCAAAGCTTCAACTCCATTTCTTTCTCTCCATGGACGGGTATACGCTGACCGGTGGCTATTACCATATTAATGCGTTCTGGGTTGTATGCGGAGTCCCCAAGGAACTGACTTATAATTTGGGAACTTAGTACTCTTATTAGTTTGTGATTGGGAACTAACAAACGTACGGGAGGCTCCAGTGTCTATGGTCAGTTTACACGACATTCCGTTGACCTCGCCTTTGGTAATTAAACCGTTCCTACCATGGTTTTGTGAAATCGAGATCCTTGGGGCTCTTTTAACATTAGCTAACACCCGCCCCGCAGTTCTGGCTTTTACTCGTTTCCCTGCTGATGCTGGGTGTTGCTGTTGGCCGCACTACCCTCCCGAGATCGTTCACCTTCCCTTTCTACGGTTCGCTTAGGACAGCTGGATTGAAGATTGCCCCTTTCCCCACAGTCATAGCACCTAGGGCTATATCCTTTATTGGGGTCGCGAACTGTAGCTGCTGCAACCTCCCTGACGCGATGGGAACGATGATCCTGCCACATGGATTCCATTCCAGTGCATGGGCCAAGGCGCCCTTAAGCGTCTCGTGGTGCCCGAGTCTCACAGCAGCTCTGACTTCAAGGTCGCGGATACCGTCGATGAATGTCTGCACCAAGTTCCCTTCAATGAGCGCAGGTACAAACCGGTATGCTTTTTGCACCAGCTCCTCCACCTCATTAGACCACTGCTGCAGGTTTTCGTTGATGCGTTGCACGCGATCTTTAAACTGCGCACGAACGACTTGTTCCAGGTAAGCGTCGCCATATTTCGCCTACAATGCCTCAAGGACCTACTCATAACAAGCTATATAATGGATTTTGTAAGCCGACTAGGAAGAAGTCCCGTCAAACGACGGCACTTTCAACCCATGTAGCGAAGGTGTAGTAGCTAGTACGGGAGCTGTAGTTCCATCTCCAAGTTTGAGTTTGTCCAGTGATTTCTTCATGTCAGCCATTACGTTGTCGACCCGATTGTTTACTTGGTCGATTTGGATTTCTGCTTTTGACAGGCGGTTGTCATGTTGAGCAACCTTATCCTTCCCCTCACTTATCTCTTTTCCGAAGGTAGCGTGAATGTCCTTCAAGAGTAGCATCTGCTCTCCTTTATCGCGTTGTGAGTTGCTCTTCGAATCGACGGGCCTGTTTCTTCTGTCGTCATCAGAGCCATCAGAGCACCTAAGTCAGGTGCTGCAGATGTGGGAGCTACTGGAGGGCCGGCATCCGTGGCCGGCGGCTGGCCCTCCGACGTTTGTGGCGTTGCACCACCAAATCGTCTCCGGTCAGTCTCCTGCTGGTGTTGACTTCGGGTATGGACACCTTCCGTTTCCTCCTAAGGTAAACTCGGCATGATTTTATCCTACTTCTCACACCAATTGTCACCGAACTTAGGGTTCGTGACAGTAAAAACCTCCGATTGAATTACCAAAATTGACACTTTAATACCGAACACCAAGTAAAACTAATACACAATAATAATTAATCACACCTAACACTTAAGTTAAGTGTGAAGTTTTCTAGAAAGCTTAGTTGTTCTAATAAATTGTATGTGTGTATTTCTCACCCTCGCTTTGCCGACGAACTAGTTAATATGACAGAATTTAGGAGGACCGTATAGCACAACGATACGTAGGCCTTGACTGTTGTATACACGAAGAAACTTAAGGTCAGTTAGCGACCGATGCTGAGGGCTATGCTCGGAGTTCCTCTATGTGTTAAAATTCGATTGAATTACCAAAATTGATACTTTAATACCGAACACCAATTATAACTAATACACAATAATAATTAATCACACCTAACACTTAAGTTCACTTTATTTCGCTCCTAAGTCTTTACTTGTATCGCCAACTCAATACTGTCCCGGTCGCGGCCCAAAACGACTTTATATAGGCCTTTTCCACCAAAAAATCTAGACTATTCCAGTAAATACCAGTCCTGACCGACTAGGTGTAGAAAGTTCGAGTGTGAAGTTTTCTAGAAAGCTTAGTTCTTCTATTCGATACTAGATGGCGATGGAAGTGGAAGCTTCTAGCATGGCATTTTCCAGAAGGCTCTCCTCACTCTGCTACCCAACACTAGATGGCGCCAGGGGCATTAATTATGGCTTGCTGCAACACTCTTTGGCTCCATTCCATGAAGTTTAGAGAGAAGGAGAAAGATCGCTGTAGAAAATTTTCTAGGTTATATTTACTAAATTATTTTAGACAAAATGAGCAGTTGCGGTTTCAAATACTGCAATTTCATCAACTACTTTAGTCACCACAAATATTAAATTCCTAAATTCAGCACATTTCACTCCGTCGACAGCTGCTAAGTTCATTTCATACCCTCTAGCTACTCCATCGCTGTTGTGGAGAGTTTTTGAACTGTTATTTACTGCTTACACATGGGCACTTTTTCAACTATTCTATTATGGGTATTGATTCTCTTTTACTCTACACTCAATACTTTGACGCTTTGACAGAACAGAATATTTTGTAGTTCATAGCCATGGAGGTTAGAGAGAAAGAGAACGATCGCTACCTGCTAAAGTATAGCCCACCCGTCCCTGAAAATTGGGGGAATTTATGACCGCGCTACCAAGTATCTGCGAAGTTAGCTGTTTATGAATACAACTAGATGAAGTTACAGTATGTGCCAAATCGTTTGAGAAAAACGGACAACGACCTTTCGGTCGTTTAATCAGGGATTACAAACCATCAATATATAGGCACATTTTATATGTAGTACTTTCTTTATTTATAATGATTTTTTTATTATTTTTTCTATAATGATTAATATAATATAATTATTACTTATTATTAAAAAGTTATGTGAAAGATCGCTGTAGAAGAAAAATCATATATTTAAAACTCATTAATTTAAACCTTAAAAGCATTAATTTGCTGCTGCAGCATTAGGTGCTATCACTGACCTCTATATATATAAGTACCCTGGACTGGCTATACACCGTGCCATGATAAGGCAATTTGATTTGCGTCATTTTAGCGCTGACAGCAGAAGTGTACGTCCACGGAACTAATAATAGGGATATGACAGTGTGACAAAATATATCGATAAAAATTCTATACCCTACCTATACCTACTTGAATAGAATGGACTCTATGGATAGATGGACTCTACTCGTAACGTCCATTCTATTTATGTATCATATTAATGTAATGCCACTATCATTCATCATCATTAAAGCCCTTCACAAGTCCACTGCTGAACATAGACCTCACCCAAGGAATGCCACAAAGCACGGTCCTGAGCCACCTGCATCCATCAACTTCCTGTATGTTTCCTTACCAGGTTTTCACTCCATCTAGTGGGGGAACTTCCGACACTTCACCTGCCAGTACGACGCTGCTACTCGAGAATCTTTTTTCCCCATCGGTTATCGGTTCTTCGAGCTATAAGACCGGACAATTGCCACTTCAGATTACTAATCCACAATACTATACTATACACTACCTACTATATACTACCATATGTCAGAGGTATCACAGACAAGATTGGCTACATCTTGAAGCGAGCTTCTATTAGAATATTCTACAAGCCGCCGAAGAAGATTAGTCAGTTCTTACCATCCGTCAAGTGTCATATTTCTCCACAAGATGCAGGAGTGTACAAGCTTGATTGTGATTGTGCTCTCTCATATATAGGGCAAACAAAGAGATCAATTAGAACCCGCGTAAAAGAACACATAGCTGACGTGAAGCATCAACGTTCCGGGAAGTCTGCAGTTTGCGATCATATTCTAGATGGTCCCAACCATTACATCAGATTTGATAGACCACAAATCCTCGCGAAAGAATATCGATTCCTACCAAGGATGATACGTGAGGCTATTGAAATTAAAAAACATCCTAATTTCAATAGAGAAGGAGGCTGGGTACTACCACCTGCTTGGGATCCTATAATTAATAAAATTAAAACTAAACCCAAGCATACCACTGCAAGACTTCAAAATACAGTTAGTTCATTCTGCGTAGATCGGACCAAAAACAATAATTAAAAAGCTGAGGGTACTCCGGGTTAAATTTGACATCGGGACGTCAGTCACCTCAGTCCCCCGTGACCATGGGTGCTGGAAAGCACCCGAAACGTCGGGTATTAAAATTAATATAAATAAAACTTGATAAAATCCGTAAAAGTAGTTTTAATCAATGTATAGTGTTCGCGTAAATATAAGAAATCATAATATTACGTAATTAAATTCCTAATTAGGTCATTTATTGTATTGTATATCAAATAAAATTTGACTTTAAAAATAAATTTGAATAAGGAGTATACACTAAAATAAATGAAATAATTTCCACATAAAAGCTTTTGAAAACGGTCTTAAGACATATATTTCAAGCCTCGATTTCAGAACCTGTTCTATAGAAATTGTTTTGAAGTAGATTTTTACTCATTATTTAAAGTTCATTATTTTACTCTTTTGAATACAACTAAGTAAAATTATAAGCTCAGTGTGACTATGATGACCTACAAATGCGATAGTTACAATAAAGTTTTTGTCTATTAGAAAAAAATATCACGTCTAAATTGAGATTTTATAAGTTACGTTAAATGTTGATAGATTATTTCAAACTAGCTTACAACAGCCCACTTTATTGAGACAACTTAGCGATCGCAGCAACTCACTCATTTTGTACATATTTCTAGGACACTATTTTCTACAGCGATCGTTCTCCTTCTCTCAAACCTCCATGTTTATAGCTTTATATAATGTACTCTGTGGCACTAATTACAAAGTTGCATGAAGGTTATAGAACAGGAGAACGATCGACGTAGAAAATAGTGTCCCAGAAATATGGACACTATAAGTGAGGCGCTGCGATCACTAATTTCGGTCGATAAAAGTCATTTTCTGTCTATTTTTCCGATCAGATGCTAAACCACTTGCACATCCACGCGCAATAAAATATTTCTCCATTTTTTAATGTTTTTTTGTCAAAAATTACAAAATTACGGAGCATGAAAATTTTCTCATTAAAAATTTGTACATTATTCAACTAGCTTCATCTACTTGTACTCATAAACAGCTAACTTCGCAGTCACTACTCACCGACGTCAGCGCTGCTATATATTCTACAATTTTCAAGGACAGGCAGGCTATGCATTATAGTACGTAGTGATCGTTCTCCTGTTCTCTAACCTTCATGCAAAGTTGTATGTGCGGATTTTTGATGGGTACTTGGCCGTCGACGGACTGTCGTTACTGATTTGTCGCTTGAATAATTGTTTGAAGTAGATTTCAATTTGTAAAAGATTTAATTTTGTGAATTAAGTGTCTGCGCGTATGAACTATTAGAGAAAAAATATATAAAATGAAGATTCTGAAAGAAATTATAGGCTCAGAAGGGCTAGAACCCAGAGCCGTAAAGCCAGTTAAGTAAAAAAGTTGGATGTGCTCTCATGCGCTGTGGTTTGTAGCAAATAGATTGCTACATATTTATTTATCTATGGTAGCAAATAGCAACAAAAAAAATAAGACCCCGTTTTAGGATTTTCCAAACAATAACTTTAATAATTTTGTAACTAAAAAGTGCAAAAGAATTTATAGATGATAACTAAAAACTTATTATAACTTCCTACTTAAGTGTTTTGTTAAATTACGAGGAAATATAACATGATAGTCTTGTAAATTGGTTTAGTAAAATACAATCAAAAAATGCGTTGCTGTGTTCCTAATTGTAAGAACGATTCTAGGCATTTATCAAAGTCCCAAGGGATCACATTTCACGTGTAAGTTACTTTTTGTTGTACAACAATATAAAGCTCATATTAACGATATTATGAACAATTCAAACAATTGAAAACTGAATTTATATATGGTCAATACAATTATTATTTTATATCCCTCCAATCTCTCCCATCTATTTCAATCATTCGTCAGCCATCAAATGTTCCTGTTGTATAATTTATATATTCTTATATTTGTATAACTGACTTGCTTTTACCTTCGGTTTCGAGAGCATGGAGGACGAGACGAAAACGATATTATTTCAAATAAGCACAGTCAATATTATAATAGTCATACCTTTTGCCAAGACCTAAAACATGATATTGATTAACAGTATTAAGCTCCAGATCAATCCCACAGGAACAAAACTTTTCCGGGATAAAAAGTAGGTAACCTATGTTACTCTTTAGCCCGTTAACTATCTGCTAAAAATCATATTGATCTGATCTATCTCAGTCCTCAGGGGTGACAATGCATCTGCATTTTGATTTTATATTGAAGAAAAATGTACACAGTAGCTACTATATAAAAAATATTTTCCATAGTGGTGTGATGTAATAGTGGTTTTACATTCCAGCTTCCCCTCAGAGCAGTCACTACGCTCCTCTTGGTTGAAAGCAGTAGGCAAAGAATCGTGGGAGCCCAGAGAGAGAAGTGCAGTTTGCTCTCAGCATTTTCTGTGTGATGATTTGTATGAAACTAAAAACGGGTTGAGGAAGGTTAGAACTGGTGCAGTGCCTATAGTGTTACTGGTGAGTTAGTATTATTATTATATTATTAGGAATGACAGTACAAAATAAGAAGTGGAGATAGAACTGTAATCTCCCACTCGTTCCAGCCCTATAAAGTATCCTGCAGGCGACTAAGAGTAATCCATCAGTAATTCTATGTCTCAATGTCATTATTATGCCTGTTGAGGTAATGTCTTTGATAAATGTAAAGAAAGTTATATTGTGATGTTCCATATCACATCATGATAGACAGGCAGTTTTGCTGTTGGCTTACATACCTCATCAATTTTAATGGTTTTGTATGTGGTAGAGCCACATTGCGGCTATGTTATGGTTGTAGCATGAATGGTTCAGCTAGACTGGGGAATAACCACACTCTCACAGAATAAAAAAAATAGCAGCTAAATACTGCTGTGTTTCGATTCTTAACCATGGATAAATGTAGATGTCTATGGGCTACAACATCCCCTTACCATCAGTTTGACTGTGTGCTCAATTGTCACCTTTATTCTATAAAAAAAATCTGTATCTTCTAATAATAACCTTTTGTAACACCTTGTTATGGTTAACCTGTAGAGTCGCCGACGGTACACATGTGTACAAGAAATAAACATCTTCCGCTCGCTCGATAGAGGTACACATGTGTACAACAAGCACTACCCTTTGAAAAAGAATTTTTTTAATTAAAACAAAACCAAAGACACTATGCAATAGATAATAGTATCAAAGACAAAGATATGCTCTTTTATTTTAAACCATAACCTGGCAATGTTTCTTAGAAAAAAAAAAAAGAAATCACTCTGAACTTTCGGCGTTCCACGTGTCGCTTTGATGAAGGTGCTCCGTCTTTTTTATAGAATTTTATATTTGTGTCTGGACTAAAAACGAAAGTATTATACTTTTTTATATTCCTTGTAATATAGTAAACACGTAGATATATAATATGTGGTATAAAAAGTGAAAAGTAAATTGCCAAAAGTACTTCGAAATACGGAACTCCCATTTTGGCGGTTGGGGTCATAAATGTGTTATTTTTCCAATTCTCATTTATTTTTAGTGTAAAATGTAAGTAAAAATAGTTTTCTTATATATTTCAAATAACTTGACGTTGTATTTATTTCAAATTCACACAAAAATATTTTTGAAATATTGTTTGAAATGTCATACATATATAAATATTATTATAATTTTTTTTTAAATTTTTTTATATTTTAATATTTTGGTATGAGTAACGAATAGAAACACATAAAACATAAAAATATACATATTTCCAAACATTTTCATATAAATTTCTCCAAAAACAAAAGTGTAGAATTCAAATTAGTAGTAATTTTGGCACTAAAAGTGAAGTATATACTACTACTTATGCTATAAAGGGTAATTTATGAATTTTATTATAATTTCTAGCAACCAAAATAATTTTATTCAATAGTTTATACATTCAACAAGAATTCCTGTAAGTTTTATCCATAAATATTGTCTCAAAGTGAAAATATAGCAAAATTTGCAATATAGCAAAAAATTTGCTAATTTGCAAATTTTCCCGCCATTACGGTCGCGAGCGAACGGGAGTGTCATATTACGTGGCCTCGCGAGCTAACAGGTGAAAATAGTCTAATAAAGATATATGCTTACCTCTTTATAATAATATTGAGGCATAAATAGGTAGTTAACGACTGATGCTGCCGAAACGCTAAATAAAAGAAACAGGAACACTAACTTACACCTCTGAACAAGACAAAAGAAAGCGTTCACGTACAACTCGTATCTTGTATAGCCTAAATTTACACTGGTGCAGAACAGAATGGAAGCGAATTTTTCTAACAAATTGTATATAGTAAAATGTGAGTCTTATGTTAATTGTGTAATGTTTAAACTAGATATGAGCCAAAAAAGAAATCGCGCGTCTTCCGGGGAATTTGTGAGGATTCCTGTAGCTACTGTCGGCGAAGAATTCGCGGGAAGTGGAGCGAAGGGCGTGGAATCTAGACTAACTTTTCTACAGTCCCAAGGCCACTGTCGCACAGCCTGTAGGTGAAGTTGCGGGAATGCTCGAGCATTCGCACGCCTTCCCGCTGCCAAATGCTTCCCGGCAGTCAAATTTCCGCTAAAACACCTCAATAAGTTCTAAATGCTTATAGAATCTACTTTCTAACACAACTAACTACATGTATGCACTTTTAACTTTCAGGATAACTGTGGAGAAGATGTAACAAGTTTAAAGGTAATTGTGTTTATGATATTTATGTAACTTTTTATATACGGAGTAGTGTTATAGTCTTGTCTTTTGGATATGGTAAGGGGGGACTTTGAAAAATTAAAGAAGAAACAGAAATAAATGCGTTTTTTCTAGTTCAAGTATGCAGCTCCTGTAAAAAGGGATTTATATGCAAACACATAAATTACACGAAATATTTACCAACATTATATATTTAAGAAAATACACTTAAAAAACCCCTGTGCTGCAGCATGAAACTGTGATAAGAACCAGTCTCAGTGAGTACTGGTTTTCAGTCTGGCTCAACCTACCGATAGTCGATCGGAAGCCTGAAGCAACTCAGACGGCTGAGTTAAGACTTATAGTAGATTTAGCCTTCTTTAAATAGGAAAGTGCGTTCATGCGATATCTATAGTAGTTTTGTATTTAAAAAAAATCAAAAATAAATAAAAACACAACTCCTTTAAAAATTTATTAATGAATAAAAAAAATAGGAAATATAATATAATATGCAATTTCCCTGTTAGTTTCAATTTTATTTTTCTAAAATTTGCATTATGACAGAAGATTTTTATGGCTTCCGACAGGTGGCGGTATTAATATTTACGCCAGACTATATATAAGACTGATGACTGGAAGCAGCGTTATCCATTATTATGTACAGCGTTATACCAAATGGTGCTGTTCTGCTCTGCCAATAAATTTAAATTTTTTTCGTGGTAGTGCCATACTGCATCTATATTAGTAGTTAAGTTGTAGCAGGATTGGGTCGGGTCGACCGGGGAAGGACCACACTCTCACGGAATACCAGCGAAAAATAGTAGCTTAATACTGCTGTGTTTCGTGTGGTGAGTGTAGAGAACCAGAGACCATTTTTACTGGAAACGAGGAATTCCATCTCAGTCCTCACCAGTGACAATGCATCTGCATTTTGATTCGTAATCCAGGATGTAGATGTCTATGGGCTACCGCAACAACTTACCATCATATGGACTGGGTGCTCGTTTATCACACTTCTCCTGTAAAAAAGCCATGGGGTCTTTCTTTGTGAACATTAATAAATAATTATTATTATCTATACTGAATTTCGGTCACGGCGATCATTATCAACGGAGACTAGCCATCGGCGCAGGACAGGATTATAGTGCCCTAGTGTATGCGCTAGCACAGGTGCACTCTATATTTCCTCACTCTCATAGTCCGATGGGACGGTAAACCGACACGACCGGAGAGAAATCAGGCGCAGGACCAACGGCGTTACGTGCTTTCCGAGGCGCGGGGGTGAGACACCACAACTTCTTGACTCTGAGCAGCTAAAAACTGATTTTTTTTGCCCTGGCTCGCAATTTGAACCCGGGACCTCATGATCAGTAGTCGAACTACTACAACCACTAGACCAATGAGGCAGTTAATAATTAACCACGATGACGTAAACGAGATGGATATCACCATCATTTACTGCACTAAGATTTTTTCAGGCATTTCCATAAATTATTTTTAAACAGTTTCCAATGTCGCTATGGGACAGACGAGTTACAGCTTTTAGAAAATAAAGAAACATTAAATGCAATTATGCTACACACATAGTTAAGCACTTAAGTTTGAATATTTATAAACACTTAATTGTATATGTTACGGCTAATAGCCGCAGTGCGGTTATATGTAGTTCTAACCGGCTAGAATTAGGTTCGGCCAGCAGTATGTTATAGCCGAAGTGAGGCTAATAGAAGGTGTAGTCGATTGTGGTAGATGTATCGTATATAATTTATAAATTAAATAAATGTCTGCGGTTTTAAGGTGGCCCAAGATACCATGTTAACCGCACCTTAACCTACTATCTCTTGATACGTTTATCCGTATTTTTTACAAATTAAACAGAACACCTAAATTTACTTGGTTCTAGCCGGCTAGAACTAGATGTAACTGCACTTCGGCTTTTAGCCATAACTTATATGCAAAAACCAAAACGAAAAAGAAACCACCTAGGCAGATTTAACAAACATATAGCAACAGTATACTGTTATAAATAACTCGGTGGTACTTTTAGGGACATGTCTACATAATATGGGCATGGCATTTATGACAGTGAAGTATTTTTTGATCGTTATTGAAGGGATTTTAGTGTTCACAATAGGTAACTTACTAAATTCATTCTTGTGAAAAAATGTTATTTACTAAGTAAATTTGACACGCTTAACACGCACATTGGTAAAGCGTGGTTTGTCAATATTGTTATTCCTTGGCCAATGAATAGGTAATAAACTCACATAATATCCTCCAGACCGAATATCGGTCACGGCGGCCTGCCTCAAGGAGGTTAGCTATCGGCGCAGGACAGGATTATAGTGCCCAAGTGTATGCGCAAGCACAGGTGCACTCTCTATTCCCTCACTCTCATAATCCGATGGGACAGTAAACCGACACGACCGGAGAGAGATCAAGCGCAGCAAAGGCTTTACGTGCTTTCCGAGGCACGGGAGTTAGACACCGCCAACTTCCTGACTCCGGGCAGCTACTGAGAATTTCTTAACGGAAAAACTTAATAAGTAATTTTTTGGCCCGACCCGGGATTCAAACCTAGGACCTCATGATCAGACCACTAGATTTTATTTTACTGAAGAAGAGAAAGGTAAATGGGTTTGTCCAGAATGCCGGTGTAATATTCCGAAAGTAGACAACACCAATACACCGATTCGGGGAGTTTGCGTAATGGACAAATCGTTTTCACCGTCTTTTTATGTGAACAAAGAACGAAGAGATCGTCACAATTACCGCGAAGTATGTAACGATAGTAGGATTATAGAGGAGATCCGAGAGTTCCGCATGGAAATGATTTCTCGGCTCGACGATCAAATGAAGGAATATAAACGGCTAGAAAAAAGATTTATTAATACCGAAACTGAGCTGCGGGAATTAAAAAATATTATGAAAGTAGTGCAGCAAAAAGCAAATAAGGTGGATGAGTTGGAGGAGCGTATTAAAGTACTTACGGAAATAAATGAACGTTTGGAAACTGCTTTAACAGTAAAAAATACTACGAAGGAAATATTAAGTACAAACAAATGTGGAGCAATTAGTGTCATTTGCTAATATAACGAAGCAGAATAAAAATAAGTTAGTTAAAAATAACGGCCTAAATAAGGAGGGGGTAGTCGCAAAATCACCATCTCATTGTAACAATAGTACGGTATCAATAAGTGAAAAAACGCCGAACCCGAGCTCAAATAATTTTAATAATGAATCCAAGAAAGATGGTGTGGCCACGAAATCGGCAGAATTATCTAGTGTTCATAAATGCTCAGTTTCAATTAATGAAAACCAAGTTAATTCAGTGTCAGTAAATTCAACTAAGAACGCGAAGGACACATTGGAAAAAGAAGAAAACTGGACAGTAGTAAAAAAGAAAAAACAATAGGTATCCTAATAGTAAGGTAAAAAAGAGGAGGTAACACGAGTCTATCGGGTATACAAGGTACTGAACGTAAAAAATATTTACATGTCTGGCGACTGAAGAAGGACACTACGAGAGAAAGCATAGAAACACGTGTTAAAAACATATGTGGGGCTGAAGTTCAAGTTCAGGTTGAACAAATTAAACATAAGACTGAACGGGATTATGCTTTGTTTATAATAGGGGTTCCAGAAAGTCACTATGTTTACCAGAGAATTGGGCATTAAATATTGAATTTCGTGAATGGGTGTGGTTTCGTCGATACACCGAAAAACCAAAAAAGCTTTAGGAGAACTATTGAAATTTTTTACCAGAACGTAAGAGGACTGAGAACGAAATTAGATGAATTCTGGGTGGCCGTTGCTAGCTCGAGTTCCGATTTGTTTGCTATTATGGAAACCGGCTTTAGTGAATCTATTCAAGACTCTGAAGTTATTCCACCTGGATACAAAATGTTAAGATGCGATCGCGTAGACGGGCGGAAACAAGGCGGCGCTTGTCTAGTGGCCACACCGCGCTTCGAACTGCACTTTGTACCTATATCGAGTGACATCAACATAGATTGTCGCGTATTTGAACTGGTTTGTGCTAGGGTATATTTAAGAAAAAGATTTATATTTTTCGTATGCGTTGTTTACATACCACCAGGTAGTTGTGATAACGAATATATGTTATTATTTAAAATAATCGAGCAATGTTGTAGTAAGTACAGTAAAGTCATAGTACTAGGAGATTTTAATTTGTATTCGTGCTCCACTGCTATACGTAATTACTATGAACATTTTGTAACATACTGTCAATTTTCTCAGAGCAATAGAATAGGAAATTGTAATGAACGACAATTGGATTTAGTGTTAAGTACATTTGATGGTGAGGAATCGGTGAGGGTGTATGCGGCTGATTTGGAGCTTGTGCCAGTGGATGCGCACCATCCCCCGCTTGAGGTAATAGTGTGGTTGCAATCCGCCGCAGACGAAACCTCTTCTGCGCAGGGCCCCATTGACAGCGAATGCTACGAGGTACCCGCTTGGAAGTTTAGCAAAGCTAACTTTCCTCTCTTGTATAAAACTATAGAGGAAATAGACTGGTCTCCAATATATGGTCTAGATTTAGAAGCAAGCCTTGATTTTTTTTATTGTACCATAAATAATATATTAGATAATTGTGTACCTAGGAAAAAAGTAAGTAAGGTAAGGTCAAAGTATATTTATCCTGAGTGGTATACAACTGAGATAATACGCTAGTTAAAATTAAAAGCAGATCGCCATAAGAGGTATAAGATGAGTAAATCACAAAACGATTATGAATTGTTTTCTAAGTGTCGAGCGAAAGTTAAAAAAATGATAAAACTCGCGCAGGAGCAATATCAGCGTCGCGTCCAAAGCCATCTCGTAGAAGGTCAGCTTTTTCGATTACATACGGTCCAAAAGAGGCTGCCTAAATAAAAAACTAATTTTGAAAAATGGACAAGTATTGAGTGGTAAGCAATGTGTAGAAGAGTTTGCTCAGTACTTCCATTCAGTGTATAGGACGGAACAACCCAACCTAAGCGTCACCGAGGCAATAATAGCGGCTGGTGGTGTCAACGCAGCTGCGCGGGTGCATATAGAAAGTCTGAGTATTCAGGATGTGCAACGTGCCTTAAAAAAGTTGAAACCAAAAAGGTCCGCAGGACCGGATGGTATTCCACCATATATTCTCAGGGACTGCCGTTTCGTGTTAACTAAGCCGTTAATGCACATATATTCTAAATGTCTGGACAATGCTGTTTTTCCCGATAGATGGAAAACCACACGGGTCGTTCCGGTTCCTAAAGGAAAAGTAGGATCGCAGGTACACGAATATCGACCTGTGGCCGTGCTTTCATCAGCAGCTAAAGTGTTAGAGTCGGTCATGTATGACAAAATATTCGTGCAGGTGAATCAGCAGCTCTCGGAAGCACAGCATGGGTTTCGCCCAATGAAAAGTACTACTAGCAACCTTCTTAGCTACATGGCTGAAGTTGTGCCCGCAGTGGATAGGGGGTGCAGGTCGATGCCGCCTACTTTGACTTTAAAAAAGCGTTTGACTTAGTGGATAACGACGTCTTGCTGAAAAAGTTAGCGGCAGTTCGGCTTCACTCCACATTTATTAAAATTATTTGCCGGCTATATGGCAGGTAGAAAGCAGTATGTGGAATATGCCGGCTATACGTCGGACCCATATATTACAAAATCTGGAGTAAGCCAGGGCAGTAATTTAGGGCCACTCCAGTTTTTATTACTGGCTAACGATTTGCCGGAGGTAGTTAAGCAATCTAGGTGCCTTCTTTTTGCTGACGACCTGAAGTTGTATCATGTCGTAGAAACATTGTCAGACTGTGAAAAGCTACAACAGGACGTAAACAGAGTAGTGGCATGGAGCAATAATAACCGTTTACAATATAACACCTCCAAGTGTGTTACCATTTCGTTTACTAGAAAGCGCACGCCCATTGAATATAACTATGAAGTCGATGGTTCGCCAATGGTAAGAGTTAAAGAAGTTAAAGATCTGGGCGTTCGGCTAAATAGTGAATTATCATTTAGGGAACACATTCTCAATTGCTGCAAAAAAGCGTATAGAAACTTGGGCTTCATTCTTCGCACAGTTCACGGTTTTACTAACATTAATTTAATCGTTACTATGTATAATACACTGGTAAGAAGTAATCTGGAGTGTAACGCTGTAATATGGTCACCACATGAAAAAAGGTATAGCACAATGCCAGAACGGGTGCAAAATAAATTTATTAGATACCTATATATGCGCCATTATGGGGTATACCCTATGTACCCATTAATGTACCCATTAATGTACCCAACCTTATTTATTCTGGGTATGGTTGGCTACAACGAGTTGAGGGTAAGACGAGACCTCGCCTTAGTCCTATATATTTTTAAAGTGCTTAGGGGAAAAATATATAATAGTGACATATTGGGGCGGATTGGGTTGTGTGTTCCAGACGGGTATGGAAACGGCGGCGGCCGCGGCTGCTCTTCGTTTCGCGCGCCCGAACCAATTTACTAGATAAAGCACCTTTAACGCGAACGTTACGCATTCTTAATAGAATGGCTGAAGACATTGACCTATTCTATTGCTCCTTGAGTGAATTTACTAGGGTGGGATTGTTTACAATTTGTTACAGTTAATTTCTACATTTTTTGTTATGCATAAAAAGAACTACACTGTCGCATTAGGTTATTCCTGTCATGATAGTTGTTAGTTTCAATAAATAAATAAATAAATAAATAAATCAACGAGGCAGTCAATTTTAATTTCAAGGGTAACAGTGCAGTTATAAATCTAGTATAAACTCGGGTACAATTTGTAAATAAAAATGTTAGTTTTGCACAGTTGCAAAAATGTATTTAAATTTAATTTAATTTTTTATGGTCGGATTTTTTGAAGTAAAGTTATTAATATATGTTTAAATACTGGCTAAAAATTCACAGTCTTTTTGTTATATGATATATATTTACAAATTACATTTAAAATATGTACCTTGAGTATGTTGTGGCGCGTTATACAAATAGACCTCACTCAGCTTATGCTGTTGCATAAAATACAGCGCTTAAACGCACCTTTAACAAACTTTTTTACTTTTCAGGTGTGCAGAATCTGTCTGGCCATGGACCGGAAGCTGTTCCCCATCCGGAAATACAAACTGGAGCGCGCGTTCGAGCATTTAACTGGTTTAACAGTAAGTTTTTTACGTGGTAGAGCCATGCTGCAGCTATATTAATTGTATAGTTGTAGCACGAATGGGTCGACTCGACCGGGGAAGGACCACGCTCTCACAGAATACCAGCGTCAAATAGCAGCTTAATGCTGCTGTGTTTCGTATGGTGAGTGTAGAGAACCGGAGACCCTTTTTACTGGAAAAGAGGCATTCCATCTTAGTCCTCAAGACTGACAACGCATCTTCATTTTGATTTGCGAACGAGGATAGATGTAGATGTCTATGGGCCACAGCAACCACTTACCATCAGGTGGACTGTGTGCTCGCTTGTCACCCTTTTCCTATAAAAAAAATAAAAAAGCCACAGTAACCGCTTACCATCACCTTGCTCGCTTGTCACCCTTTTCCTATAAAAAAAGTGTACTTTAGTTTCATTTATTAGGCGGATTGACTGCTTTTTTGTTTAAGAGTTTAGGTAGGTATCTCTTACCTATTTCTGTCTTCAGTTAGCACTGCTTGCACTGATGTGTTCTGATCTGTAGGGTATGGAGAGCCAATGTTTTCGATACGAGCACACAGTCCACCTGATGGTAAGCGGATGCTGTGACCCATAGACATCTACATTTATCCTCTATTAAGATTCAAAATGCAGATGTTTTGTAACTTGTGAGGACTAATATGGATTGCCGCGTTTCCATTAAAAAGGATCTCGGTTCTGTACACTCACCGCATATACACAGAACGCAGCAGCATTAGGCTGCTATTTCACGCTGGTAGTTTAGTTTAGTTTATTTTGCGACGGGCTGTTTTCCGCAACTCCACGTCTATGCGCGTATTTTGCGTGTGGGCACGAATAATGTGATTATTCGAGCCATGAGATCTCCCCGAAGAAGCTCAACAGTCCCTTGATGTTGCATGCAACTTCCCCGGCGTGCCGAGATGTTTAGCCCTGTACGTAGCGACCTCTGGACATTTCAGTAGCACGTGGGCCGCCGTTTCTTCCTCCCCCATACATGCCCTGCACAGGGGACTATCTGTAACACCTATAGTAAATAAATGTTTGTTAAAGGTGCCGTGTCCTGTGATAGCACTTGTTACTATCCTGATCTGCGGCTTGTTCAGTCTCATTAAAACTTTGGTTCACGCTGGTATTCTGTGAAAGTGTGGTCTTTCCCCGGTCGAGCCGACCCATTCGTGCTGCAATGAATATGTAACTGCAGTATGGCTCTACCACGTATAGACCGTACCATCAAGTGGACTGTAAATTTGTTTGTCACTTCAATTTTATATAAAAGGGTCCATCTATCGGCTTTGCACTTGTCAACCTTGGCAAGGTAGGTATGGATAAAATAAAAACAAACAGCTCATACACGTCCCACTGCTGGGCATTGGCCTCTTCTCAATGAGTCTTATGGAGCAAACAGTTCCTTGCGTATAGTGCGCGTTGGGGAAGAATACGAGGGTGGATTGAAAAGTACTCGGCCTAACACAGATCCATTCAATTCTAAAAATCAAATCTACCCACTTTATTTAGTTCAGTTCAGACTAGTTCATTGTGTGAAGTTCGAAACGTGTGCGATAATTAGTTGTGATTTTATAAATTTATTAACAAAGTAATCGGACATAATTTCCGCGAATGGAGCAAATCGAGCAGCGTGCCGTCATTAAGTACCTCCATAAGAAGGGGCTATCATCAAAAGCCATCCATGATGACATGGTCAGTACATTAGGCGATTGTGCTCTGTCATATTCATCCGTCAAAAAATGGATAGCAGAATTTAAGCGTGGTAGAGAGAGTGTGAAAGATGAACCCCGCTCTGGAAGGCCTTCGACGTCAACTACTGACGAAAATATTAAAAAAAGTACTTGATTTAATAATGGGAGACCGCAGATTAAAAATTAGAGAGATAGCCGAGATTATAGGCATCTCTTATGAACGAACTCAAAACATCATTGTCAACGAGTTGGGTTTTCACAATGTGTCTGCGAGGTGGGTTCCACGACTGCTTTCAGTTGAACACAAAAGGACGCGATTGACTATTTCATGCGACTGTTTGGAGTTATTTGAAGCCGATGCAGATGATTTTTTGAATCGTTTTGTTACTATGGACGAAACATGGGTTCATTACTGTACACCGGAAACAAAACAACAATCAAAACAGTGGAGAAGACCTGGTTCACCACCCCCTAAAAAGGCTAAGTCGATTTTGTCGGCAAATAAGGTGATGGCTTCAGTATTCTGGGACTCGAAAGGTGTGATTATGATTGATTATCTTGAAAGGGGTCAGACTATAAACTCTGATTACTACTGCACCTTACTACGTCGTTTACGAGAGGAAATAAAAGAAAAACGTCGAGGAATGCTCAGAAGAAAAGTCCTGTTTCATCAAGATAACGCCCGTGTTCACACGTCAGTACAGTCAATGGCTGAAATTCACAACTGTGGCTTTGAACTGTTACCGCATCCGCCGTATTCACCTGATCTGGCACCATCAGACTTCTTTCTGTTCCCTAACCTAAAAAAGCACTTGGGAGGTCAAAGATTTTCGACAAACGACGAGGTCAAAGCAGCTGTAGACGCATATTTTGACTCTAAGGAAGAATCATTTTTTTTCAACGGTCTAAATGCTTGGAAGGGAAGGTGGCAAAAGTGTATTGAACTTGATGGTGATTATGTAGAAAAATAAAAATATAACTGATTTAGTATGTGTTTATTTTCTTGGTTAGGCCGAGTACTTTTCAATCCACCCTCGTATCTACTGAATTAAAATACTCTACAATAAATCTAATTACTTATTATATATTCTTTATTTTATTATTACGTAATTAAAAAAAATCGAAACAAATACACACGTATCGCTAAACTAATGCGACTAAGATATAATAACACCAAAGTGTCATAAGTCATAACACTAAAAATTCGAAATTGAAGTATACTGTAAGATTCATTAAAATGATAATACTACATTGTATTTAATTTAAATTTATTACGTATATTCTAAACCTACTTCAAATAAAAATGTTTTCAAACCAACTCTTGTATAATTGTAACATTATTCGAAGTAGACGTAGTTACTACTGTTATTTTAAAAGTATCACCAAATTGGTTCAGTAGTTTACACAAAAATCGAATAATAATTTTAACACCACTATGTCCAAATGTGCCAGCTAAAGTGACAATATTTGGCTATTTATAATCATACATACATAACATACATAAACACTCATGCCTGTCACCCAGGGGTAAGCAGAGACTACAGACTTCCATTTAGCACGAACCTGACATACCTCTATCGCCTCTTCCACATCCATATACCTACACATGCTCGTCGGTTAAGGGTACTCTTAATTTGGCCCATTTTTAATTTTGGTCGACAAACTTTCGCCTAGGACGTCCCTTTCTGACTCTTCCATTCACTTCTGGTACATATATTTGCTTTGTCAGTTTTTCCTCTCACTTTCATGAAATTCTTTTTGCCTGTATAATCCTGCAAACCACACTCTTCTTTTATCACACAGTTTCTCACCCTGTCACTCAGATTCAGCCCTAACGTAGCCTCTTATATCTTCATGTATACATGTTTCAACCACATTGAAAAATGAAATGTATTTAGATGTATCAATTCCATTGAAGCAATTAAACTGAAAACATTATTGAACCAAAATTGAACCGTGTAATATCGGCTTCAAGCCGATATTACACGCATCAATCAAATTGAAACAATTCCATTGAAAACCATTGAAAATTGTACAATGAACGACTTTGCCAATATACTCGTATATCATTTAAATGACATTCAATGTTCACAACGCATTGCGATGTCGCCCCAACTCGTACGTGCGGGAGTTTAGTTAATCTGCGACTGTTTAATAAATAAGTTACATAAGTTAAGTTAGTTGGGTGTGCCCATGGATTTCGAAAAAGATAACCAAAGGAGCATCAATCAACCCTATTAGTAGAATTGGCAGAAGAAGGTCCAAATTCATATTTGAACCATTTGCAAATGACGGAAACTTAATTTAATGAACTTCTTGAAAAGGTTACACTTGTATGACTGTCATGCCACTTAAAACCCATTTTCGAAAATCCATGTGCGCAGGTGAAAGATGTGCGCGTGCGTACGCTTCGCTGTCATGCATTCGTGCGCGGAATGAGTCACCGTTCAATCTGCATGCATACACTTTTCAACCACATTGAAAAATGACCAATATTGCCACCATTGCATTGAAAGGGTTCGGTGAATCTTAGCTTTCAATGAAATTGGGCAATCGCATTGAAATGTATGTAGTTGAAAGCAGTATTGATCCGAAATTGAACCATGTAATATTGGCTTGACTGAATTGAAGAACTGATTGAAGTTCAATCTCGGTCCGCCATATTGTCGTCATTCAGTGTTGGAGTTCGCTTGCGTTCGGCCGTGTTTCGAAAGGGCTATCTTTTTGTTCATTTGTTGTTATTCGTTTCGTTTTAGTGGTTTGATTACTGTTATTTATATCTTTGAGTTTAAGTTGTTAATACAATACAATACCCTTTATTGTACACTAAGAAAACAAATAACAACAAGAAACAAACAAAGAGCAAAACAAAAGGCGGTCTTATTGCTATGCAGCGATTTTTTCCAGACAACCTAAATAGGAAGTAAAAATAAGTGATAAGTTAATTAATGAGTAGAGTGCACAATAAATAATATTGTAATCTAAAAAAAATATAAAAGTAAATTAATAAACATACCGGAATTTACTTAATTAACAGACTAGTGATCATAAAATGACAGGAAGAGATGAAAGGGGGAGGGAGAATTTAGAAGGAAAGATAATGTTTCTTAACTTGGTTTTTAACTCCTTTAAAAACCAAGTTAAGAAACATTATCTATAATGTTTGAGCATGTTTTATAGTTAATGGTAAGGAGTAACAAAGCTTCACTCCAAGAACTGAAAAAGATTTACTGTAAAAAGTAGAAGAGTGCCATCCTGACAATCTCCAGTTCTATTGATCGATTCGTTTGAGTATGTTTTGTTAAACTCCTTAGGTGAATATTTCTTATGTTATCCTGTGGTTTATATTATTTTATAATTTAACTTAAATAGTCAATTGATAATCTTTCAGTATTGCGAAGACGACAGTCTCCCGCAGAGGCTGTGTGCAGAATGTGCTCAGAGACTGATCATGTGCTACCGCTTCAGGAACAAGAGTTTAAGGGCGCACGCTCTTATGATGGAAATCATAGGGAAGCAGAATATGGTATGTGATAATTTTTTTGGCCTGAGCGTACTGTTCCTCTAGCGTTTTGGGTGATTTACCTCTGGTGAAAATACTCTATTGCGTAATGTTGGCGTAAGAGGTGACAGAGGGAAAAATAAAGGGAATGAATAAATAAAATCTATTTCTGTTTACTTGAAGTAGATATGTGTCAATCATTCATTTCTAGTGACCAAATAATTCTAGTACATTTCGTCACCGGTACATTCGGATCGATCATTCAAATGGATCATTTCAGGCTCCAGTACCCTACGCTAAAAAAAATTAATTCAGATTATTCGGGGTTCGGTCGGTTTTCGACTCATTTACAATTCACACCAATCACGAGTTAAAAACGTTCCGTCAATTGCTTATGATTGGTTGTACCGGAACATTAAAAAACAGATGAATGAATTATCAGTACTTGTAACTGTCAAACAAACGAATCATTCATGATTGACACATGTCTACCTTGAAGCATGTCTATGGGGAGGGAGTTGACAGGTTGGTGATGGTGTGAGAAGCGTTTTCCTGCTAACAATTCATTATAATAAAAAACTGTGACTGCCAACTTGCCAAAAATGTCAGCTATGGCACATATGGCATATTCCATGAAGCAGTGTATGGTGGACTTTGGGCTTTAACTGTCGGTTTTTGATAAGCTGTAATGATTGATGATATACAATGATTACAAATAGAATCATTTTTATTCCATATAGCTTACATGAATACTTATTTTACTTGGTAGAGCCGTGCTGCAGCTATATTATGGTTGTAGCACGATTGGGTCGGCTCGACCGGGGAAGGACCACGCTCTCACAGAATACAAGCGTAAAATAGTTGCTTAATGCTGCTGTGTTCCATATAGTGATTGTAAAAAATCGGAGACCGTTTTTAATGGAAATAATGCTGTCCATTTAAGTCCTCAAGGGTGACAAAGTATCTGCATTTTGATTTATAATCGAGAATAGATGTAGATGTCTATGGGCCTAAACAACCACTTACCATCAGGTGGACTGTGTGCTTGCTTTTCACCCTATCCTATAAAAAAAACACTATCGTCTTTCTGGTCCCAAGTCGCCTTTTACCACATTCAGAGGACAGGTTGGTAATTTTCATTCACTCTTAATGAAATATTGAAAAGAGACATGGATGAGGGTCCAGCTATAAATCAGTCACTATCATGATTGCTGAGTTACTTTAAAAAAATTAGAGATGGGCTGAATATGGATTTTACCGAATACGAATATTCGGCCGACCGTTCGGTAAAAATTTTACCGAACCGAATATTCGGCCGAACATTATTCGGCAGGATCACCTCGGTACCTAACCAATTTATGTCGAAACTTGTTACCGTAAAACGCGCGAGTTAGCGCCGGACCCTGCCTCTCGCTCCCCCGCCACACCTGACATATTTTGCATCAACTATAGACATGCGCAAAATGTGTCAGTGAAAAGAAATGAATGAAGTATATCTTTTCGCGCTATGAAGTAGTCCACTCATTTAGTTCAGTACTTCATTTAGTTCAGCAGACCAAAACGAGTCCATAACCTTAGGATATCGAGCTCGCAAGTGTGATTGATGAGTGAGTTACGATGAATGATGCACTTCACTTAATCAATTCACCTTTATACCAATCTCGATTTTCCTTCATACTCTATACAGGCTTAGGACTGTCAACCATGAAAAACTATTTGTTATTGAGTACCTAGTATGTTTTCTGTTTTCTCTATGTATCTAATAGGTTGGCGTATTTAAAAATTCGAAATATGTACAGCGATTTAAAATTATTTACAGGATATTTATATACTATTTACCTACATCTATTTATAATTATACATTTACATACGTTGCTGATTAATTATATGACAATTACTACTTACAAATAACAATTGAGACAGTTTTTAGATTGTTAACCGAGTCCTTCTTTCGTTCAAAATATGTCCGGCTTTAGAAAAAATTCTTTCGCATGGGACAGAAGTTGCCACAGGGTGCAGTCTTTTTAGGGCGTATTTGAAGAGGATTGGGTAGAACGACCGGCGCTCGTGCCACCAGCGCAAAGGATCATTGCACCGTTGTAAAAGTGGTTCCTGGAGATATTGATCTATCTCCACAATGCCAGCGGTCAAAGGATTTGTAGGTGTCAACTTTGCCACTTCATTGTCAAATCGGTCCCATATGGACGTCATAGGAGACACTGACGTGGATGTGGATGGCTCTGATGTTGAAGGCAATGTCGTTGTAGTTTGCCTTTGCTGCACTGTACAGACTTTCCTCTTCAATGTAGCCACAGCCTGGTCGAAATTATTTATATGTCTGAATCCTTTATTTTTGAATCGAGGATCCAGTATCGTCGCCTCGCTATACAATATGTGTTTCTCAATGTTGGAGAAACGCTTTTCTAACTGCTTGTCGAGTGTATTCAGCATTAACTGCACTCGCGTTGGAAGCGTGGTATTATTTAAGTGCGCTTTGACATGATTATTCATGATGCCACACAGGAGGATGACTTTAGCCAGCGAAACATTCTTCTCGGCACTAATTTCGACGGTTATGTCGTAAAAAAGTTTTAAAATTGTCGCTGCGCTTTCTATAACTTCCCAATCGTCGTTATTTAGCGCCAGCTCCTGTCGCATTATAGCTATTGTGGCGATTACGGCATCCTTGGCTGATAACAGCCGCTGGAGCATGTCATAAGTGGAATTCCACCGCGTTGGCACATCCAGCTTTAATTTTAATTCGCCAAGGTTTAGTTGTTTTTGCATTTCTCGTAGCTTATGATGAGATTGAGAAATTCTTTTAAAAAATTCGACGATACTTTTAACCTTGACCAACGTTTCCGATAGAGTCGTCAGAGCGGCTTGCACACATAAAGTAATTGAATGCGCAAAGCATGGTATATGCCATCTACCGGTATCTCTTATTGCAACAAGTCTTAATTAAATGTTACAATAAATATATAGAGAACGTTGAGTCTTCAATAAAGGATAATATAAAATACTTTTGGAAATATACTTCAGATATAAAGGAAACAAATACGGGATATCCTCAAGTAATGAAGTTGGGAACCAAAACTTCAGATGACCCAAAAATAATATCTGAAATGTTTTCACATCATTTTAAATCCGTATTTGAACCGTTGTCAGACAATGCATATACATTAACTCAACACTTAGAGGATAATTTTACTGGAATAAACTTACATGACATACGCTTCACACAGTTGGAAGTTTGCACTGCTTTAAAAAACATTGATCCAAACAAAGGCGCTGGACCTGACAAAATAAAGCCAGTGTTTTTAAAACACACTTCTAATACAATTTGCATGCCGCTCAATATAATTTTTAACAAATGTTTGGAAACTGGAACATTTCCAACTCAATGGAAACAAGCATACATTACACCTATCCATAAATCAGGTTCTAAGAACAACGTAGAAAATTACCGTCCCATATCAATTCTTTCGGCTATTCCTAAAATTTTTGAGAAACTTATTCACGATCATATATATTCAATTTTGAAAAATACATTATTAGAGGAACAACACGGCTTTGTTAATGGCAGATCTACACTGACAAATCTTCTTGTTTTTACTAACTTTATTTTTAATAGTTTAGACTATAAATCACAGATTGAAACTGTATACACCGATTTCGAAAAAGCATTCGACAAAGTTGATCACTTGCTACTTTTAAAAAAAATCTCCTACAATGGTATCAAAGGTAATCTTCTACGTTGGTTTGCTTCTTATTTACAAAACCGCATACAGTCGGTAGTGCTTAATGGCTACATTTCCTTACCCGTTGTAGTAACATCTGGCGTACCACAGGGATCAATACTGGGACCACTCCTCTTTATCCTATTTATTAATGACATTTCAACTTGCTTTGACCATTGTAAATTCTTATTATACGCTGATGACTTAAAATTATACTCTGCCGTTACTAAACCTGACGACATAAAATTAATACAAAACGATTTGGATAGACTTGAAAACTATTGTAAAATTAATAAATTATTCTTGGCTTATAATAAATGCAAACACATAACATATACTAGGAACAAAAATGTAGTACACGCGGACTTTTACTTAGGTGGTCACAAAATTGTATCAGAATTTAGTATACGTGATCTTGGAGTATATTTAGATACCAAACTCACACTAGATAGGCACATCGAGGAAATATTGAATAAATCTTACCGAATGCTAGGCTTCGTTACACGTATAACAAAATCATTTAAACACAAAGATACTCTTACCTGCCTTTATCAGTCATTAGTTAGATCTCATCTAGAATATGTGTCCCCCGTTTGGAATCCATTCTACTCAGTTTATGAAGATAAAATAGAAAAGGTCCAAAAGAAATTCTTACGTATTGTTAACTATCGAATGCATTCACCTCGCGTTTCCTATGAAAATCTCTTAACAAAATATCAAATGCTGTCATTAAAAGACCGACGCACTTTAATCGACGCCACTACTTTTAGGAATATCTGTGTTGGTGAGATTAAGTGTTCACAGTTATTATCCGAGGTAAGGTTTCGAATACCACCCAAAAACACACGATCAAAAAATCTATTTCATATACCAAAAACCAGGACCAACATTGGTAAAAGAGCACCAGTACACAGAATGTGTGTCCTCCACAATAAAATGCTTAACGACATCGATATTTTCTCCATCTCCCGTTCAGCTTTTAAAACTAAATTAAAAAGTACTTTAGTAGCAATCATGAATTAGATATATAAGGATATTTAGTATTTATTATTGTACATGTTAGATGATTGTTTTCAGATGATTGTTTTCTTTTTATTTAAGTACAGACTTGTTACCCTGCTTGTTGTGCAGACGATACCAATTACGACCTGCTTCATAATATAAATATTATGTATGTTCTTAGTGAGACAGCTTATAGGAAACAATTGTAATTACCATTGTCTTATTTTACTTGTATATTTTTCTTTCGTATCTTTTGTTTCTGTTTTGTCTCCAATAAAGTAAATAAATAAATAAATAAACAGTAATGTTGGCGGCATTGTCACTCGCAATAGCTGTTGTATAGTCGGCTATATTCCATTCTGCCATTACATCGCACAGAAAGGCTTTTAAATTTTCGCTTGTGTGTCGTTCATTATATTCTACACAACCGATTAAATTAGACTTCAATTTAGTTTCATCCGATGTGCTGCTAATATAATGTACAGTCAGGGCTATAAAACTATCGTTGTTTATTGAGGTCCAACCATCTGTTCTCAAACAGAAAGCTTGTCCCTCTACTTGGACTTCATTTTTAACCTTTTCTATGCATTTATTATATAATTTGGGCAAAATACTTTCCGATATGGTTTTTCGTGTTGGGAGTGCATACTGTGGGTTAAGCAGGGAAATCAATTTTTTGAATTCGTCATCTTCGACCATAGAGAAGGGGTAGTGCCCCTTAGCAATCATTTTTACCAGCTGCTCGTCGATTTGCTCGGCACGCCGTGATGGTAACGGCTTCGTGCTTTGAGTGTAATTTTGTATACATGGCTGACTAGATGAAGAAGTAGCCCGAGGTAGATCTTGAGTTTCTATACCGGCAACTGGACGTATGTGGGGCTCTGGGCCTGCAGATCCAATAAGCTGTTGCTGTTGCCTTTCTTCAGCCAACTTAATTGTCGGGTGCTTCGTTCTTAAGTGCCTGTTAAGGTTTCCTACATTACCACCAAACACTGATAATTCACTAGAACAATAAGAACATTTTGCCTTTTTAGGTCCGTTTTCCGTAAAATGGTTCCACACAGCATTTCTCTTTCCATTTACAGTCTCCATTTTTAAATCTAAGTAGATATGTAATTTATACGTTAACACAAAAAATATAGGTAGGTAATAGAACAGTGAGAGTACGAATTCGTCTTTTTGGGTCCTTTTTCCGTAAAATAGTTCTACCACACAGCACTTTCCTTTCTATCTATATTGTCACTTTTAGTTCAATTAATCATTATATTTATAAAACTGATAGAGGATAAATACGATAACACAATTTTAGCTATAGATACCTACAATAAACGTAACGAACCGCACAAGTCAACAAGTGTAGTATTAGACTATTAGTGCATTCCATTTCCGTTTGTCCTCGACCTCAAGTCGAACTCAACTTGTGAACTATGCGAGTAAGAAATTCAAATTCTAAATTATTGCGCTTTATCTCCACCGCAAAAAGCTCAGTTTTGATTGCAATAGCAATGCTACATAAAGAGAGTTGTCGATGTTGCCGATCCTTCGACGTACATTTTTGTACGCTAAATTAAACTTTATTGGTATAAACAGAAATCTCATATTAGTATGTTTAGACAAACTACACTGTTGCATAATATTATTTGACCTTTCGTGCACGTGTGTCGTGTAGGCCTAGGCAAAAACGCCCCGCAGCGCCGCGCCTACACGTCGGCCGGCCAACTCCAGCCGAAGCCGACCGGCCGGCGCCGAAGTGACACGAAAGAATCACGAGCATGTGCGAGTGAGTGATGGAGCGAAAAGAAAGGCTGAACTAAATGAAGTAGAGACACATTTTTAATGATACTGAATGAATGATAAGTTTATTTTGCGAAATGAAGTTCATTTCCTTCAATCGTTCGCGAACTACCCATGTCTAATCAACTAGTACTGAGCAAATTGCCGGCACATGTTTATTTTTTGACTATTGTTGTGCGAAAAAAGTATTTCGTTGTGTTATTCTTAGTGAAAATTCATAATTATATGATAATAATGAGTGGCAGGAGATTTACTATTTGGGCTTATTTTAGAGAGACTGATGACTAAAGTAAAGTGAAATTTACTAATGTAATGTAATGTTTTTTTTATTTGATTCTTAAAACATTTTATCAAGCTTTATATTTGCTATAATTGAAAATAAATCTACAGTGCCTAAAAAACATAACGCTATACAAGCGGATTTAACCCATAAATAAAATATACTTTCAATAATAAAATTATGAAAGACATGGCATTACTCAATTCGTACATTTTAATACAGTGGACACCTTGAGTAGCACTTTAACGAATTTTCGGTGATATAGCCGAATATTCGGCCAAATACGAATATTCTTTAAAGCTGCCGAATATGCTGAATACCGAATGTAAAACGAATATTCGGCCCATCCCTAAAAATATCTTCGTAATTTGTAGTCTTTTTTTAAAATAAAAAACTAGTGATCGGGCCCTGCTTCGCACGGGTGATGTCTGGTCACCATTTTGAAACCATTTTCGAATATCCTTAACCCCTCAGGCCCCTTAAAATTCTCATGCAGTCGCATGCGCCCGGCAAAACCCGAGCGGTTGCATGCTACGGCACCCACCCGCAGCACTTAAAACCATTAAAACTTAGATTTGGAGACTACTTTTCTAATTTTCTATGAAGAAGTTTGGCATTATAAAATCTATACAAAATTCTCTATATAAAAGCCAGGTTTTACATAATACATAAAACACTCACGCTTGTCACCCAGAGGGGTAGGCAGAGACTACAGACTTCCATTTGGCACGATCCTGACACACCTCTCTCGCCTCCTTCACATCCATAAACCTCCGCATACATGCTCGTCGGTTAAGGGTACTCCTAATTTGGCCCGTTTTCAATAAATCGCCAATTTGGTCGATAAATTTTCGCCTAGGACGTCCCTTTCCGACTCTGCCATTCACTTCTGCAACATAAATTTTCTTTGTCACTCTTTCCTCATTCATTCTTTCCACATGACCAAACCACCGAAGCATTCCTTTCTTAATCCTGGTCACAACATCATCTTGCAAACCACACTCTTCTCTTATTACACAATTTCTTACCCTGTCATTCAGATTCAGCCCTAACATACTCCTTAACGACCGCATTTCTACTACATTTATTCTACTCTCGTGCTTCTTCTGCCACACCCAACTTTCACTACCATACGTTAAAGTAGGGACATTTAGTTCATTACAAAAAGACTATTGTATTTTGATAACAAAAACAAAACATACCAAGCGAATGTCGGCAGCGTGAAAATCACAATTATTTCAATATATATTACTCAAAATTATTTACGTAAAAAGATAAATTATATTCATACAGAAACTATTCTTACAATTTTATAATAAAATACTATACTGAAACACTAGAAAAATCAAAAAATCAGCACACTAGCATTCACACGAAAATGGCTTACGAAATAAACGTAGATTATAAATAAATATTCATAGGATAACAGTTTTTTATTGCACTAGAGGATAGATTATTTCATATTGATTATATAATGCCAAACTTCTTCATGGAAAAGTAGTCTCTATATATAAATGTTTATAAGTACTGTGGGTGGGTGCGACCTCATGAGACCGCTAGGAATTTGACGGAATATGGCCGCGGTCTCACGAGACCGCTTGGGGGCTGAAAGGTTAACCACACACAACATTTTATCAAAATCGGTTCAGCCGTTTGGGAGGAGTTCAGTGACAAACACATCATTTACAGAAGAATAATGCAATAAACGGCCAAATTTGCAGAGAAGAATAAGTAATATAGGCAAACGGTGAAGAAACATTTATAAAAAATATCTCAAAAATTCTGTCCTTTTTATCTTTTAAATTCAAAATGCGTGGTGATGTATTATTTTAACACTTTGACAGCCAATCACGACCCTGGGTCGTGACGCTTAGTTTTGCTCCGTGCGCCGATCACGACCCCAGCGCGTCATCGGAATTCCTTGAATTTATTCTAAAAATTCAAGGAAATAACGGGGTCGGCGTTTGTTGCATTTTGTAGCTACATTGTTTAGTTACACACACATAGGATTCATTTACGTAAGGAGGTTCGGAGGGGTGCAAGGGGAAAGATTGCGAGGAATGCGTCGAGCCCGGCGTACAATCACAAACACGCGGTGGTTACGTTCGTTCGGGTCACGACGCGACTATCGACTTACATCGAATGACATTGTGGAAGCTCTGTGCGACGATGAAGACTCGGATGTGGAGTCATGTGTGTAGGAGGAAATTGAAGGTAATTTTTTTTTATATTCAGGTATATATAAGTACTAGTTGTTTTTGTAAATGAGTTTTGAATGAGTTCATTTGATTGATTATTTATTGTTTGCTTTTTTTAGCGACTACGGTTTGTGATGTCCAAGAAGAGGAGGAGGATGTTGAAAATATGCCGATGAATGTCCCTAGACTCGAACCTGAACAAACCCGTGTTCCGGAACGTGCATGGAGGGCAGTTCGAGGTCGACGAAATCAGCGGGGGCGGACCGCACTTTCATCTACTCTAGAACGATCGTCGCATTCGACAACTAACCTAAAAGAAATGGATGAAGCCATCGGGTGGACGTATACACCAAGAGAACAGCCTCCTGAAAACCCCGTTTTCGAACAGGTTAAAAAAGTTTTAGCCCCCAATATCAAAGAGAATTCATCGGAATTGGATTGTTTTTTCATTTTTTCCCCGAGTCGTTTTGGAAGCCACTAAAAATGGAAACCAATAGATATGCAGGTCAAATGAAAGCAAAGCAGGCTAGAAAAGGTCTGCTAAAACCAGGTACCATGTTGCACACCTGGAAACCGGTCACAATTTTATAAATGAAAAAGTTTTTGTGCATAATTATTCACATGACTTTAGTTCAGAAAGAAACTTTAGATTCGTACTGGTCAACTAGAGAAATTATTCATACACCCTATGCTAGCAAAATAATAGGGCTCGGTTTAGGGCTATTTATAGCTGTTTACATCTAAACGATAATTCTAAGCACATCGCACGAGGTCAACCAAACTACGACGCCTTCTTCAAGCTGCGACCATCCTTGATGAGCTCAGTAAATTGTGTAAGGAGAGCGTCTACCCCGGGAAAGAATTGACTATCGACGAGGGAACTTGTAGTTTCAGAGGAAGAATCCATTTCCGAGCTTTCAACAAAGACAAGCCCGACAAGTACGGCATGAAGATCTACATGTTGTGCGGTGCTGAGACTGGCTATATTTTGAGAATGATACCTTACGTTGGTGACTCAAAAACTGTCACTCAAATAGTCACAGAACTCACCGAGCCTTACTTCGACAAATGGCATACTGTTTACATGGGCAGATACTTCACCAGCCCTACTGTAGCCGATTTGTTTTGGCTTAGAAACACACGCATCGTTTGCACTGTGATGTCAAATCGACGTGGCTTGCACGAAATGGCATTCTGTCACCGCGGAAATTTAACAGCCTGTTAGTGCAAAGACAAGCGGGATGTCCACTTCCTTACAACAAAGCACGCCGCCTCCTGGACGGAGGTCACAATAAAGGCTAAAGGAGGACCCACAAAAAGAATCAAGCCTGACTGTGTTACAATGTCCACAAAATCGGGATTGACCTACATGGCCAGTACGTGTCATTTCCCTGCACAGGAAGTCCATGAAATGGTGGAAGAAGATGTTTTTCCATTTAGTGGCTAGAGCAACGGTGAACGCGTACATAATTTATAATAAATCAAGAACGCAGGCACGGAGACCGAAATTTTTCAGTTTCTAAACACCTGCGGCGACGCTCTCCTGGAGAATGTACGGTCTGCTGGAGCTGATAGTGCTGCTGGACCATCTCATGGTCCACATCCCACTGCAAAGTCTACTAGGTTGGTGGGTAGACACTTCCATAGACGAATACCGCCGACTGCGACAAACACAAAAGTCACACGAGTCTGCAAGGTTTGCGCGGACACTATTAAAAACAGACAGGCAAACGGGGAAGGAAGGAAACTGTCTGTCACTATCCTTGCTTTGAAAAGTATCATACTAAGAAAGATTTCACGGTGTAGGACTAAAGAAAAGCACGTAATCGCGGACTTATATTTATGTAAGAGTTTTTTTTTTTTGTAGAAAATAGGTGTGAGTAGATGTTTTGATTTTCTAAACAATATAAAGTTAATATACTTTGTTTTATTTTTTATTGTAAAAATAAATTAGTTATTCTAGCATATACAAAAATAATTAAATGTATTACTTTTTTAGTTATTTTTACATAAAATTTGCAAAAATGCCGTAAATGGCCGGCGTACAAGGGAATGCTCGTTACAAAATTCTTGGCTGTCAAAGTGTTAATTGAGTTTACTGCGCACGCACACGTTCATTAGGGTTGATCAGTAGGCAAAAAGTTATTGCCCATGTAAAGTTAAAAAAGTTAAGTTACATCCTATATACGCCCCACTGCTGGACACAGGCCTCCCCTCATTTTTGAGAGGGTTTTAGGGCAAGGAAGTGTTCGCCGCGCTGCCCCAATACGTATTGGCGAACTTCACAAGTCTTCGAAATATTTTTTTTTCTTATTCCTCAGACATGCAGGTTTTTCATTGCCCATGAATCGCATTCAATTTGGGATAATTTAAAATAAAAGAAGAATCCTTATTTATTCGTAATTTCAAAAACTGCAATCATGGTATATCATTATTTATATATTTAAACTTAAGTTTAAAATTTGGCTGCTCTTTGAAAAATATATATCTTTTTAATTCTTTTTTTTATTTAGGTTTAGGTTATTTTTAACATGTCAGTCCCATTGTACTTTATAACTAAATAACACAATACAATTTAAAAAAATATATTTAGCAATTTATTAACAAAATTATTATTTGTTTTTTTATAGATTACTTATCAAAGCATCCAAACAATAAATAGAGAAAATAACCTCCTTGCTTCGAATCTATCAATAAAATGTTACAATCCAGACCACTGTGATCTCTACATAGAGCACACGGATCCAACGGAAACACAAACAGACGCGAAAGGGGAACTCCCGCAAATACAAGATGTCTGCACGTTAGATACAGAAATAAAAAATGAGACAAATAATGAAATATATATTAACGAAGCTGATGAAGTAGCTGAAGATATTAAAGAGGAAGTAGTACATGATGATATCAACAGAGATTATTCTACAGACGATAGCCTACCTCTAGAGAAGAGGAGGACGAAGAAGAAGAAAACAAAGAAGGAAACGGTGAAGAAAGTGAGGAAGAAAAAGGCTAAGGATCCAGCGGAACCGAAGATCGACAGGAGAAGGAAACCATTCCTGAACGATGATCTCAATGAAACGCTTTTCACAATAACTGATCTGTCCCACGAGGAGCAAGTGGCAGAGATCCTGAAGAGGCAGGATTCCTCCAATTATAAGAATTCGGTCTTCAAGTGCACGGCTTGCTTCAAGGGGTTCTTGGATGAGGACGCTTACAATTGCCACATGACTAGGCATACTGACGTAAGTTGGTCTTTACTTAGTTCATTTTTTATTCTGTTGTAATCTATCTTCTGTATGCATAAAAAATTCTTATTGTTATTTTATAGAATTGGCGTTTCTTTGCAGAAATCTATTATAATATGTTAAAATGAATTAGCCAAGATCATAACATCAGATCATAAAATAAAATGATGTATTTTACCTAGATTGAAGAGCATCTCCAACACCCCTTTCTCGATTACGTGCACTATATGACATACTAGGAAAGACCTCGAATCACTACCGTCGATAATATGACACGTATTTCGCCACTAAACGAAGCATCTCCAGGGATTTCCCCTGAAGATGCCTTGACAATAGCTGACCGCTAAGTTTTGACGATTTACTGGGATTACATAGGATTATAAGTGGTAGAGTCACGCTGCAGCTATATCATGATTGTAGCATGCATGGGTAGGATCGACACAGATTATCAGCGTAAAGTAGCAGCTCAGTATATAATGATTTCTTATCTTATTAAAAAGTTAAAGGTACTCCGGGTTAACATTTATATGGGGACGTCAGTCACCTCAGACCCCCGTGACCATGTGTGCTGGAAAGCACCCGAAACGTCGCGAATTAAAAATCATTTAAAATCAAACGCGATAAAATCCGTAAAAGTAGTTTTAATCAATAGTAGCTCAATGTTACTGTGTTTTGTATGGTAAGTGTAGAGAACCGGAGACTCTATTGGAAACGAGGCGTTTCATCTAGTTTTCAGGGGTGACAACGCATCTGCATTTTGATTCTTAATGGAGGATATATGTAGATGTCTATGGGCCGCAGCAATCACTTACCATCAGTTGGACTGTGTGCTCATTTGTCACACTTATTCTATAAAAAAATATATTATGAAACTGATTAGTGGTGCATAAGAATATCCACTAACTCGTAATCAAAGAAAGAAAGAAAAACTTATTTGAAATCACAGAAAAAAATAACTCGAAATATTACAATGAAAAATAAAATGGATTTTTGTGAAGTCAAATTAGGTCCCTATTTCAGCTAACTGCTGCTGTACTAAATGATAGCAGCGCTGATTTTCAAATAGAGCCCAATATTCACTTCACGGATGGTCATACGTTACTTAAAGTTAAAATTTATTTCTGAGAGATGAGTGGGGAAGGAATCAGCATAAAAGAGGTATTAATTGGAACTAATAACACAATGTTTAAGTGAACTGTACACTTGCATATCCCATGTATATCTATACATCAATACATACGTATATACATCATACACATTTAAATGTACATACATATACATTATAAAGTGCTCACCAGCTCAACATCATATAGTATATTATCTAATCTTAATAAACTAAAAAACTGAATTTAATTGTAAAGACTACGATTTAACAACAATAAACAAAAAGAAACGAAACAGTGGGTAAACAGAAAAATTAGTGAGGGAATTAAAAACAATCAAAATAATCACGTCTCGTAATCGATATTTATTTTAAAGTATCGAATTCGTATCAATTTCGATATATTTTAAAATGATATATGTATTTAAAAAAATAAATAAAAACAATTAAGCATGAAAAGCGACCGTAAAAGGCTGTTGTTTTTTGTTCATCGTCCGAACGTCCAGTAAGAAAATGACTTTATTCGTACGTTAGCAACTATAAAAGGATTTATGTGCTGTTGTTTTTTTTCATTGTCAAAACGTCCAGTAAGAAAATTTTGTCCCTAATCCTACTATATCATGCAAAACATGACGATATATATATATATATCGATACTGTTCAAAACTGTTCAAAACTATGGATATATTTTTTCACTTGCCCATCCCTATATGTATATCCATTAATACCTTCATCTATTGTCAATCTGGTAATTATTACGGTAAGTCCTTTATAGAGCATGAGATGTAAATTTTCGTGGAGTGCAAAAAGAAGTGGCTCTATACTATTTCTTGTGCATTTGATAGTTCCCACTATTGTTTGGGGTAGGTCACATGGTTGACTTTAATGATTTCTTAAATTTTTTTTGACTTTGTTCAAATCCACCATATAAGTTGTACTTTAAGGTACTAAACTATTGTATTTTGTGAACAACTAATAGTATTTTGTTTTAGCAATGTGGTGAATATGAGTGCGAGATATGCAAGACGCATTTCAAACATCCCCACGCGTTAAGGAAACACATAACGGCTCACCATACCCAACGGTTCAGCTGCAATCAGTGCCCCTATGTGACCACACATCGGTGAGTGTTTTTGGAACATATTTCATCGTCGTAATCATTACAGCCCCTCACAAGTCCACTGCTGCATGTCGAATATGGCCCCGAATTCAGTCGGCGCTTAATCTAGTGGAGGTTGGGGGGTGGCCCCTCCACTAGATTAAGTGACAACTGGATTAATAGAGTGGCCTTTTTTATTTATTTTTTGCATAATGTATGCAAAAATTTAGTACAACACATTAACATAGCTTAACAAAAATTTATTCACTCTTGCTTTGAAGACATCCACATTGTAAAAGACGCAAATACAGACGCAGGCAAATTATTTCACTCCTCTCCTGTACGTATTACGAAAGAGGAAGGAAAGTGTTTAGTTCAAGTGCATGGCATGTTGAGAACAAAGGGAAATTGATTGGGAGGATCTGATTATCCGATGGTGGAAGAGTAAGAAATCCAGTTTTGTTGTTATGAAATTTAAGTTTTTTTTGTCTTATAGGAATGTGAAATGGTAGGTGAATGTGAATGTGACCCAAAGAAATCTACATCTATCCTCGATTAAGAATCAAAATGCAGATGCATTAGTAAAAAGGCAAGGCGTGGTGAAGAGTGCACGCCTTGCAATACATAATGCAGTGTTGGTACCGACTTTGTTATATGGCAGCGAAACCTGGGTATGCCAGAAGAAGCATAAAAGCAAGTTGAATGAAGTGGAGATGCGATCTCTTCGTAAAATGTGTGGCGTTACCTTAGCCGACCGAAAGCGAAACGAAGAGATTCGCAATATGGCAGGATTGAAAGATGACCTTATCACAAAAATTGATAGGGGCGTACTCCAATGGTTTGGGCACGTTGAACGAATGAGTGAAGACCGAATGGTGAAGAAAATTATATAGAGCGAAAGTAAATATTAAAAGGTGTCGAGGTAGACCGAGACTAACTTTCGAAGACCATGTGAGCAAATTGCTCGAAGAGGGGAGGGTCAAGAGTACTCGGATACCTAGACGTGATGAAGAAGTTAATGAACCTGAAAGAAGCGAAAGAGGTTATGTAAGGATCGTGACACTTGGCGATCTGTTCTCTCTGGCTACCCCGTCAGGGATTGTGCGTGAAGATAAGTAAGTAAGTAAGTAAGTAAGATGCATTGTCACACCTGAGGACAAGATGGAATGCCTCGTTCCTAGTAAAAAGTGTTTCCGGTTCTCTACACACCATACAAAACAAAGCAACATTAAACTACTGTTTTACACTGGTATTCTGTGAGAGCGTGGTCCTTCCCCGGTTGAGCCGACCCATTCATGCTACAACTATACCACTATAGTCAACCAAATCTAAGAAATACATTTTAACAGCTGTCAGACTTATTGCACCAAGCATGCCAACCAAAAAATAGGAACGTAGAATATTCGATTCTTAAAAAAATCGATATCGATTATGTGGAGGTAATCATTTACAGTTTGGTTTGAATAATACAAGAATAAATTAAAAACGGGATAATTTAAAATATAAGATTTATCAGTTTCTTCGTATTTATTTTTACTGATTATTTCTAGAGGCGAAGTTATAAAAATTTAAGACTGAAACCAGATTAAAAATATATTTATTCAATCACTTTCTGTACAACTAGTTGAGTTGTCTTTGTTTAGATTATTGTTTGTTTTTCAATAATGCAGTCAAAATTAATGTCTCAAAGTCATACATAATCAATTTTTTTTTGATTTTTCTACCACTTTTGCCCAATCATTATTTGTGACATTGGCCCATGCTTCAACGAATATAGAAGAAACAATCCAAAAAGTTAAAGCCGAGTCACAAAATAAGAAGATAAACATAAAATCACAAAATTACACACAGTAAGCCCCCGAAATGGCAGAAGATTGAAAAGACGTAGTGGTTTTTTCAACGCGGCCTTGTATATGAGTTTTTTGCCTACATAAATTTACGTTGACAAAGTAAAAAAAAACTTGTTTTATTAATGATTCATGTAATTTAAGGAAGTTTAAAAATAAAAATTGAATTAAAAAATAATACATTAAAAAATTTATGACTCAATTTTTTGAGTACTTTTGCCGATTATTTGAATATTTCTGCCGATTATTTGCATAACAATGAATTTTAATCATCCAAACACTACGGTAACGGACATAGCGACATATCATTGAAGCGACGTCAAATAAAAAAGTTGATACTGTTTTTTTTTAATGTTTTGCTTTATTTGAAAGACTCGAATTCAAATTAGTGATAAAAAACTATACACGTTGTAATGAAATATAGATAACTTCATAATTCTTCAGATTTACGTAAAAGGTTATTTTAAATCGTGTGAGTCCGCTGGTGCAAAGTTATTGCAGAATGATTAAAGTGAAATGTCAAAAGGTATTTCTTAGATTTGGTTGACTATAATATAAGTGCAGCATGGCTCTACCACGGATAATTATTTTCGTATAAATGTTTACTTTCTGTTCAGTCAGACGGCGAGACTGCACGAGAGATGGCACAAAGGCACCAAGTACCAATGTCCGCATTGTCAGGATGAGTTCGTGTGAGTATTTTTATAGTTCAGACAGAACAACTTTAGTCTCATCTAGCACGCTCGGCTCTAACACTCAATGGGGCATTTTTTTCTACAGTAAATTCACAACATACATGGGCCACATCCGCATAAAGCACCCGTCGGACTTCGTGTGCGAGTTGTGCGGGTATTCCTTTGTAAGCGAGAAAGGGATAGAGCTACATAAGAAGCTGAAGCATCGGCTCGAGAGTGACAAGGTGAGATATATCTATTTTATTCTTTACTTAACCCTTCAAGCGCCATAAAATCCTAAGCAGTCGCATGCGCCCGGCAAATCCCGAGCGCTCGCATGCGACCGCACCTACCCGCATCATTTATAACCATTTCAACTTATATTTAGAGACTACTTTTCTATGAAGAAATTTAGCATTATAAAATCTATACAAAATTCTCTATCTTGTGGTCTAAACTAAAGTCAGGTTTTACTTCATTACAAAAAGATTTCGTTGTATTTTGATAACAAAAAAAAAATACCAAGCGAATGTCGGAAGCGTGAAAATCACAATTATTTCAATATATATTACTCGAAATTATTTACATAAAAAGATAAATTATATTCATACAGAAACTATCCTTACAATTTTATAATAAAACACTATACTAAAACACTAGAAAAATCAAAAAATCAACACACTGGCATTCACACGAAAATGGCGTACGAAATAAACGTAGATTATAAATAAATATTCAATCAGGATAACAGTTTTTTATTGCACTAGAGGATAGATTATTTCATATTGATTATATAATGCCAACTTCTTCATGGAAAAGTAGTCTCTATATATAAATTTTTATAGGTTAAAGTACTGTAGGTGGGTGCGACCTCATGAGACCGCTAGGGATTTGACGGAATATGGCCGCAGTCTCATGAGACCGCTAGGACGTTGAGATGTTAAATAACGCGAATAATTCGTCATGTAGTAGCGTAAGAAAATCTACTGCCCCATATCATCCAGCGAATGTCGTAAGAGGTGACAGAGGGAAAATGAAACAGGAGATGGGCTACAGCATTTTATTGATAACAACTCAAAATAATATAAAACGCGGGTGCTAATTCGCTTGCCAAGCACGGAAATATGTGGGAAGGCTTATGTTTACAGTTGACTTTTGATGGTCTGTAATGAATTAAAAACAAAGAATACCACATAACATATATAAACACTCACGCCTGTCACCAAGAGGGGCACGTGGAGACTATGGATTTCGATTTGGCAGAAATCTGACACCTCTCTCGCCTACTTTACTTCCATATACTTATTCATACATGCTCGTTGGTTAAGGTACTCTTAACCTGGACGATCTTCAATATATCGCTAATTTGGTTGATAAACTTTCGTCTAGGGAGTCCCTTACTTACTCTACAGCTCACTTCTGCAATTTTGATTTGTCAGTCTTGAGAATACTACTCATTTTATAGTATAATGGTGACAAACGAGTACACAGTCCACCTGATGGTAAATGAATGCAGTGGCTCTCGATTAAGAATCAACATGCAGATGTGTTGTCACCCATGAGGACTCATATGTAATGGCTCATTTCCAGTAAAAAGGGTTCCAGTTCTCTACACTTACCATACGGAGCACAGCTGCTATTTCACTGTCCTTTGCCGCTCGAATCGACCCATTGTTGCTATAACCATGATGTAGCTGCAGCGTGGCTCTACTGTGTGATTTAAATTTTCAGGTTCCGGAGGATGGACCGTTGTGTGATCTGTGCAACGTGAGGTTTGTCTCGCAGGAGGCATACAAGCGTCACCTGCACGTTTCCGCGAGGCACAGCACGGGGGATAAGTGAGTTGGTATACAGTCGTTTCCTTCCACAGGGATACTTGTACTTCCTAATGTTAGTGATATGTTGAGTCAGATAGATTTGAACACTGGATAGGTGGTGGTTTTATTATTTTTAATATTATTTGTAAGCTGAAGTGGCATTGGGCCGGATATGCAGGATGTTAGTGTAAACACCGTTATCCTTGAAACCAGTGATTTGGTTTCACTTATAGAACGTAAATTTAATGAAAAACAACAACATTTTTTTAGTAAAATCTCAATTTTTCCTTAATTCCTCAATTTTTGCATGTCCTAAGCCAAGATGAAAGTATGAAGGAAAAGTTACATCACAATACACTACCTATTGTGTTTTTATTGGAATGTTGTGTAGGTAGCTGGGGCGGGCGGTGATCTTTACAGTGATTACGTCACTCGGGCGCATAGGGTATCCATGAATTTACGGACGGTGTCGGACAGAAACTTTTTAAATTTTATGAAAGATAATAGCGTTTTTTTTTAATTCGGATAAATATTTTTATATTAAACCTATGGATTTAGTGACAAGGGTGTTTACACTTACACCTTGTATATTTTGAAGAACTGACAACCGATGGTGGGAAAAGGTCCTCGAGTGACAACCTCGTACCAGAGGGCAGTGACAGGTGTAATGATGATATGTGTGTATTCTTTAACTGTGAATTCATTGCGATTTAAAATTATAATGTATTATTATTGTTTTTTAGTGAATCAAAAGAGCCTAACAAACCAAAAAAAGGTAGGAAGCCGAGAGAAGCAAAAGAAAGAGACATATCATCGAGGGAGAAGAGCAGAGAGAGAGAGCCGAGTGAGAAGAGAAAATTATATCCAAGCCAGATGAGGAAAGCAGAAGGACCAATACCATGTGAACAGGTATTAATAGTTTTTTTTTGGGTTCCATACGCAAAGGATAGAATGAAAGCCTATTAATGTTACTGTGTCTGTCAGTATGCCACGAATCTGTAGCTCGTATTTGAAATGAGACCTGATATTTGGTTATTTAGTGTATTGCAAATCATTTTTATGACAAAAGGAGTCAAAAATTTCATCACTTGTTTGTGTAAAGCGTAGCATTGACAAAAGAGCAGACAGATGAAAGAAGAAAAAGCGTGTAATTATACTGGCTCTCTATAGCCTCCAGACCGAAACGGCAGGAATACTTAAGACGGTGATACTAACCCAGACAGTTTTCAAGGCAGAAAAGGGTGTTCTACCGCTTAGAAATGCCATGTTTGTGTGGATTTACAGCAAAATTGAATATGCCAACTGTGTTATTTTTCTAGCATGTCGTAAAATGCGGCCTATATGATACTAGCTGATACCCGTATATAGTTTTAGAGATATCGTGATGAGTCGGTCAGTCAGTCAGCTAGTGGTATTTCTCTTATATATAATAATAGATTTGACTGCCTCGTTGGTCTAGTGGTTGTAGTAGAGCGACTGCTGATCATGAGGTCCTGGGTTCGAATCCCGGGTCGGGCCAAAAAATTAATTATTAAGTATTTCCATCAAGAAATTCTCAGTAGCTGCCCGGAGTCAAGAAGTTGTGATGTCTCACCCCCGTGCCTCAGAAGCACGTAAAGCCGTTGGTTCTGCGCCTGATCTATCTCCAGTCGTATAGGTTTACCGTCCCATCGGATTATGAGAGTCAGGCAATAGAGAGTGCACCTGTGCTTGCGCATACACTTGGGCACTATAATCCTGTCCTGCGCCGTTGGCTAGCCTCCGTTGAGGCAGGCCGCCGTGACCGAAATTCGGTCTGGAGGACATTATTATTATTATTACAGTTATAATAAGGTTGGGGAAATAGTTTCTTCGTATTTTATTTGCAAAGTTTAAATGCATTTAATTATAATATATTTGTGCCATTTTGTGCGATAACTCGTTGCCATCTTGTAGGTAGTGACATTCCCTTTGCTGTATCTTGGGATTTTTGATCAAAAAATTCGTCAAGTAGTTTCGACAGTCCTCTCTTCAATGTTCAATTGTTCAATTCTCAAGAGACTGGAACAATTGAACATCTGAGGGTGCAAGGTCAGGGCTATATGGTGGAGACATTAACATGTAATGTTGAACGGTTGGTAAATGAAAGGAAGACGTGTTTCTCTATAAGATTTATATTGTCACTTAGAGTAAGTACATTTATTAACATTGTAGTAGGGTGGGGCAACACTTCCCTACCAAGTCCGCTCAATTTTTTTCTGAGTGGCCTAAGATGTGTGTGGTATGGCGTTATCATCATGAAAGACCACGCTTTTTCTGTTGAGCAATTCCTAGCGTTTTTTCTCTATTCCTTGCTTGAGTCTCATTAGTTGATGGCTGTAGAGATCCGAATCGATGGTTTTGCCCGGCGGTAAAAGCTCATAATCCCACCGTACACACAGCATCCCCTTATTGCTTGTTAATCCGGGTTTCGCTACAGTCTCTGGAGCTTGTCTACCCTTTGACCATGATATTTTTCGAAAGTTCTTGTCGTAGATGATCCACTTTTCATCACCAGTGGTCAATCTTTTCAAAAATGGTTCGGTTTCATTACGTTTCAATAGAGAATCGCAAATGAGTACATGATTAATTATCTTTCTTTCTGTGAGCTTGTGTGGTACTCAAATATCGAGATTTTTTGTGTAGCCAGACTTATTCAATAGGGTCAAAACTGTTTTGCGGTCAATCCTTAATTCCTCGGTTATGTCGTAACTATGCCGATCTTGCTCCATTTTAAAAAAAATAGTAATGGCGATCTGAGCGAGCATCTTTGACAATTCCCGGGCTGAAAACGTTTGAACCAACTTTGTGTTACTCTTAATAACCGAATTAAGTCCATAAACGTCACAATTTTTGTATCGTATCGAATTTCTTCGTTAGATTCACTCATTTTGGCGGACAGAAAAACGAATGAAAAATGACGGGAAAGTGTTTTTTACTTTTTATTTTTCTTTTCATGTATATGTGTGGGTGCTGCTGACACAGTACACGCATACATCGCCCGTGTCAATGTTACATATGTAATTCGCATGAAATACGATAACGACCGCCGCCAACGGGACCGCAGTCTGTAAGTCGGTTAGCTAGAGTGCAGTAGGCGGTTCCTTTCTAAGTGTATCATGTGAAAACGCATCTCTGATGTAGAAAATATATCAACTACAACGTAATGTGAACAATTACTTCATTTTCCTCCCTACACAAGCTCCTAAGATACACTAGCCACCAAAACATTCACATATTATGTATTGATGTTAAAACCAATCAGATACAAACAGTGCAATCAAAGAGATTTTACTTCAATTTCATACACACAAAATACGAAAAAACTTTTTCCCGACCTATTATATATGATAGGCTTTGTGATTGTTTTTATATTTTAGACAAACAAAGTTTGATGATAAGTGTATGTTGATGTGTTGTTGCTCATGATCATTTACCTTTATCCTCGACCACTTTTCACTTTTTTTATATAGGATAGGGTGACAAACGAGCACACAGTCCACCTGATGGTAAGTAGTGCTACCCATACACATCTACATCTGTCCTCGATTACGAAAAACAATGCAGATGCGTTGTCACCCGTGAGGACTAAGATGGAATGCCTCGTTTCCAGTAAAACTGGTCTCCAGTTTCTACACTCACCATACGAAACACAGTAGCGTTAAGCTACTATTTGACTCTGGTATTCTGTGAGAGCGTGGTCCTTCCCCGGTGGAGCCGACCCATTCGTGCTACAACTATACTACTAATATAACTGCAGTATAGCCCTACCATGTATAAAATTCATTCACAATTTCCCATCAAAATCCATATCCGGCTAAAAGTGGTCCGAGTTGCTCGCTAACCACTGCCCATCCCGTGGACTATTACAGGTGTGACATTATGTATGTTAACATATGTATCGTTGCAATTTCAGTGCGGGATGCAACTGGAGGACTCGAGGGCCTACCATGGTCACTTCAGGAGGATGCATCCGGACAAGAATCGAACCAACTACCCGTCGATGAAGTCGCCGTGCATGTGCGAGCTCTGCGGCCGAATGTTCCAGGTAAGTGGACTGCTTGATTTATTTAGTGTCTTATGTACTTTGGATATAATTGCGTTTTAGACATGAGAAACTTCAAGATTCCTTAAGTTAACTCAGTAAATCTATATATAGGTATGTATCTTTAAATTAAGCAACCATTCCTTTACTTCAGTTTTATTATGTGTACACTCCAACCAATTTACATTCAATTTATTTATTGTTTCCATTTTTAAAAGTTTGTTTGTACATTTTTTTTGTAAGCATACTTATTTAGATAATCATGTATAAGGCCCGAGATATCCCTATATAACATTAAAAACCTCTTTGATGGATGAAGTATATAAAAATATATTCCCATTATTCGATCCGTCAACCATTAATCCGTTTCAGTGTTACTTATAGAAAACGTATTTTTAAACATGGTTTTGCATACCATAATCTTCTCTTTGTGGTCACTACCAGACAAAAGCGGCAAAAAAAACTTATAAACATTTAACCTCTTGGAATCCTGTGTCCATTGTTTTTTTCTTATTTCTTTCACGTGCGACGCAATAAAAGACCACTGCTGAGAATGATCACCTAGATCCCAAAAGGTTTTGAATATACAGTGGATTTCATTAATAACGCCCTCGGTTGTAACGACTTTTCGGTTATAGCGACGTCAAACTTACGTCCCTTGAATTTAAAGCATACTTTCGTAAGAAATTCATTCGGTTATAGTGTCAATTTCGGGTATAGCGACTTGTTTTTACGAGGGTGGATTGAAAAGTACTCGGCTCAACCAAGAAAATAAACACATACTAAATCAGTTATATTTTTATTTTTCTACATAATCACCATCAAGTTCAATACACTTTTGCCACCTCCCCTTCCAAGCATTTAGACCGTTGAAAAAAAATGATTCTTCCTTAGAGTCAAAATATGCGTCTACAGCTGCTTTGACCTCGTCGTTTGTCGAAAATCTTTGACCTCCCAAGTGCTTTTTTAGGTTAGGGAACAGAAAGAAGTCTGATGGTGCCAGATCAGGTGAATACGGCGGATGCGGTAACAGTTCAAAGCCACAGTTGTGAATTTCAGCCATTGACTGTACTGACGTGTGAACACGGGCGTTATCTTGATGAAACAGGACTTTTCTTCTGAGCATTTCTCGACGTTTTTCTTTTATTTCCTCTCGTAAACGACGTAGTAAGGTGCAGTAGTAATCAGAGTTTATAGTCTGACCCCTTTCAAGATAATCAATCATAATCACACCTTTCGAGTCCCAGAATACTGAAGCCATCACCTTATTTGCCGACAAAATCGACTTAGCCTTTTTTAGGGGGTGGTGAACCAGGTCTTCTCCACTGTTTTGATTGTTGTTTTGTTTCCGGTGTACAGTAATGAACCCATGTTTCGTCCATAGTAACAAAATGATTCAAAAAATCATCTGCATCGGCTTCAAATAACTCCAAACAGTCGCGTGAAATAGTCAATCGCGTCCTTTTTTGTTCAACTGAAAGCAGTCGTGGAACCCACCTCGCAGACACCTTGTGGAAACCCAACTCGTTGACAATGATGTTTTGAGTTCGTTCATAAGAGATGCCTATAATCTCGGCTATCTCTCTAATTTTTAATCTGCGGTCTCCCATTATTAAATCAAGTACTTTTTTAATATTTTCGTCAGTAGTTGACGTCGAAGGCCTTCCAGAGCGGGGTTCATCTTTCACACTCTCTCTACCACGCTTAAATTCTGCTATCCATTTTTTGACGGATGAATATGACAGAGCACAATCGCCTAATGTACTGACCATGTCATCATGGATGGCTTTTGATGATAGCCCCTTCTTATGGAGGTACTTATTGACGGCACGCTGCTCGATTTGCTCCATTCGCGGAAATTATGTCCGATTACTTTGTTAATAAATTTATAAAATCACAACTAATTATCGCACACGTTTCGAACTTCACACAATGAACTAGTCTGAACTGAACTAAATAATGTGGGTAGATTTGATTTTTAGAATTGAATGGATCTGTGTTAGGCCGAGTACTTTTCAATGCACCCTCGTATGAACCATTTATGACCGATTCCTAGAAATCCCTTGCGGATATTACGACTGAGTCGGCAAAGGCACAAAGACTCATTCATAAAACAATTAAGCTTTCTTATCCTTTGTTTACATTCACAGATGGTCTAGTTTGACCATCTGTGAATGTAAACAAAGGATGCTTGTTTGTATGTAGGACTACGTAGCATGTTTACGAAGTTAAATTTGTGAATCAGTTACATAGAAATTCCAGTGAGTGAACAGTGTTTCTCAACTTGGATGCACAAAACAATGTTGATCTGTGTAAACAATTTGGAGTTTCACATTCTACAATATCAACTATGTGGAAAAACCGCGCTAAAATTATGGAGTGTTTTGAATCAAAATCCCTGAAAATAAAGAAAAATCACAAAACACCCGTGTATAACTTAATTAAATAAATGATAAGTAAATATGTACATGACTTTTTATTATTTCGGATATAGAGACCTCCGGATATAGCGACGACATTAAAGTGGTCCCTCCGCCGTCGTTATAACCGAAATTCACTGTATTTTGGCGAGCTACCACATCCAATTTTCCAAAACATTTTAATCGACAGTTATAGTCAACCAAATCTTAGAAATACATTTTGACAGCTGTCAGACTTATTGCACCAAGCATGCTAACCAAAAAATTGGAACGTACCATATTCGATTCTTAAAATAATCGAGATATCGACATATATAGATTATTTAGAGTTGGTAATCATTTACAGTTTGGTTTGAATAATACCAGAATAAATTAGAGAAACGGATAATTTTAAACACAAGCTTTATCAGTTTCTTCGTATTTGTTGTTACTGCTTATTTCTAGGGGCAAAGTTATAAAAAGTAAGATTAAAACGAGATTAAAAACAAATTTATTCAATCACTTTCAGTACAACTGGTTGAGCTGTCGTTACTTAGATTAATTTTTATTTGATTTTCAATAATGCAGTCAAAATTAATGTCTCTTCCAAAGTCATCCATAATCATTTTTTTGTTTTTTCTACCACTTTTGCCTAATCATCTTTTGTGACATGGACACATACAATACAACGAATATAGAAGAAACAGTCCAAAACGTTAAAACAATAACGAGCACAAAATAAGAAGACAAACACAAAATCACGAAATTATGCACAGTAAGCTCCCGAAATGGTGGGAGATTGAAATTACGTAGTGGTTTTTTCAGCGCGGCCTTGTATATGATTTTTTACCTATACAAATTTACGTTGACAAAGTAAACAAAATAACTTGTTTTATTCGTGATTAATGTAATTTAAGGAATAAAAAAACATTTAATGAAATAAATAATACATTAAAAAGATTAATGATTCGAATATTTTAATATTTTTACCGATTATTTGAATATTTTTGCCGATTAGTCGCATAACAATGAATTTTAATTATCCAAACATTACGGTAAGGTACATAGCGACATATCATTGAAACGACGTCGAGTAAAAAAGTTGATAGTGTTTATTTTTTTAATATTTTGCTTTGTTTGAAAAATTCAAATTTTAACTAGTGATAAAAAAACAATACACATTGTAATGAAATATAGATAACTTCATAATTCTTCGCATTTACGTAAAAGGTTATTTTAAATCGTGTGCGTACGCTTGTGCAAAGTTATTGCGGAATGATGATGTGAAACGTCAAAAGGTATTTCTTAGATTTGGTTGACTATAGACGGACATGGAATCTTCTGGATTTGTTGTTTTCCGGATCGAGATGTATGAGCTTCACCTAAATTGACAAGCACCTTCCTTTTTTGATCAAGCTAGTTAGATTTGTTAGTAATTCTGTTCCTTGTTATTGCTTTTTTCACATACTGACGCCTTGTTTTTCGTTGGTACGGTGTCGATGAACCAGACATTTCACTGGATCCTAACGGGCTTGATCTTAAGGTTGCATCAGATAGGAGAACAGTACTTTCGCTTAAATAGTTACATTCGTTTACAGTGTCCCTAAAGGACATGCATGGACTTGGCATTGGTGTTGAAACTCAATTTTCAGGTATTGCTTGTGGTGTCTCATTTTCACAAATGGGCGTGGTGAGATCGTAATTTTCAATTTCAACATTCGAAATTTCCCCTACCGTATCGATTATATAATTTAAATCACTTTGCGATAATATATTAGCTGATATAATATGATATTGTTCTCCATCACTATGTGCTTCCAAAGGCTTTGTTTTTAACCTTGTTACTGTAAAGGATTATATATAGATAAAATAACGTAGAAAAAAAAGTTGCCATTGACATAATTTGCAAACAAGTTCCACTTTTATACACCTAGCATTTGTAAATATAAAAAAAAAACAAACACATTGAAATTAGGTAAATAGTGTATAATAAAAATACGAGTTCTAATAGAAAATAAAAAAGCGAATACAAAAAAAGTATGAGATGTTTTATTTAGTTAATACTGTCATCATTACTAAATTCTTAATAATCAGTTTTTTTGATAGTATAATCTTATATACCTATTGTATGTTGAATGTTGTATGTAAAAATTTGACTTTAATTGTGTAACATTCGCTAGGTGTGAAGTACCTTAACAAACATTATTATTAATTAATATTAGTTTCGTTATCATTGTTATCACAATAATCAGGTAATGAGATCACATGCAATTTTATAGATATTGTCACTCTCACTCAGGTATTCTTAATTACTAAATTAATTTGCCAATCAATGTATGTTATACATTTTAAAATTTTCTTTGAAAGTAATATGCCCTCTTCGAGATATATCAGGCTTTTCAAGGAACATTATGATATCATCATCATTCTTTACTTCTGATATATCCTCCACGTCTGGATAATGAAAGGAAACAAATTTACTATTTTTTATTTTTCTTAAAAATTTGACGTTAGGAATGTTATTGTCATTAATAGAAATGATGGTCCCCACAAAATACTTCACAGACTTTTTTGTTGTGAATCTTACTAGTATCCAATCACTAACTTCTAGGTTCTTTTTGTTTAAATTCGGTTCAAATTGTTCAATATTTGTAGTGTCTACATCATTTTTTACGTAAGATTTGTCATTTTCTTTTTCTCCTGTTGTGGCTTGCAACAAATCTTCGAGAAAGTTATCATCACTTTTTATTTCCGCTATAAAGTTTTCACGATAGGTATCAAAATCTTCATCAGAAAGTTCAGCAAAACTGGAATCTTCAGCAAAACTAATATCTAATTCACTTTCAGATTCTTTGTCATAATCAAAACACTTCTTTTGTTTCTTAGCTTTCTTTTTAACATTTTTATTAGGTTTTTGCTTAGATAAGCTCTTACTACAAGGTTTTTTTTAATATCTTTGCTTTCATCAGTCTCATCTTGTTGTTGTAATTTTATACAATTTCTTTTTCGATTTTGGTCCAATTATTTTTTAATATTTTTAGGGATTTTTATGGCAGTTCTTTCCTTTTCTTGCTTTATTTTTTCTTCGTTTCGTTTTTTTTCTATAAACTGTTCTCGCGTTATTATTTCACACCCCCCTAGCAATTTTAGTTTTTTTTTCAATTTTATTGTCGAGTCACTTTTCTTTATTGTCTGCAATAATAGAGTTTCGAAAGAAACTCTTTCCGAGGGAGCCAAAATTCTATCTTCAATAATTGTAATTACCTTTGAATCATTAGACTTATCAAATTTCATCTCCTGGTTTGGCAAAACTAATTTTGATGACGCTGCTATGGGATTTTTGCTAATGCTCAACTCTTGGTTAACGGCCGCCAAACTTAACTTTTTTTAATGTCTGAATCTGTTTTGGTATCGTTTTATGTTTCCTGAACCTTTTCAATGATTCTGGATCAAATTTTTCGTCTGCAACTACGTTTCTGTCAAATGGATATATGCCCCCTTTTTTAAAGCCATTTCTAATTATTTATGTGTCTAATTCACGCCACACTTCTCCAAGTAGGCGACTAAACTCATCTTTTGGCAATTTAGTGCCCACATTTAACCGTTGCCAATGCACAAGTTTTGCATCCCAAGTGTTTTTCATTGATTTAAAAACTGATAAATCTAATGGCTGCAGAAGATGGCTTGCATGTGATGGTAATTTTATAATAGTTACGCCTCGTTTTTGTGCTTCTTCTAAAATTTTAAATTGGATATGGGTATAATGGCCATCAAATATTAATAAAGCGGGTGGATCTTCACTTAAACGCGGTAGCACTGTGTTCAACATGTACTTTTCAAATACTTTTGCACCGATCCATCCATTTTTAGTGGCAGTATAGGATGTGTTTTCAAATCCTTTATCTGACGGCCATTGGTCTCACGTATTTTTTCCTCTGTGTATAATCAACGGTGGTAATTTGTCACCGATTGCGTTGACTGTGAACAAAATTGTGGCATTATCTTTTCCAGATGACGCGATTGTGCGTGTACTGGCACATCCACGGGCTCCAACCACTTTTGTTCGTTCGGGATCTTTTCCAAAACCTTTTAAATTAAGTTCACTCAAAACTCCATCAAGAGTATCAAAATACTCATTAACAATAAAAGGGTCACATGCTACTTTTCTTGACATTTCCACCGCCTGAGGTCTTTTTAAGGACAAATTGTGCCTCTTCTTGAAGGCAGCAAATCAATCACCGGGTCTGTTGTTTTTGAATGGAGTTTTGTAGTTATTTTCACTCACGTGTACGGCAACTAAATCTAGCGTTTCTTTGGAAGTGAGTCTGAACCCATATTTTTCCATAACCCGTAAACCATTTGCAAGTTTGAGCTCATTTTCTCTGTCAATCACTGTAGGTGGACCTCGGCTCTCCTTTACGATACCATTTTTGTTATTCACTCTATCACATATAGTCATACGAAGAATGTTATACTTTTTTGCAGCTTGGTACGAATTTATTTTGCCAGCTTTGACTTCATCTACTGCTTTCCTTAATGTTTCAAGATCGTAAGTTGGTGTTGTTTTTCTTTTATATGAACAAACCATTTTAAAAAATCTAAAAGAAAAATTTAGACCATCTAGAAAAAAGTGTCAAATAAACAGTGAAATTACCCAAAAAAAACTTCAAATATTACAAACAATATATTTTGTTTGTAATATTTAAAGTAATTCCGTTTCACTCGCGAGAAACCACCTACTTCTTCCAAAGTCTGTTAAAAGCCTATATTATGTATTTATTAATCCAGGGTCTAATCTATCTCCATACCAAATTTCATCAAAATCTGTTCTTTCGTTTAGGCGTGAAAGAGTAACAAACATGCATATATTCATCCATCCATATATAAGTAGGGAATAACTATATTAAAAAAAAATGATTTTAGTGTATATGTATTTAAATTAATTATTGCATTATTGTTATCTTAAAATAAAAACGTTTAGGACCTCATACAATGGGGTATTGCGTTACAATAGACGCAATCACCCCAATAAGGCAGACGCGATAGCCCCGATAAAAAAGCATAACCTAAAATATTTTAACTGCACGTGGACAATTAATCTTTAGGCCTTTACTAAAAATAATTAAAACAAACCGTAAAACATTTCAGAATGAAAGGTACTTACAGGCAAAAAACACCGATAGTCTAGAAAACACTGAGATTTAAGGGGATTCAATAACCACATATCACTAACGCGAGCTTCGAAGTGAAGTGAAATATTCAAGATGGCGAAAATTTAAACAAAAATGAGGCCAGTATCGACATCTACTAATTAAATATTTTAGTCTGGTGCTAAATATGTTTAAAAAATGGCGTGAGTAGTTCTTAAATTCGTATTTCATATGATATTTGAATGTGACGCCTTAACCCCTAAGACGCCTTAGCCCCGGTTGACCTTAGTGTTTATTTTGTTCAAGACTCTAAATAAAAAAATAAAAGTGAAGTGAAGTGACTGGATGATTAAGATGATGATTGCTTAAATAGTAAAATACTCGTTATAATATCAGCTATCTGCCAATGAGTCCTGTAAGTCGGTCCAGCTGTTTCACGTGAATTTGATTTATTTATATAGGGTTATTGATTCAATTTGATTTATTTGTGTGGATTATTTGCTAATGCATATTGATAACAATGTAAAAACTTACAGAACAATGCGGTGTACGTTTTAAGCATTCCACTGCTGGTTGCATTCCGTGTTTGGGCAACTACACTAACTTTCATCTTCTTCATTTTTGCTACGTAAACACGGTGCTCTGTTAGCTTTTTATGCATTCTAGTAGGATGCAGTTGGCAATCAGCGTCAAATATAGTTTCTATATCCTTCCATGTGTCAACTTTGCTTTTGAAAACCATGTCTTTTGTAAGAAGGTTGTTCTTAAGACCCTTAAGTAAGTGCAAGAGATCATATACCACACTTAACTGTTGTCCTGATATCTCAATTCATCTGCAGACAAACAAATATTATTTTCAACTAGTCAATTTTATGGATTACACACTTAATGTTACTAATTTATAAATGTCAAAGTTTAGATGTTATGCAATTGTAGTTTAACAGCTGGACACATTTAGATTAAACTTGGCACACAGATAGACCACAACCTCGACTAACATACAGATGGATATTTTGATATTTTAATGATGATGGATACTTTTAAACCTAGATCATTTCCAACAGATATGCAGACAATGTACATGCTAAGGCTATCTATGTTTTTATTTGTAAAGTGAGTTTATTTACTCATCATTATATTCCTCACTTAAAATCCTTTTGCGTTGTCACCATTTTTATTATATTTGTGGCTGTTCTAAATGTCGAGCCCTGGTCAAACACAATAGCTAAAGGTAGGGGAGAGGTGTCCTAAGTGTTACAAAAATCAAGTTTAAGTTTTTACTATGAAGAGATTAAATAAAACAACCAATTTAACTATGTTAATATTTGGTCTTTCAGCCATCATTAATTAAAATAATAATACTTAAAACATTTTTTGTAATACTTAAAACATATTTGTCATAGTTTGAAAAAATCAACTCTGTTGTGACAAGTTGCCCCCGATCTGGGGTAGGTTGTCCCAAGAATAGGTCCATTTTGTCACAGGTCACTACCGACATCACTATCCTCATCTGAGTCACAATTTGGACAACAATAAAATAAATAGTTCTTCCCAAAGCATTTTCTATGAGCCCAAATCTTGCATTTCGTGCATCATACACAGTCTTCGTGGGGTTTCGCTTCAGACCATGTTCCGAAGCAACAAACTAAACATGTGTCATCTGCCGAATCATCGTCATCGCTCGTAACATCTTTACGTTTTCTATTTTTCTTAGTTTTCTTTTTTGATGGTACTTTTGGCTTAATTTTTTAGTTTTCTCGCTCTGCTAAAGCATTTTACCGGGGTATCTGTTCAAACAGCGCTTATTGTCTTTCTACGATTAGAAGTGGTTTTCTTTTCAGGCGCCTTCAGGAATGGCATAATTAATTCAGGCGTTGGTACATTTTGTGCTGGCATGATCACTGCACTGGGTCCAGTAGTTGGTGATGGAGTTCTGTATGTGTCTAACATATTTTCTACGATTGGGGCATCACTGGCTACATTTTGATCAGGCTGATGATTTTCTTGTTGAGTTGCGGGCCTGTCTGTTACATAAGACGTCGCAAAATCGATATCAACGAAAATGTTTCGTTCAAAAGGCCATATTCCACTCACAGCAAAACCAGACATAATATTTTGAGGAGTTATGGCTGATGGCAAACTAACTTTAATTGCAGGGTTGTCATAAATTGTCATAATTTGTTAGCCTTTTCCGATTTCTAAGCATATTTGCTACCTATAACAAAAGTTATAGCTAAATTACATTTATATCAATAGCTGATGGGGTTAGTTGTCAAAGTGAAAACTAGACCCGAAAACGTTGACACAACTTGTACCGAAGGCAAGAACCGGTAGATATTCAAAACTAACCTCAAAATGTTTACCAATGAAATAGTTATTCGTTACTACTTAAAAACTGACTTATTTCGTTCTCATAATCCATCAAAACCTTGAAAATATCTTACTTACTACCAGAAAGACATAATATACAAAAAGAGAATAAAATTTATTTACCAAATGACTAAAGACTGGCACCATGACACTTTCTTATGTTGGTAGTACTGGGATGCGTTCCGAAACCTCAGTAGGTGCGTTCTATTAATCCTTGTATTTAAATAGATGTTGGGTGTGTTTAGCAGAAAAAAGCGCTAGAAAACGCTTGTAAGCAAAATGGCGATCGCTAGGCGGTAAGCGCTGTCAAATGGTAAATAGCTATTTTCCTCTAGGACGCTAAGTTAGCTTTAACCGGGGAACCTAAACTAATTTAAATATATGTTTGTAAATTATTCATATTAAAAACTTATCAATTATGAACAATATATTAAATATGTAGTGAATAATGAAAAAGAGTTAGAAGATTGTTTCTAAATAAGTTGTTGATTTATAACTGAAGTAGTATTTTGTACTACAAGTGTTGTAATATTTTTTGGACTGACATTATTATTTATTTTAATATTACTTGAAACTAATTGCACAAAACAACTTATAAACTCTACTTCAAAACGAACAAAGTAAATAAGCAAAATGGCGAATTGTGTAGGCGCTATTGAAGTTAGCAAACGTGTCCTGGCCGAAAACTGTATAGTTTGTTTTTCAGCGCTAGTAGGCGCTCTCAAGCGCTTTTTTCTGCCAAACGCTCCCATTGACTTTGTGACAACGAGGACACCTCTCCCCTATACAATCTGACGCTGACACTTTAGTGACCACTTCCTTTAAAATCCTTACTACTGTACGGAGGTACTACGGTAAGGCCTCCAATTTGAGTACACTCCTTTTAGCATGAATACTAAGCCAAGATAGCAAAACCTCAAGTCTTTTCCATAGCCAAAGTCTTTAAAACCTCTTATCTCATCTTGGGACTCAACATAAGTGAGATGAAGTGTAAGAGTAACTTCATCAAACAAAATAGAGCACAGTTTCTTCTTTGTGTCCCATTTTTGTGTTTTGTTCTAATTTAGTACTCTAAAAATATTATCATTTAGCCCCACATTGAATATTATACAGGTTGGCGCAATGCAACGTGCGTATTCAAAAATAGATTACAAAATAAATACAAAAGGTACGGTTAAAATAAAACTAAGGAATTGTAAAGTAAAAACTGAAGTTTATTTTTTTAAAATAACATCATCTAAATGATGACCCTCTCTACGATGGCACTCTTCTAACCGCGAACGGAAATTATTAAAAACTTTCTTCAGTAATGCTGATGAAATTGCTGCCACGGATATTCTGCTTGAGCTGATCGATGTTGTAATGTGCTGTAGATCCCAGGCATCAATATTTAGAAAGAACAAGTAACACTATTGTTATATTCTGATATCGGCTCGTAGTAAGCGTCCACGTCTTCTCCCTGCGGCGGTCGGTCGGGCAGTGCCGCCACGCCCCGCGAATCCGCGCGTGCGCTTCTCGAGACGACAGAGTTATACACCACTATAAAATGTCTATACGCTACAGATGTTTCTCGGATTATTACTGTAGACTTTGTGTTTGAGGTATCCCCACAAAAAAGTCAGGAGGCGTCAAATCTGGACTACGAGGGGGCCATTGGACATCACCTCTTTTCGAAATCAGTCTGCCTGGGAACCTTTGTTTCAAAACCACCATGGAGTAATTTGACGTGTAACTGGTAGCTCCGTCTTATTGAAACCAAGTCCTAGAATTCACTGTTCTTGAAGTTTCAAGTTCTGGAGGCAAAAAACTTTCCAACATTGCAACACATCGTTCGGTATTAACAGCGATGTTTTGCCCCCGCGCATTTTCAAAGAAAAAAGGACTAATTATTCCTCTGCCCGAGATTGCTGCCCATACTGTTGAGGCGGTTGGTGTTTAAAATAAGGCAACAACCAGTCATAAAAAAAAATTATATATTGGTAAAAGAAAAGGTCGTGGGCGAGGTTCCGATAATTTAAAAAAAGTGCCCGTCTGGCTTCACTGGCAGGGTCAGGTACTCCCCTATGTGGCCGCGAGGTGGTCGAGCAGGGCCGGGAGGTTGGACTGTTCACGGGGAGCGCCGTGGGCAGCTGGCTGTGGCGGTGGCGGCGTCGAGGGGAGGCCTAGGCCCTCTTAAGAAGGACGACCGCCACGGTTGTAGTCGTAAAATTGCACCCTGGAAACAACGTCGTCCACATTTAGGTCCAGGTAATAAAATGCCGCCGATTATGAACCCCCGGTATATCGCAGGCTAGCAGTAGATGGGAGCACAGAGAGTAGCTGGCGGGTGTTCATAATCAGAACGGAACGCAAAGAGGTAAGTGTTGAGTCGTTACTGACTTAATCTACTCCGTTCCGTTACAATTATAATATCAGGTGCTAAGAACGTTCTGGTTGACTAAAACGATTGGCGTATAAAAGAAGCAGTAAAAAGAATAAAGCAACTGCCACCAAAATAAAAGAAGCAGCGCAACAAATAATTAAAATACGCAACTAATGTGTACTCGAACAATTAAATAAAACAACAACAAGATAATAATAATATGCCTAAGAATTAAAATAAAAAACAATTGATTGAATAATTTAAAATACTACCAACGCATGCGTGACTCAACTGAACTAGAGTTCTGCAGCAACAATAGGGAATAGTTACAATTCATAAAATTTCAATAATAATAATATCACAGAAAAAAAAACCACGAGAAAAAAAAACTACTGCAGAATAGAATAGTAATACCTCGGAACAATATTAAATTTACTCTATCACAGATTACACAGTGACCACTCTGCACGCTAACTACTCTGTACAATGATAGAACGTAAACAACATAGGGTAGTGCACGGCATAGAGTGATTACGAAAAGTTATTCGAAACTAAACAAATAATATAAATAATACAAGTAAATAAATAAATCAATTGAAATTCAATAAAATTCCTAAAACAAACACAATAATGAAATTCGTACACATTAGTTGCTGCAACCAAAAAACAAAAAAAACAAAAACGTTTCACAAACACAAAACGACACAAACACCAACTACTCCTACGCAGTGAAACCAGACCTTTTTTTACCACGTTTATGGGCGCCAGTGAGGCGGTTGTTGTTTAAAATAAGGCAACAACCAGTCATAAAAAAAAATTATATATTGGTAAAAGAAAAGGTCGTGGGCGAGGTTCCGATAATTTAAAAAAAGTGCCCGTCTGGCTTCACTGGCAGGGTCAGGTACTCCCCTATGTGGCCGCGAGGTGGTCGAGCAGGGCCGGGGGGTTGGACTGTTCACGGGTAGCGCCGTGGGCAGCTGGCTGTGGCGGTGGCGGCGTCGAGACGACCGCCACGGTTGTAGTCGTAAAATTGCACCCTGGAAACAACGTCGTCCACATTTAGGTCCAGGTAATAAAATGCCGCCGATTATGAACCCCCAGTATATCGCAGGCTAGCAGTAGATGGGAGCACAGAGAGTAGCTGGCGGGTGTTCATAATCAGAACGGAGTTACAAGGCGGAATGGAAGGCAAGCGTCATAGCGGTGAGGCGCAAATTAAAATACACATGAATTAAAATTACGGCAAGTGTAAAATACTGTTTAAATGTACCAGGATAACTAATTTAGGCTGTGCATTGGTTGAAACATGATGGTGACTTGCGATATTTGATCGCGGTGCGAAATGTATGAGACGCCATTTTGTAACGGTACTTTTGCCAACGCACACAGCGGCTACATACATTACTTACATGCAAATAACACTAATAACGTGGCAATTAAATAGCTAAAAGCAAACAGCCTGGCATGATCAAATTACACTACCTATAAAACACTTTCACTACTTAAAACTAGGTAACGTTTCAACACTTACCCTTACGGGGTGCAAGACGATACGGAGGTCTCGGTGACGAGAATTAACGAAAAAACTATACGGCCACAGTGCCGGAATTATTATATTATTTTAAACTTTTTTCCAAAATGGGATTAAAATTTGCAAGCGCGTACGAGAACACAAAGCAGAGCTTGTGAACGCGGCTGCAGTGGTAGTGTGCGCCTCCCAGGGCGCTCGGGCGGAGAATGACCGGGAGCGCGACGCCGTGGAATGATACCGGCCGGGTAAAACTCTGACGCGAGAGTTGCAAAGCGCATAGAGTAACGAAGCGTCAGAGTGTTTGTTCGAAATACAATATTTTAATATTTGATTTATTATTTAATTCGTTCTTTTAGTTTACTGATTTGTTTTATTAATAGGATACGTAAGTTAATTATAGAATTATTTTTGTTAATAACTTTTATTTTATTTTTATTTAGTTTATTAAATGTTTATTTAATTTTAATAAACCGTTTAATTATAATTATGCATACATGTACGTGCAACGTTACACTGTCATTTTAGGACTATGCAGTGGTTTCTGGTGTTTGAGTTTGGGATTCTTACTGTTCCAGTAACAATTTTGAGGGTTTACAAACCCATTGATATGGAAATGGGCCTCAAAGAAAAGGATATTGTCAAAATTGGAAAATCGATTAAGCATTTCATTAGCAAATGCGAGCCTTTCTCTGAAATATCATTCTTTCAATTCTTGTGTTAATTGCAGCTTGTATGGATGCAGTTTAAGATCCAAGTTTAAAATTCGTTGCAAACTTCGTCGCGATAAGTGTAAGACAGACGATCTCTTGCGAGTAGACAATCGTAGATCTTCTCGTACAGATTGCATAACTCTCTCAATATTGTCTTCGGTCCTAGATATTCTAGGACGACCTATTGCTTGTGGTTTAAACGTTGAACCAGTCTCTTCAAAACGCTTTACCCATATTTTAATTAAATTAGTACTCGGAGCTTCACTAATTCGCCGTAGTTCATATTCAGAACAATAGTCGCCTAGTAACAATGTATGAACGACAGTTCTCGTAAAATGCACGCACGCAAAATGCGCGACGCTTCCCGTCGAATTGACTCATTGGGTGCGTTTGGCAGAAAAAAGCGCTAGCAAGCGCTTGTAAGCAAAATGGCGATCGTAAGCGGTAAGCGCTGTCAAATCGTAAGTAGCTATACCACCTCTAGGACACGAAGTTAGCTTCAACCGGGGAACCTAACCTAATTTAAATATATGTTTGTAAAGTATTCATATTAAAAACTTACCAATCATGAATTTTTAATAATATGTATATGTTTATTCATGTCATTATATTACTTAAAACTAATATTGCACAAAACAACTTATGAACTCTACTTCCAAACAAACAAATTAATTAAATAAGCAAAATGGCGGATTGTGTCAGCGCTACTGAAGTTAGCGAACGTGTCCTGGCCGAAAACTGTTTAGTTTCGCCATTTTGCTTACAAGCGCTTGCTAGCGCTTTTTTCTGCCAATCGCACGCAATGTGACTAAAACTCTTTGAGCGCGCCTACACAACAGTAGTATACTCCCCCGCCCGCGCGCTTTCTACCCCGCAATAAAAGATGATGTAATATACACGTTCTATTCTCACCAAGACGGTATTTTAGCAAGACGGTTTAGTGTTCTTTTATTGGGCAAATTAAATATTTTTTGTTTAGTTTTGCTTTCCTTCATTAGCGTCAATGCAATTCAATAGTGTATCTCATTGTCTTCTACTTTCTGTTTGCCATTTTTAACTGCATGAGTGGAAAATCTTGGGCTTGTTGAGACATTTTATCAAAATTTTTATTAAACAATTGGCTGCAGTTCAGAGTCTTAATAGCATCCAACCTTTGCAAAAATGGTTTCTGAGTCTCGTTTTCTTCAATGGAAATTTTTCTCATTTTTTTTATAAAAACACCTTCAGTTTGTGGTCAATTTATTTTAGCTGTAAAATAATAATTACATTATTTAGTTCACAAACTGTTTGATAATCTATTGTCCTTGCTATTCAAGGAATACGAGAAAGGTTAATTTATATACACCGAACTGTGAACGTCCATTTCTTCACTGGTTCACTCAATACAGGGTAACCGTAAAAACCGTTATTATTATCTACCGACACAATATGCTACAGATACAATACTTTTTTAGATTCTATCCATGGAGTATAACAAGTGTAAAGAATGCCATCGTTTGTATGCTGTACATGCCCTATTGTGTTTATCTACGCCAATAGCGAAGGAGATGCGGGGGCGGACACGCGGGGAAGTTGAGCGGTAACCGCAGCCAACGAAGTTCTTTATATATATTCATAACATGCTCTATTATATCATTCAGTCCGGAAGTTTTTCTTATGGTCTCTTCAGCAACTCTATTTATCATGTGAGCAAAACATGGGATATATTTATTTATTTTATCTTTATTATACACCTTATATACTAAGGAATATAAAGGGCGGACTTAATGCCTTATGGCATTCTCTGCCAGTCAACCCTGGATGATTTGAGAAACTGTGGCAGGTGTAATCAATGACTTCATAAATAAATAATAAGGATATAAACAAAATAAAATGCAAATGAATAGAATAGATATATAGTTAGTAAAATATACGTAGTTACAAAACTATAAGTAAATAAAATATTATGAGACAAAAATAAAATAACACAATACATATTAAAATACATTATACAAAATATTAAGAAAAAAACAATAGTCGGATAGTCAGGTGGTATTATTCATACGACAGAATTCTCGAACTAGTCTTTTAAAATAATACTTGTTATTAGTTTTCTTGATATAAACAGGCAAGGCATTCCAGAGCAGTATAGACTGTACAGTATAAGAGGAATTAAAGAAATCACTCCTATGGGGTTATATAAGGTAATTGCATCTAATAAGGGCCGGGTTTTTGGAAATCCTTATAAATCAATTTAGGGAAGTGTGTTAATTTGTAAGACATCATGATCAAGTAAATTCTTTTTATTTGAAGAGAAAATATTGTACAAAAACAAAGCACCAATGGCCAATTACTTACAAAAAAAGTTCTTTAAAAGCTTGTCTATGGTCCTTATTGGGCACTAGGGCTCTAAATAAGGTCCATAATTGAACTGCAAGATTTTAGGCGTTATATACCAGAAAAATTACATCTTTAGAAATCGGTGGCTTTAAACTACTATTAAGTTCGTAGCTTTCGAATAATGAAACGGAAATTTATATAAATTAGTGTCGTGGCCCTTATAAAGTCTTAGGAAATGTATACGAGTTATAATTAATCTATTTTCTAGTTATAATTGAAACAAATTGTAGTTTTATGCTGATTTTTATTTACTCTAGTAAAGAAAATCACAAAATGTTACTAATCAGTCATTTATTCAGTCTTAGTCATTGGACCTTATTAGGTATTACACTTCTGTAATCATAGTCTGGACCTTATTAAGTGTTTGAAAATAACAAACATGGCAACCATTGCAGCTAACGATTAAAAGATAAATATGCACATATATTCACAGTGTGTATTTACTTATCCTTATTATATATTTTTCTGTTTAAAATGTAATCAAAACAAGCGTATATAAATTAAAAAATGGCAACTTTTCACCTAATAATTTGTTCAACAAATAAATAAAAACTAAATTAAACTTGTGGGAGAACATATTATAACAAATATAAAAATCAAAGTAATTAATAACTTCAGACAAATAATGTAAAGCTCAATAATAAAGCAAAAAGTGATAGTTTGACCACACGGTACTTAATAATAATCATTAATAAGTAATTATAATTAATAATAAAAATAAAAAACTAAGTTAACATCCATTGCGAATGTTACACACAATCAGGACAAAAAAATATATCTAAATCATCAAAAAAATGTCTATTTTAAAACTTCGTACCCCTAATAAGGTCCGGCCCTTCTTTGGAGACAACAAGTGGACCTTGTTAGGCACTTAGATATGTACTGAGAAAACTAAAACAAAATCGAGATAAAAAAGCAATAATTTTGATAACTTACCCTGTCAATCCACGTTCTGAAAGTATTTTACACTACTATTGCAGAATTATTACAAAACGACCGGGTTTTATAACTAAAACAACGCAAAATTGAGTCACAATATTTTATAAATTGAGTCACGTCGACCGCCCCAGGGGTTAAACACAGAGCCACTGACAAAATGGTCACCGCGAAAACAATAAACGTCGGTGCGCTTTTGTGATTGGTTACTGGGAAGGGGCCGCGTGGTATCCGTTTTGTTTTAAGTATTAAGTAGGAGAAGTTTGAAAAGATGGACCTTATTTGGAACCGGCCCTTTTTAGGCGTATATTTGTATGCCCCAAACGTCTTTCTTATAGCTTTAATCATATTTGCGCCAGAATCTGTAACGAAAGTCATAACTTTTTCAGTATCTATATTCCGACTTCTTAATATTCCTGTCAATTTTTATCCAATGTACTCGCCAGTATCACTTTCTCGTCTAATTCGAAAACTCCAATAGTCATAGATTGTAATTCATTCTGTTGCAAAAATGGGCCGTAAGTCCCAAATAATCAGTGTTAGTCAATGTCTCTGTCGAAATGTCTGTGGTTAAACTAAAGTGATGCACATTTACAGGTATAGCACCCATGCTCGACTTCTTCAGTAGAAAACGGGAATGGATAACAATATTTGAGACGATAACCCTGGTCATCCAGTTGGTATTTGTCGAAGTGTTTTTGGCACACACGTTTATTCAATCAAATAGTTTTAAAGCAAATTTATATGGCAGATTGAACGGCCGAGTCGGGAAGGGACGCCCTAGGAAAAGAGTTTATTGACCTTAAATTGGCGATATTTTGAAAATGGGCCACGTTAGAAGTACCCTTAACCGACGAGCATGTATGCGTAGATGAATATGGATTCATCCAATGTAAAGGAGGCGAAAGAGGTATGTCAGGATACGTGCCAAATGGAATTCCGTAGTCTCTGCAGCTACCCCTCTGGGTGACATGCGTGAGTGTTTATGTATTTATGTATTATGTAATAGTTTTATTCACTTAAATGGTAAAGCTTTTGATGGACCAAGAAGTTCGGAATTCACTCACTGGCACCAAAAATGACAGCCACAAAGTCCTTAGATTATTGTCCTTTTGTAAATTATAAAAGCGATGAGTTTTGTTAGTTGAAGTACAACTAGTACCATTATTTATTCTTTGGTACAACCGACAACACAGTACTTGAGCTATGGTCGTGGACCAAAGCACCAGAGATCTACGCAGCTGCTAATTACTGAGTCCGAAGCAGACAGTCGTTAACAGCGTCGGTGTCGCCAGTAGATGTAGCTAACGTCGATTCGTTCTCGTTAAGTTCTATTGACTGCTTATGAAAGTTAAACTCATTTTGCAGATTAACTTTCGATGCATCTTTGGCAGACTCATAACTTGATGCATCAAACTTGATTTTAAAACACTATAAAAGGCTTTTGGTCGAAGAGAATAAACTTGTTCTGAAGTCATCTGTTTTGTTTGTTTAGCGATATCAGTCTCAACCTTGTTTTTTTCTTGAAACTGTAGGCATGTTGAGCAAATATCAGTTTTTGGTGATCCAAATCCAAGATTAAACTCTGTATTAAATACCTTTCGGAAAAGTGCTTTCGTAGCAATAGGCTGTATATTCCGTTCTTTGTATATCTTATACAGCTAACTAATATTTAATTCTGCGGGTAAAATAATGACGAACAGACGTGGTACTGATGATGGTGGTTCTGAGCAATTTGATGACTAGCGATATTCTCTATGAGTTTTGTCACCATTGGTTTTGTAAATAATATATGTGTTTAAGATAGTAATGTTGATCGATCTTCGAAACACTTTCTGGTACCATTTCAAGACACGTTTTCGTTCCAATAAGTACATGGAAAGTTTTTGATCCTTAGAATCAACCACACCCATGTGCTTATTGTAACTGTGGACCGCAACAGGCTTATTGCATGCAACACTGCTCGTTGCCCTGGTGCCATGTCAATATTGTGATGAGTATTGAGCATTGTCACTAATTTAACGACCTTCCAGGCTAAGAAGGTTATATCTCCGCAGTGCCGACCGACCATGTCTCCTCGCTTCATGTTACGTTCAATCAGACCTCTTATAACAGGGGGATTTCCTGTACGCCGTCGATTCAGGGAGTCCAACACATCAGTGCCTTGCTTTTTTAAGAACCGCGTCAGTTCTATACTGTTGTAATTAGCGTTGCCAGGTCCGATTTGTTTTAAGACGGTATATGAGGTCAAACAAATCGGGATTTAGAGTGGCAGATCGGGACAAACAAAAAAAAAACAAGATGTTTTTTAATACGGGTTTAATTTATTGCGTTTCGAACTACTAGTGCAAGTATAATATTATATTACCTAAATTAAATATGTATTTAATCTTACATTACAAGTAATCAGTCTTGCTGGCCTAGTAGAAATTTTAAAATAAAATCGTATTTTAAGTGTAATTGATGCACTGCAGAAGAATAAAGTAAGTATTTATGTAAGTTATTTGTTTTTTATTAAAATTATATTTTTAATCGCCTTGTTTTATATAAAATTTATTGCAAGTCATCTTAAAGTTAGTTTTCATTGGAATTTGTGCTTTCACATGCCCGAGTGTAAAACGGTTTCACCTCTCAGAGCAAATTAAGTGAGCCTGGGAAAATACCCTTTCTGTTGTTGCGTTTAATACTGGAATTGAAGCCATAAAAGAAAATAATTTTTTTAGATTTACTATGTCTTAATTGTCTTTAAAATTGTTGTGCCATTTTCCTAGCGGCGTTTAGTCTTAGTATTGCACTGCTGTCTTCACTAATTCTTTGATTTTACATATTTACTTCTTCATAAAGTTGATTCATTTCGAAAAACGTATCAATTTTTAGATTTTCAATAATGTTAACCATTGAAGTGTAAGTAAATGAATCATTCTGTAGAGAAAATGGTTTTAATAAGTCCAATCTGTTATCCTTGAGATCATATTTAGTTTATAAGTAATGAATAACATATTTGTACCACGCACAACAGTAATATACCATATCCATAAACACTCACGCCTGTCACCCAGAGGGGTAGGCAGAGACTACAGATTTCCATTTGGCACGATCCTGACACAGCTCTCTCGCCTCCTTCACATCCATACACCTACGCATACATGCTCGTCGGTTAAGGGTACTCCTAATTTGGCCCGTTTCCAATAAATCGCCAATTTGGCAATGTTTTCAAAAGGAAGGATAGGCCCATCTAAATATTTTACTCATTACGTTTTCATACAAGAAAAAGTAGCGCATCTGTCATAATACAAACGTCATATCATAACACGACGTAACCAGGGTCGGATTTCGTAGTATAATTATCCTAACTGTACCATTATTTCATAGTTTGTAGTATATAGTATCGTAATAATACTATGCGCAAATACCATCATTTTACCTAAAGATCGACTTGTATTATTATTGCGTCCTTCTACTTTTTAATATTAACCCTACGATATCGAGAATTTATGTATTGTACATGAGTACCGCGTTTTTTAAATAAAATTAGAATTAGCTCCTTTTCTGGTTCATCGGTGCTCGATTGATGCATTTATGTTGCATCCTTGATACAACTATAATGAGGAACTAAATACGATGAAAACTCTATGCTCCAGAAGCAATCGGTTTGAAAACAGTATTCCAAAATATTTTTTGAAAATTCAAACAGATTTTCAGATTCAATTAAGCAGATATGGTTTATTTTATACTCTTTTCGTTTTACCCTTATTGAATATAAAATATATTAATAAAAATAAAAATAAAACCGTCAAAAACGAAACGTATAGATAAACTAGACGCATGACGCCAAAATCCCACCACATGGAAAAAAAGAAACATGATACGTCAAACGTGATATAATTTTTTTTTTTAAATAGTATTATTTTATTTTTCATGTACAATATTTTTGAGGTTCTGAATCCAACCCTTGCCTAATATTGGTAACGTAACTAAACTAACTGTAATATAAAACTTTAAAAATGCGTTCATATAGCAATTTAATTGTAACAAAATTAATACAGGGTTATTAACCGATGATGCGATATCCCATGTTCTTTTTTTAATCTTCGTATCGTAATTTTTGCATTCTTTTACCACGCAGCTTGACATATTTATGACAGACAAATCTGTCCTGCGCGCGCACTATTGTCGACCGATTCGCGTTGGCCCTAAACTGTAATTTTAGGGCCAGCGCACTGGTACGTTTTAGTTGTTTGGTCGGCCCGGTCCTTACGCTAGTAATATATAAGTCAATGCAATTTGGTCGATAAATTTTCGCCTAGGACGTCCCTTTGCGACTCTGCCATTCACTTCTGCAACATAAATTTTCTTTGTCACTCTTTCCTCATTCATTCTTTCCACATGACCAAACCACCGAAGCATTCCTTTCTTAATCCTGGTCACAACATCATCTTGCAAACCACACTCTTCTCTTATTACACAATTTCTTACCCTGTCATTCAGATTCAGCCCTAACATACTCCTTAACGACCGCATTTCTACTGCGTTTATTCTACTCTCGTGATTCTTCTGCCACACCCAACTTTCACTACCATACGTTAAAGTAGGGACCAACACAGCATTGTGAATTGCCATACGTGCAGTAGTATACATTTTTTATAAAACATTTTTTTCCCTTTTTTTGATTTATCGGGACATTTAAGGTCCCGATCAGGTACGAATCGGGACGCGTCCCCAGACTCATGAAAATCGGGACGTCCCGCGCAAATCGGGACACCTGGCGACACTAGTTGTAATAATTGTCCATTACTAAACAGTGGCTTCTGTTGAGATAATCAGTAACCAATTCTATAACAACTTTGCTTGTGGCTCCTGTTAATCCATGCATTACTGGTGTTTGTGCTGACTGTCTTGTGTTTTTTCCAGTATATATTAACATTTTTAGTAAATCGCCTGATCCCGATTTACAAATTTCGTAGCTTTTTATTCCAAAGCGAGCTGCTTTTCTGCGGATACATTGAACCCAAGATAGTAAGCCTTTCCGTAATAATAATGATTCATCAAGGCTTAAACGCCGTTTTGGAACGTGCATTTCCATGAATTTTCTATTACAATGTTCGAAAATTGGGGCTATTTTAAGGAGCTTTGCGGTCATATCCGTGAGACGTCACATCAAGATCATCATTATTAACAAAATGTAAAAACCGCAATATAAGTATAAAACGATTTTTGGACATTATTTGCCGAAAATGGGGCATTTACAAAGTATCTGTTGTCCAATATTCATCTATGCTTCATTTATAACATAAACTCATGGAAATTAAAACAGAAAAAAAGACGTAAAGTTCTTCCACAGTTACTTAAACCCAGTCACTTAAACGTGAATTTGGCTTTAATGCACCCTCAACTTCACTAAGACGCGCAATAGTCTGCCAAGAATATTCATTTGTTTGATGCACTATTACTTGCATAATGTTGTTATCCCACATGGTTTTAAACCTTTAAGGGGCAGAAGCTCCTGGCTGGGGAAATGAAAAAATAACACTTGTATGTGAAAAAAGTATTTTTTTTTATTAAATTTAACATAAATTTTTTATTTTTTTTTTTTTAAAAAATCGTGGTGTCGACATATTCGACACTGCCCTTCAGGGTGTATGGAACTGAGCAAAGCATGGTACAATGCACAATGGAACTTGGCATTTTGTGCACTGTATTTTGGATGTTTTGTTAAGGTTTTTGCTGCTGCATGCTCTGCACCTTCTGTATTTGGGTAGCTCCATTGGCATGTGAGACCCCACATCATTCAACCTCAGTTCATCAGGTATTCCGTGAATGGCCTTCTGTCTACTTGTTGGCCCTTTTGGTTTTTTAGTTACAAAGTTGGGCGATTGTGCCACAGTCCTTTTCCTGGAGCTGAAGTTGTCTATCAGGTTACGTGCGAGCACGGTGCGGAAATGCAAGGAGGTCATAGGGTTGTGCACTCTGTCATTTTGGGTGTATATTATATAGGCATTTGTAATGGCAGAATCAACCAAAAAGTAAAATATTCGCATCCACCATCTCTTACTACGTCTTGAGATGGAGTATGTACCTCTCTTCTGGTCAAATCTATCAACTCCTCCCATTCTTTTGGTATACTCCAGGATTCCTATGGGACAAGAAACGTCAGACTTCGAACCATCCTTCTGCGTTCTTCTACATGTTGTTTTCTGACGGGGATGATAAGCAGTACTCAATACATATACCAATTTAGTATCTTTCCATACAAAAAATGCGACGTTCTGGTTGACTCGCCATTTGTACTCTCCTTTAGCCAGTACCAGAGGAGGCGGTTTAGGTTCATCTTTCTTTTTTTTTGGTTTTTTATAAGTTTGGGCAAGTTTGTACGATCTGCGCGTACAGTTGCAGTTGCATAAATATTATTATCAAATAGGTACTGCAATAGCTCATGGGACGCAAAAAAATTATCAAAAGCGATGTGAGTATTCTCAACCTTTTCATCAATAAGATTTTTTGATAGTTCTCTTACCACACTGGCTCCTAATCCAACCTCTGTAGTGGCGTCATCTTTTTTTCCAGTATAAATCTCGAACTGATACAAATATCCAGTCAGACTGTCACAGCGCGACCACACTTTGAAACCCCGTTTTACTGGTTTTTTTTGGCATATACTGCTTCAGAGTGCTACGCCCTTTGAATTTAATCATGCACTCATCTATGCTTTGCGATGATGAGCACACTCCACCACTTTGGAAAATTGTAAAGTTTATCATACCCTTCTTCACCTCTCTTGGGCATTTGACTGTTGTCGTTTAGGTGTAAATTTGCCAAAATCTTTTTAAATCTCTTCACTGTCATAACATTAGCAATCTCTGCCACACGGAACATAGGATCGGAAGACCAGTAGAGAGATATATTTGGAAGTACGTGAATGCCCATAAGTATCAAAATACCAAAAAAAGCTTTTAGCTCCTGCAATGTTACAATATCCCAATCTTTCTGTCGGTTTTGGGCTGCGTATAAATTTGTCTGATCAACTATGTTCAATAGGACTTCATCATTCAAAAAAACATTGAAATATGTCCGAGGAGAACTTCGATTAGGAAAAAACTGTGATGGTCGCAGTAAAATTTCATCAAATTTCTCAGTAGGCGGGATGTGTGGAAATTGCACTTTTTTCCACTCTTCATCGCCATCATCTTCCGAGTTATTTTCTGAACTGTCTTCCGAGTTATCCGTGTCATCAGCTTGTGTAACTACAGGTGTAACAGGTCTTGTGATTGAAGACATTCTAGAATTAGAGGGAGTAGGTTGAGTACTACCTGTAATACTATCATGTGTGGCAGATATATCCATATTAGAAGATGACGGAAGAATCGAAACTGTTGATGTTGTTGGCTGTGATTCATTCAGACCAGATCCAAATAAAATATCTAAGTTCTGTACTGGTAAATGATGAGAAAACTGCTTCATTCTCGTCTTCATTACTCTCATTGTCGTCTTCGGAGTTTTCGCCGTCCGACAAAGCAAATAAGTCTGCGAGAGTATCTTCCAACTTCTCTAATGGGATCACCTATAATAAGGAAATATTAAATTATACTACCTAATATTTAATTGTAAGAATTCTATACAATTACAATATAAATCCTAGCCCAGCCCTGGGCGGGCAGTGTCGAATATATCGACGTCATAATTTTTCGTTGAATATGTATGTAAAAACGTAATATATTCTGAAATACTGAGTAAGCTGCAATATTTATAATATTTAGAACAAATCATAAAAGAAAACTTACCTTTTTACTCATTTTTCGCGAAGTTGTTCTTGGATGAAATTTGCACTTCAGAAAACAGCCAAATAATGACATAAGATGTCATCAGCTGTCAATGTCAGCCATACTTTTTTTTTTCTTTTTGCGTTTCGTTTTTGCTATGACCTGTCCGAATCGAATACAGACTATCGCAGTACCAAACTGCTAGCAGTTTAAAAATAAATCAATAAAAAGTATGGTGTCGAATATATCGACAGAGCCCCATAAAGGGTTAAATAACTCTAAAGGATCGGTAGATGATACTGTAGGTCCTGATTGTTCGGTAAATGATTCCAATACACCTGTAAATGTTTGGAAATCATCAGACCAAGAAAAATCATCCACGTTGCTTGGTGTAATTTCTTCGTGGTCGTCGTTGATGTCTTCTGATTCCAATATTTGTCTAAGAGTATCCTCAGTGATGTCTTCATCGTCGCTTATTTCACTACCAGAGTCAATTGCCAAAGCATCACCAAGGTATGAAGGAAAGATTTGGTCATCTGGATCATTAGCTTAAAACATTATTTGGTTGTTATTATTATTACTACGATAGTTTACAAAACAAAAATTCTATAAAAAGAAATTTACTTTTGTCTGTTGCAAACAGGTAGGTTTGGAATGTACTGTAGGCGAATTTTGCGACAGATCCTGCTCCTTCAATAAGATTGGTGTACCAACAGAAGTGTTGTCGATATCTTCATTCTGAAAATATAATATTTTTTATAATCTTAAATACACATCTACCTACTTATTAGAAACTAGTGATTTGTTAGATATAATTTCTTTTTGCCATTAAAAACAGCGTGACCAACTTCAATCACCGCTGTTTCGAGCAAATCTGAGCAATAAAACCCTTAGGTATTTTGTCATGAAACTTATGAGACCACCTGGTACCCTTAGTACCCTTTCAAACAAAAAGGAATTTTCCAATTTGGCTCAGAAGGCGTCTTCGAGTAATCGTGGAACATACAAATAAAAAAAACACCACAAAATTTTCAAAATATTTTAAATAGAAATTTAACGTCTTACGAAGGAAGATTCGGGGTTGTCTTGCCCTTGAGTATAATTTAATCGCTGCTTTTGTTTTTCTCCAGTTTCAGCAACAGAAGTCTTCATAATATCGTTGATTCTTAACGCTCTTAGACATCCTGACTCGGTTCTTTTCAATAAAACTCTTTCATCAGATAAAATTTAAAGTATTCCGCTTGGAGATTTATTGATTACCAGAGCTGGTATAATATTGAGATGTAGAAAAGTTTTCTTCCTTGTCCATATAGTTAAACAATTAATACTTATAAATGGTAATTAAAATACTTGACTTTCAATTATCTTCAATTTTAAGTACTTTGAATCAGATTTTCATACTGATATTCCTACGAAAAATAGATTAATTTTGTAAAAAAAAAATATGATAGGCAAAGTCTATGATAGTATGTTATTGTAATTTTTTCGTATATATCTATGTAGTATGTACAGCAAATAAATTTAAACTACATTAGACTACAGAAGACATAAAAAACATTGAGCGTAGATTTACGTTCTGGCAATAATAACAATAAAAAATGGAAACAGCCTGTATACGCGCCATTTATATGGCGCTTTCGCAACAAAAACAAAAGCGTATTTTATAACATAACAAAAGATCGGTTAGACACGGCTCAGGTAGTAATCACACTCAGAGAGGTATAAACCAAAATATGTAAAATAATCTGTAAAAGCGACACAAATAAATGCATAAATCGAAGTTGAAAATACAGCCGTTTGTTCACAAGGTACTGAATGTATGAAATCAACTGATTTTATGATAGTTTTCCCATTTTTTTCATTATTGTATAAAATAATCACATATTTATACGTAAACGTAAAGATATACTCACTTTCTTAGCTTCTTTTAAATAAAAACAACACAGTGAAAAGAGTTTTTGTTTGCCGTTACACGTCCGAACGAGTAGTGACTTCATTGGCACATTTGAATATATTTCATTCCTAACTGAACTGAGTGAACTGATGTTTTCGATTCTTTCGTTCCTTTTCTTATTCGTACAGATGTTTGTAAGACAATAAAGACCTTATATACTTACATTTAGCCTTTTTTTCGGACGCAGTCAACGTTGCGCATGTCTGCGCTCAGGCTGTTAAAATAAGATAATATTTACGCGCAGTTCTACGTTCCGGCAAACAAAGGGTTAAGTATAACTATATAGTTCCAATTGATTTCTTTTTTCTCTTTATTAAGAAAGGTTTTTTACTTTCAAAGTGGTTGCGCACTAATTTAATCATCTTAATCAATGCTTGGATCTAAACATACAGCCACGTTGTGTTCTGCAGTAGGATGTTTAGACGTTGTTTTTAACTTCGATGGATTTTTTATTTGGCACCCTAATAACTACTCCATGTACGATAAATTTGTTGGATGAACATCAAAGGTCAAAAGACACAACTTTTATCCCAGAATCTTCGCATTTTGTTAAACAAATTTTTCGTTCTTCTCTGTCTTCAGGGTTATCAAAGCGAAGGCATGTTAAAAAGTATGTAAAATCGTAAAGAAGATATGCTTAGCCGGAAAACTTCCCTTCCAGTTCCGTCCGTCGCAGATAACGATAAAATAGCTTCATGGTTGGATTTGAACACGGCAGAATATGTCAAAAGACCTAAGAAACAATCCAGTTCTTCTTTAGAACATTCTCTCAATTCAGTACGATCAGGAGATTTGTATTTCATCTTCATATCAACCCATCCAAATCAAAACGCCAAAGAAGTGTTTTAATTCATGGCAGTCTGTAGGCACCCGTTTCAGCATTCTGTAAGACTGTTGCAATCTTGTCCAAGGTTTGTGCTGCAAAACGATTTGTTTGAAAAAAAATCATTTGTTATATTTTTGGCGTTATATTGTCTGATTTCTGAAGTTTTAGTAGGAATCATTTGTTCATCTTTCTGTGAGTACTGTTCCCCTGATCTGATTAAAATAATTGTATTTAATAGAGGAATTTGAAATGGGTTAAATGGAGTAATATTTAATGGAGGTCATATAGCTCCAATTTCAATATTAGGTGATAAACTTCTATGAAAAAAAAGCTAAAAAAAAAGATAAAAAATAATACTTCAGAAATAATAAAAAGAATTATTCCTCATCCTTTTGAAACTAAAATAGTATGTTTACCTTGTAATGTTCCTTCACGACACCTCACACCAACCTCTTTCGACACTTTTAGCAGCTTTTCGCGAAATATGTTTAAAAGGGATCGTCATTTTTTGAAGTTTAGCGAAGCGTGGGTCATTTGGTTTTAATTCATTACTTTTATAAAAAAAAAGTGTAAACATTTTTTTTAATCTCTTTGAAATTATTGCAATAATATCATGTAGATAATAATAGATATATGTAGATGAAAGATTATAAATAAAAAATAAAACAATCGCAATGCGTTTTATTCAATCCATATATAAACGGGAAATAAATAATCGAGTTTTACATAAAGAACAGTAAAAATGAGTCTTAAAACTATTTGGCACGTCGTGTGGAAACAAATAATCCACAATTTTCATAGTTTTAAAATTAACACATATATTTTTCACACACACCTCACACATGGGAACAATGGGGAATGTATATTCAGGATAGTAAATAGTCACATCAATTTTTAAAATTCCCTGATTACTGGTTAAATAATAATCATGATCCAACAAAGAAAAAAGCTTTTCTTTTGGAATAAAATTGTTAACACGGATGGATGACGTCGAGGACTCACTACCAGGGGTCCAGGTTGAGGTTGAGGTTGTGGTTGTGGACGGGGTTGAGGTAGTTGCGGTCTTTCTATAGGCGTTGGTCGTCTGTCTTCTATCGTCGTGTTTACGTTACCTGCACTATATGACAATATTGATTAATTATAAATTTACATTATATATTTCATAAGTAATTAGTATTGCCATACCTACTCTACTGCTGGTGCTCCGGCTAGTGTATATTTGTTATTCCATTTGTACTTGTCTATAGCTAAGCCAGAGAATAGCGTATTTGGTTGTGCCTTGTTGTATTTTCCCATCAGCAAGTTTGTTCCGTGAGATATGCATTCAATTTCTATGTTTGTTTCTACCATTATGTTTAATATTGCATCTTCTAGACTCCCGTCTTTGTTTAATAACGGTATTATTCCCACTCCTATGCTTCCCATGAAATCTTTTTGAGCGTTCGTGTACAGTCTTCCTATTGTTAGATTGTCCACTGTCGCTTCTTCATATTTCTTTGTGTTTGTTTTTACACATGATACGCTTCTTACTCCTGCGTTTCCCGTGTGTAATAGAATCGACATTGGCTCGATTCGAATTATGTAATCTGCGTTTTCGAATCCGTCGTTGTCTATGTGAAATGTTCCGTCTTGGGGTTTGTATGTTTTTTCAAATATCGGTCCTATAGAGTCTGTCGCATTGAATAATATCGTAGATTCCATTATTAAAGGTGGTAGTAAAAAGTGTTTATTTACAGAGTTTAAATTGAATCTGTATGCTATTTTGTTGTCTATCAATTTTGCTTGAGCCGTACTGTGATCGGGGGCTTGATCTGCTCCCGCTCCGTAGCCTTCCAAAGTTTTTCCATATAGTGTTTCAGCCATAATGTTTGTGCCCATCTTTACTGGTGCTAGGCATTCCATGTTTTCCCATATTCCGATTGTTGTTTGTGAATTTACTTTTGCATAGTTTACTGATGATGTCGAAGTTAGGAACGGAGTTCTGTTTCCTAGGTTTGTGATTTTTATTCCCACCTGAGTAACCTTTGATGTATGAAACACTTGTGTCATGTCATCGTATTCTTTTTCTGTTATATAAAAGTATATTTTTTGCCACGGTAGACTGTGTATATACGTGTTGTATACTAGTTCAGTGGCCGATTTCGTGTAACTTGCCTTTGTTGATGGTATAGCAAATGTAAATTTCTTTTTGAATTGAAATTTATGTATATTATTGTGATTTTGTACTCCGTTTCCAATCACTGAACTCACGTTTGCCGGTACTTCCATGTTTCCACTTTCTGCTTCTGATGCTCCTGCAATCAGTGGATATATTATTCCTGTATATTTTTCTAATATGTGTTTTGCTTCTATTCCTTCGTATGCTAACCACTGTGCTACTCTGTCGACTGTCGTATCCGAAGCAAATGTGGCTACTTCTTCTACAAATTCAAGATCCGCTTCCTGAATATCTTGTTCAAATTTTTTCCTATTTTTTGTTTTCTTGTAATATTCTGTAATCTTGTGGTATTTTTCGTCGTGTTTTTTTGCTGCTGCGTCCAATGCGTTCACTGGTACTCCTCGATTTAATGGATTTCCGGGTCCCAGGTATTTGTATCCGGGAAATATTATTCCACTTCTACTCGGACCCTGTTGATCTGGCGGCTGCTGCGACATGAATGAGCTTTCTATATTGATTTTCCATTTTATATTCAATGTATGGCGTGAAATCTCTTCACCACCAACTTGGGTTGTATGTTTGGTTCTGTTATGTTGTTTGGTACAATGACTCATGTTAAATATTGAATCATGTTTCATCATCTTTATACATGTTTGAACATGTATGAACATGTATCAACCTAGTAGTAGAATCGTGTAACCTAACCTAACCTAACCTTTTTTTTTACGGGGGGAAATCCTCATGGACTGCCTCTGCCTGGGGAAAGGCGGAGGGGTGTGCCGGACTCTTACCGGCTAAAACCACCCCGGTGTCTCCTCGCACGTGCACGCGAGGGGCCGCGGGAATTCAAATTCTTCCGCAGCCCCACACTAGTGCTGGCCCGGTCTGTACGGGCCTCGTCTCCTGCACGGGGTAGTGAGGTGTTCAACTACCCCGTGTTTCACCTCAGAGGCGCGCGCCGACACCCGCGCGTGCCTCCGCCTCGGGTCCATCGAATAGGGGGGGCGGGGGCTTCCCCCTAGTCCTAGTCCTAGACCAGCGCTGTCACGTCCCCAATACAACACACACACACGCACACACACCACACACACACACACACACACACACACACACACACACACACACACACACACAGCACACACGCACGCACACATTTTTTTCATAGTTTATATCTTACGGATTAAGTTGATCACTATCTGTATTATGGCTATGGAAGAGCGGGATCTTCTGGCACAGGTGTTTTTACACTTAAAAGAAGATTTCCACAATCTCAAGATCATTGTAAAAACATTTTTAGTTGATCAATAAAGATTTATTATTATTATTGGGGGTTATTATTATTATTCTGGTAGTTTTTCTGTTCAAACATCGTTAGATGAAGTTCGTGTCGAACGTTCGTTCGCATTTTGGTGAAATTTAAGCATATAACATAAACATAAACACTCACGCTTGTCACCCAGAGGGGTAGGCAGAGACTACAGACTTCCATTTGACACGATCCTGACAAACCTCTCTCGCCTCCTTCACATCCATATACCTACGCATACATGCTCGTCGGTTAAGGGTACTCCTAATTTGGCCCGTTTTCAATAAATCGCTAATTTCGTCGATACATTTTCACCTAGGATGTCCCTTTCCGACTCTGCCATTCACTTCTGCAACATAAATTTTCTTTGTCACTCTTTCCTCATTGATCTTTCTTAATCCTGGTCACAACATCATCTTGCAAACCACATTCTTCTCTTATCACACGATTTCTCACCCTTTCATTCAGATTCAGCCCTAACATACTCCTTAACGACCGCATTTCTACTGCGTTTATTCTACTCTCGTGCTTCTTCTGCCACACCCAACTTTCACTACCATACGTTAAAGTAAGGACCAACACAGCACTGTGAATTGCCATACATGCCTTTTTTGACATGAAATTTAAGCGATGATAAATAAACTTTGTATATATTATTACTACGAGAGTAACGAGATTGTTCTGTAGGGAAGCTTGATATATGTAATTTTATGGAATATAATGGAATAATTTTTATTCAATATAGATTACAAAAATACTTATTGAAACTGATTTAAGCTTTGGCTGGTTCGGAAAAAAATCTCTGTCCTGGAAAGAACCAGCAAGAAACTCGGCGGGACTTTTAAAAAAAATTCTATATTTTATTTTATACAATAAGTATGAAAACATTTAGAAACAGCATGGTAGTCCCAGAGCTTATTATCAATTATGTGCTCTTTAGTAGTATAATATTATAATAAATATCCTTATTAAGGAATTATTAATAAGAATTTTCTTCATTTGTAATGGCAGAAACTCAGATACATATATGGGCATACGCGTCTTTTTTGAATTCTGTATTCAGTTTGTCGTGTTTGTTCTTGGACTTTTTGTTGAAATTCCTCGAGCTGGATATAAAGCCTCGCTTAACGTTGACATTTGCGAATTCTGCCAGAATTGGTTTTGGTACACCCTGTTTTCCGGGCATCCGTCGCAAATCCCTGAGGTCTGCTGGATTCGTCGATTATTTTCCCAATTCCAGTAACAACAGATACTAGGTCGTCAAGTGTTTCATTGTCTTTAACGGGGACATTTCTGATCTCTATAGTGGAGCTACGGGAACAAAGTTGTAGATATTTGATGGTATTTTCAAGTGCCTTGACTTTCTCCGTTAGGTAAGAATTTCCCTTTTCCAGGTCGAGGACCTTTTTTGACATATCATCATATTGTGCACTAACAAATTTTACCGATTTTTCTACCTCAAGAAAGGATTTTTTCAATTCAGAGTTTTGTGTTTTCAGCTCATTTACCTCGGGCACCAATTTGTTCAAGATGGTAGACTGTTGTTGTTCTATTTTTTTCAGATAATATACGTGTTTCAATGTTGTTCCAAGACGCGAACATAGCTTCGATTTCTCGTTTTAGTTCTTCCTTAAAATTATGTAATTCATTGATGGGGGAAGCTTCACACCTTGGGCGCTTATTACGTGGATTCACATTAATGTTCTCCTTAGCCGTATTGCTCATTACAGCGATATTTGCATCTGTTTGGGATTGCATTAACGTAGTCGGTGTAGTGCGCGGTGTACGCTGTTTTGGACATAGTGATGTAGGTACACTGGCTATAACGTCACTACACACTGTGCACGAACATAATAAACTAACAAGACACCGAGCTGTCACGCTAAAGTCCAATAACGTGAGATCAACGTCGTTGGACAGTGCGTGGCAGCAATGACCAACGACCGTAGACACGATATAAGCGTATAATACTCGTAAGGCAGTGGTCTTAGATGCGCAACTTGCAAGTACACGACTGTTCACTACGGCGTACCGAGCCGAACTCAAACCACACTCTTCTCTTATCACACAATTTCTCACACTATCATTCACATTCAGCCCTAACATACTCCTAAACGACCGCATTTCTACTGCGTTCGTTCTACTCTCGTGCTTCTTCTGCCACACCCAACTTTCACTACCATACGTTAAAGTAGGGACCAACACAGCACAGAATTGCCATATATATGACTTTTTTGACACATTCGGAATTTTCACAATAGAGTGTAGGGCCCCATTTATTCTATTTCCTGCATTCACTCGTCGTTCTGTATCCTTATCACATCTCTCATCCCTGCTAAAACTAGATTTAGTCTCCCCCAATCCGAGACTTTCTTCAGCAAAGTCTCGACTTCAGACAAGTTTGTCCCGGCACTCGGAGACGTTTTCCCGAAATGGTGTACTTACCCTGGGTCGATGCTCAAGACCACAAAGCTCTGGATGTTAGCCTTAAGAAGAGAGCCTTTAACCAAGCCGCCAAGTCTTGCAAAAAGGGTTACGGTAAACTAGTTTCAACCGTAGTACAAGGCTCTATGTCAAACCATCTGGCAGTAGAGCTTTTTGGTCTCTTGCCAAAACGGTCGAGACAAGCTTCTGTCGGTCTACACTACCTCCTAAAGCACTTTGATGCGTGAAAGCATTTCTTCAAAAGAAAGCTTGGTTGTTACCTTGCGATTTTTAGCTACCGGTTCTAATACGTAGAAAATCAACAACAACTCTGCAAAGCGCTTAAACAACTTGAGTTGTTAAATTTTTATTATAAATAAATAACTATTTAATTATTTGTTGTATAAATTATTATTCCTCACTACTAATATATCATCAATAATTCTATCCTTTAAGGACATTCTGAGATTATTTACAACAAATTTAAAGGATGAAAATAATCTTTCTACACTCACTTGTGTCGGAGGAGTGGCTAAAGCTACATTTGACAACAAATAAAGCTGTGGGTTAGGAAGTTTTCTGTCTTCCCAATAAGTAAGTATATTTGTATTTGACGGCAATCTCTGTTGGTTTAAAAAAGATATTATACCATTAGAAAGCTGGAATCTTAGATCGTTGTCGATTCCTTGTTCGCTGTCACACGATCGTCTTTGGTTAAATTGAGATTCTAAAAAAATATCTACATCACTTGATGATGAAGTTGAAGGCCGAGGTTCATTAATCTGAGGTGTGGTAGGCCCTGTTGATGTTGATGATAACTGCTGTACTCTGTAATAGGTTCGTTTAAGATTATTCTGAGCGACTTCGTTTTGTTCATCAGTTAAAATTGCGTTTACTCTCGGATCTAAGTAAACAGCATTTAAAAAGCAATCATTTTCGAAAAGAGCTGCCTGCCTCTGTCTCATACAGATCCCCAATAATGAAGCAAATGGATTATTATTGGTGGAGCCACGTGTTTAAGGCTGCCGAAGTCTAGTTCCCCGGTCGAACCTTAAACCTATTGCGCGAATTATTAATCTAAGTGGACTGTATCTACTAATGCTTCTACACTTGTATATGCGGTACAATGCACTCGCTCTTCCCAAAAACCGAACTGTTATGCCAAATCGATGAAGGGAATCCTGCTTGATTAGGAAAACACAAAATTGGAGCGGGTTAAAACTACTATATCAAGCAGGAAAATACTATTAGGAAAATGTTGACTCACCGGGATGTTTCTTCTGTGCGGTCGAGCACTATAACTGCGACTTCTGGAACACTCCGGAGAGAGGCGGTGCGCGACTATATCTCACACGAGGCGAGGCGGGTTTCCTGGAGCTCGACTGCTTCCAGGCTAAAGCGGTTTCTACTAGATGTGTTTCCAACAACGAGCGCGGCGGGAAGAGGCCACGCGTCGGTCGCGCGTGTCTTATATATCCTCGGTTCCGATGATTACGTGATGTTCTAGAATCATCTTCTTTCCCCTCCCACCCCACCACCCCGATGTGTCGATAGGAGGGTACGAATGATACGTTTTTGGAAAGGGATAACCGATTTGGCAGCCTACCGTTAAATAAAATAAATACGAATGGTTTTCCGCGCAACCAATTATTTTTTTCTATTTCGAGCATACATCGAATCTATGCTATGTAAAAACAACCAAAGGTTAATTGCTCCTGCTGCAGGGACTTTGAAAGTTTCCTACAAGGTACAAGACATTTCAATATATTTTCAATTTCGGTCCAGGTATCCTCTTGAATATTAGTTTGAAGCGGATTATTTTGACAAAAAATCTTTAAATTTAATAATCTTTCCGACATGTCGGTTGTGGAATCCCATCTCGTTGGGCAATCTATAATGGGCTGCAGAAAGTTATTTTCTCGCTACTGGAGAGCATAATTCGGCGTCCTCAAAGTTCTTACAACACGTCTACACTGATCAAGAAGGTCTACGTGCTCATTTAAGGCATCTCGAACGGCAAGTTGCAGCGTGTGTGCCGCACATCGAACTGCAGTGACTAGGGATAATCTCGGAGCTGACCAGGTCAAACTGTAAGTTGTCGATCAAGTTTTGATAATAGTCAGTATCGTCGACATCGGTCTCATCTTCGAGACTCTCAAAGATTTCTGGGGCTTCACGTATCCTCTCATCAATTTTTTTTACCATGCTCAGCATATTGGCTCCATTGTCAGTTGTGATTGAATTTAACTGCTTAATTTCAATGCCAAAACGACTCAACATGAAAGTTACACAGTCTTTAAGAAACTCAGCCGTATTTCTTTGATGTAATTCCATTATGCCAACGTTTCGTAACACAATTTTGCCTTCACGTATGTATTGAATATTCAGCCCAAGAAATTGTCTCGATTTTAGAGATGAGACATCAACCTTTAATGCTATAAGTTTATTCTTTACCTCATCACAAATATTTTTTCGGAGCATGTGGGCTTTTTCTTCAATGGATAATTTAATGCGTTTTATATTTGTAGAGTTAATTGGGGTTCCTGACATACCTGGTATTAAGTTGAGTAATTTTTGAAAAGCTTCGTCTTCTATAAGTGCAAAAGGTCTTCCATGTACCGCTACTAAATCAGTGCAGTTATCTATAACACTCAAGACGATATTTTGGTTGTCAGTTAAATTTGGATTCGAATTTTCTTTGTCGCCGTGGTTAAGTTTTTTTTTGACCGATGCTGATTATAAAAATGACGTGGAAGATTGGCGCCATGGTGACCCTAGAACACAAAATAACATAGTAAGTAAGAAATTATATATTTTTAAATAAATATCAATCATGATGTTACATACAGACAGCAACACATTAGATTATAAGAACAGTCAATTCATAAATTAATTAGGCTTCATATTTCGACGTATGGCTCATCATAACTACTTGACATTTTTTCCCAGTTTTATTTCACCTGATGTGGTGCTGCCTGCCTTCTATAGATCTTCATTCTAACAACTTCAACTATGTATGAAATACCTACAGGTGAGTATAGACACAGAGCATTTACTTGTAACAGAACAACGAGCCGCTCTATGATATGTTATAGTGTATCATCCTTCACGAACCAGACGTCGAGCCAGACGTCATGAAAATAGTTAAAATGAGTTAAGTTATTCTCATGGAAACGGGTCAAAAATGTCAAAATATGGAAAAAAAATGGACATTCCATACAAAAATGAATCAACTGAAGCTAGCTATAACGAGATATCGAGTTTTATTTCATACGTTCATCCATATTTCTATTGGGAAATTGTTCATACTAATAAGTAGGTATTTGTTAAAATAATAAATTAGTATAATTTAGTGATGAAGAGTTCTTTGGCTTACTATAATGGAAATATTATCAATGACTTACCTTTAATATTTGTCCACAATTACTCTCTTTACATTGTGAAGTTTTGTTCTCTTCGTTATAAATAAAATACTGATATATATTATTTCTTCGTTTACTTCCCATGTTATTTCAGCACTAGAGACAGACACTTCAAATTATAAATAACTTATAATAATAATTAAGTTCCCCAAACGACATTCAACTAAATCTTTGTTTTTAATAAACTAACATTCCTATCGTCGAGAGCGCTCCGAGTTGAATGAGGTGAGAGAAAAGTAGGCATGCGACAAACGCTGCGGCGCGCTCAAAGGCAAGTTGAAACAGGTTCAGACAAGTATACGCTTGACGAACGAGTTTCCGCCGATATCAAGCACCGCGGATCGTGATTCAAAAAACCGGTTTATTTTGTTTACAGAACAAAATGAATTCCGGTTTTGTTCTGAACATAACGTTAACACAAAACCGTTATTAACCTTTATTAACCGTTATTTTTCAAACCGGTTCCGGGCCTTGGCCTTATTTCTTTGTTGAGTTCTTGTTTAACTCCTCATTTGTACCTGAGAATTCCATTTACTCGCGTAGGCACTCACCTGTACCGCTCAGAAATGACGGCATAGTGCTCAGAGTTATTTTCTGATATAGTAACAGCCTTCTAAGCGAAATTCACGTTGGTTCATTTCACATGTTTTTTTTTCCATTGGCTTGTAGTCTATTAGTTACTATTATAAGTTTAATTTTAATTTTTCCATTTTTCAATTATACTTTAATTTCGTGATAAATCAATCTTTAGATATTAGGTACCTAATAGGTACTTAAAATCTTATTAATCATAAATTATACAAACGATAACTGACAATTATTAAAAAAAAATGTTTGCACAAATCTCTAGTTGTTATGTTTAGTTTGGTGGTTATTCTTTAACATTTCTAAATATCTCAATATATACGTGTAAGCCTCAGAGCGCAGACAAAATGGTAAATATTCTGATTCTTGTATCAAAAAATTACCAAAATGAATGTTTCTTCTATCATTACTGATGTTTCCTAAATCGCAATCTCGACAGCTTTGTTTATTAATAGAATTCTTTTGATTTTCAGTATGGCACGCCAATTTTTCGTCGATTGGCTTTCTAAATTTAGGTTAATTTTTATCATTAAGTTGTTTTTCATATTTTTCTTTAATCATACCATGTTCTTGCTTAATAGATAGCAATGACTGCGATTCATTGTGTTCTTCGTGTGAATTATCTGGGAATAAAAAAAATTATTCAAGCAAATTTTATTTTATTTTAACTATGCCACAACACAACACAAGTAACTATTAACACCAAACCATCATAGTCATATAAAAATTTCGCACACTATTTTAAACAAGTATTTTTAAAAAAGCTACGTTTCTAAAATTCCAGTCTAGAACATGGAATAAATCTAAGCGCACGGTCAGTGCGCAGGCCAAGTTAAGCTTAACTTATTACACGAAACGTTTCGACCAACTTTTGACCCCCCTGTAGCTCACTGCCTATTGCAAGTACGGAGATAAAATTGTACCTACGTAATCATAAACTAGTACTAAAGCAGTATGCCAAATTTCATAGATATAACTTCAGTCAAACCCAGACCAGACCCTGAAATATGACCCTGTGAAAATAGCTAATTTTGGCACTGACTGACTGACTGACTGACTCACTCACTCACTCACTCACTGACCGGTAATCAAAACCTTTAGGCCACTTCCAATTGTCCTAGCGTTATGAAATTTGGCACACTGGTCGTGTGTTATATGTAAATTAACAAAAAACGCACATCGACGTTTACACACCTGCACATACACACACATCCATACAGACACTATAATTATATTAAGGAATTTGATACTTATGTAAAATACAAAATACTAAAAACTTGAATATGACAAATAAAATATTATATATTACCTTCATTTTAGGGTCTGCTTCTAAATCTTCAATTTCTGTAAAGAATGGTTGACTATTTTCTTAAAATACTATGTCACATTTATTATCTGCAAAAAAAGAGCATACCATCAATTTGCAATAATCAATGTGCTGCAAGAACTAACGATTAACCAACTATTTGAGGAGTTACGTAAAATTAACAACGAATAAAGATTATTTATATGCATATTTACCCATTTTAACACTGGTTTCCAATTCTTCACTAGATAAAATACCTATACACTAAGAAAAGTAATATAATTGTCTGTGCGACGTGATTTTTGTAGCTATCTGCCGCTGGCACTGGCGTGTGTGGCGCGGCGGCGCGCGGGTCGGTGGATTCCTCTATCCCCGCCTTGCCTTAAATCTAAAGAACGAAAAAATAGTGTTCAATAACGGTTAATGAACACTAACCACAATGGGAACTTTATTTGAAAATACCGGTTAAATTAAGGCTACGTTGGAACGAAACCTTAATATTTCGTTCACATGTACTTGCAAGCCAAACCGGTTTGAAAATTTTACCGGTTTCCGACCACTGTTAGCAAGACAATCTTCAACACATCTTGCAGGTTAGTTATTGGAACTGTGCTTTGTTGAAGATGAACGTTGGTTTCATCAAGCCACTCGGTGTCATCATTTTCGCGCACAACGCAGAGAATCTCGATTTACCGATCGATCGTCGCGTGAGGACGCGTGAAGGACAAACATTTTGCATCTCTAGACTATTATTGCTGGGATTAAGTTGCTCGTGACATGAATTTACATGTTCCTTAACTTTCTTCTTTGTACAGAAGTACAATCCACACCGCTGGCACGTCCTTTCCAAGAGTTGCTGACGATCCTTCTGCAGACTAGGACAATACAAGTCATAAGGCAATTTTTTAAAGCCCTCATGCGTTGGGGTGATTCCAAGAGACCGACGCAGAAGAAATGTAGCAAAGGTCTTGCCATCGTGCTCTTGAGGCTTCAGAATACATAGGCCACTAGATGACTGTAAAATTGGGTAAGGAGGTATAACGAAGCGCTCCGAAAGAATAGATCGAAGAGAACTCCGCATATGTCCACAGCAAGCGCGGTCATCACACTTCACCACCTGGTAATGATATTAAGATATTTTAATTGTATTGTCGTATTAGATAAGAAGATTAAATGATAAAATAATAATAAGTGAGATTTTTCTAATGTACCTGAAGCAAATACTGGCTCTCTCGCACATGCTCGCTATACCACTGCGGAGAAGGCAGGTCTGGAATAAAGCTTTCAGAACTGTCATCGGGCTCGACATACTCTGCTACGACGTCATGGCCGTCGATAACCATATTATCCCATACTTCTGCGAGAACTTTTCCAGCTTTCTGAAAGTTCATTTTTTCAAGATCATGATCTTTTGTTCTCCCTTGTTCATCCAAATGACTTCCATAAAAATCATGCGGAAATATAAGTCCAGATAATTCCCGGCTTAGAGGCGCCATTCTTCTCTCAACACGGTTGAACGCGCTTCTGCCAGGTGCATTCGTAAAGATGAATATTGCATCTAGATCATGCTTGACAAAGTGGTGTATGGCATGGGAAATAACTTTTGGATATCTCGGGTTTTCGTCGGGTCCTCCATCAGATGAAATCAAAACAATTGGTTTCAGGCATCCTTCTTCATCCCGCATAATTTCCTTGAAATTGTTGAGAGTAGCAAGCTGATTGAAGTCCACAGCATGAATAGAAGCTGTCGAAGAGGAATGTTTGTCACTTTAATCGCCACATATGTTGGCCCTGAGTACGTGATTGCTTCAGCACGGCCCATATCATTTCCTTTTCGTTGCCTGCACTCTGTCAGGCAATGAAACACGATATTCGACATGCATCAGGAGCGGAGCTTGTTTATTTGCCGCTGTCAAACCTATAGGTACCCGGGCTTTATCATCTTGCGACAGAAAAAACACTTGTTTTGGCCCGAGAGTAGATGCCAGCGTTTCCAAGGATCTTATTGTGGCGACACAAAAATGTTGATCGACGTGAGCCTTATGGTGATCTGCCTCAGGGCGAAACAATTTGACAGGCACAGTGACTACATGCCTTTTGCCCTCCAAGTTGGTATAATTTCTTGGGAGCAACCGAAGGTACGTGCCACTCTTCGAAATTTGAAATCCGTGCTCCTTTAGCTTCTCATGGAGATCAGTAAGTGTTCGGCAACTGCGAACAATTTCTGAGCGACGCCGTTCCTCCGCAGAAGCACCAACCATAGCCAAATCGACGATAGTTTTTAGCAATTGCGGATGTTGTTCTTCCAGGCGTGGGCGACCTGCGGCAGAACGCGCCTTAAGAAGATTAGTTACATTCGGACTCTGATTGCAAGCAAGTTCAATCTTTGATTTTATTGATAATCTATGTGACTGGGAGTGACGCATATGTTGCTCCTTCTTCCGTAGTTCTTTTGTGCATTTATCAATTTCTCGGCGCAGTTTCGTTACATCACGCGTCTCATTTTCACTGACGCACAGAGAATCCCTACGACGAACAGCTAAGTCAAGTTCCATTTGAAGAAGGGAAATCTGATTCTTCAACTTATCCTGTGCAGGAGTAGCACGTGCAGGCTGCGGTATAGAGCTGCATGCACTTGGTGTATCCGGTGAATTCTCGTCGCTACACTCCAAATCTTGACAATTACGTTTCCGAGCCCCTGGAATGATTAAATATCTATTTATAAATTAATGCTGATATTAAATTTCTCTTTATCATGAATTCGTAATACATTTAGGATGTTTACTACCTGTTGAGGTACTTTTAATAGTATCATTGCCTTCGTCAGTAATTTCGGCACAGATCGGTGAGACGCATATCGTAGGCGTAAGTTTTACAGGTAGACTTGGCTCATTGGATGTCATTGACGAAATAGGAATGTTTTCGCTGGCATTCTAAAAAAATTAAGATTTTAATTATTATCCTGCAAGACAATATCGTGCAAGTAAATTAACCTTCTCCAGTAATTTTATTTTTTCTGATATTAAAATAAGAATTCAAAGCGGCACACAAACCATACACAATATTTTCACTAGAATAATGGGTATGTAATTAGTATATGTATGCAAGATAATGCTGCCATCGTTCATTAGTGAATCTCTCCGTTCAATATGAACTATGAATAGTAATAAAAATATTGTAGGTTTTCACAAGGTGACAAGATATAAATATATAAAAAAAGCGTCAAATGTGTTACAATAGTAAGTAATATAATCTTCACTTTACAACCACCACGACTTATGTTTTACTTTGTTTTTAACGTTTAATAAACCCATACCTCGTAAACAAGGTTCAGCTCAATACGCCTATACGCGTGATATGTAGGCATATGGGGCCACGTGATGCTTATACTTAAGAGATTATTTGAATAACATTTTTATTAGAAAAATAAAATAATATATTTTGGAATTAAGTTAGTAACACTTAAAGTAGATACGCTATGCATATTTATCTATATGTATTTATTTTCTAAAATTATAAAAAATGTTGTAAGATTTAACAATAACAGTTATACTGCAAATAAACTATAGGTGAAGTCTTATTTATTAGGACAATGCCCTTAAATAGATACCTATTAGTTTTAACTTACCTTTTTAGAATTAGAACAATAATAGAGAATATTGGAAGACTTCTTTGCTTGGTGCTTTCGGCGGTAATCTAGTAAAAGATCATTCGCCCACTTCATAAATTCTTCTTTTGTAGTATATTTTTGTTTCGCATCAGCCCACAACTCATTAAATTCTTTCTGAGCTATACCAGGTGTTTTTCCTTTCTTATACTCTGCAAAAAGGTCTTTATACAGATCACCTACTTTAAACATTGTTTTAATGCAAAACGTACAAGGGTAACGGTTTACGCGTGTATTCGGAGCCAAAACAACAGAATACCTGGCGACTGGCGTGCCGAGCCGGGCGGTTGTCGGCGGCGCGTGAGTACTTCGTTCGTTACCTGGCAAGTCAAGGTCACACCACCCGCCGCTTTTCGGTTTAGAAATCGCGCGTTTGACAAAACAATAAACACACGTGATATTTTACTACACCCCCCATTTTGATATTTCGTGATTTTAGTCAAACCCCTCCCCCCCCCCTTTCAGGCCTCACGTGATTAATGAATGGCCCCAAATTACTATGACGGCTTTATCTTTTTTTGGGACAAAAGACAACAAAGTGAGGTCTTTTGTAAAACCATAAAGAGAACTTTCAACAGCTCCGTTTTTACTTGGTATAAACTGTGGAGGTATTTCTCGTTTGTTCTTTTTTAATGTTCCCAAATATGTCAGTCCCTTTTTCAATAGCATTTCTGCCAGAGGTATTGAGTTGAACCAATTGTCCGCTGTCACTTGGTATTTTCAATGGGTTTTATAAGTCGCAACACAGACTGTGTAGGGACAGAAAGCTTTTTCTCAGCCTCCGGGAGGCCTATACTATCAGGATCCTTGCCGTGGTAAATGTACGCGTTATATACGTAGGATTCCCGGGCGTCGCTCAAGACCATTATCTTGATCCCATATTTAGCGGGTTTTTTTGGCATGTAGATGACAAATTTGAAGGCTAATAGCATTCCGCCAATGCAGGTGTATGGACCAGGTGTGTAATTTTCTTGACAATTTGCGATAAATTTATTAAAAAATCCAGAAACGGCAGCAAGAGGGTCAGTTTCTAAGCGCTCCTGTCGGTCATCAATATTGTCCAGCCTCAAGCAATTCAAAAGTGTGTTGAATCTATATTTAAACAAGATACATCTAAATATTTCATGACCTGTTCTATCAGTCGCAAACACATAGTTTGAATCAGCATCGTTACATTTGAATACTGAGGAATATTCTTCTTCTTCAATTGTAAAATTTTGATCAGCTACTTCTACTACTATAACTAAATTCGTGCTCATTATCTTCTAACCACTCTTCAAGTGCTTGTTCAAGTAATTTTCTGTAAGATTTCTCTTCCTCGAATTACTGGTACTCGCCATCTATATAGATAGAAACAAAAACATAGGTCATTAAAATTATATAGAAACATATTACTAAGGTGATGAACGACAGATATTTTAAACATAACTATTTTACGGATGTGACGTATGTAAGATAGTAGGGTATTATAAATATTTTACTGATAATACGTATGACAGATCCATCACTTATTACTGACCTTACGTCCTGTAGACACCTGATAGCTCCAACTAGCCACGTGCGCACACTGCGGCTGTCGTCGCCGCACTAACGCGTAGGTGGCGCTCTCAGAGGAAGGTACTGAGCGAGACAGGAGATTATGTCGCGAAATGACGGAATGAGACACACATATAAATTTTGCGGTGTCTGACGTACGTTACGTCAGTAGCAGAGGGTTAATAAGGATTTGTTAATAAAATTTTGATACAAATTTAACCAATTATTTAATATAATACAAACATATTTTTATCAACATATCACCATTAGTATATATTATAGTATATATTATAATCTGTACCACTTTAGCTGTAAATAAACATTTTTTTTTTCATTTTCAAGGGTGCCGTCTGCTAGTTGGGTAATATTATATTACTAGGTTATAATAATAATTTGATATGTTCATTGAAACGCGAAATTAGTTAATTCACGAATTTTATTAGAACACACATTCGCTTAACTTGTCCAGAGAGCGAGAGAGAGTGTTGCCCACACCACCTTTGTAAAATTTCCCATTATGTGTTACCACACTCTTCCCCACCCACAATGTTATAAAATTAGGACATATTTATCTTATTTTTATTTTATACAAAAGTGAAGGTTATTTATACAAATAATTTATAAATATTACATGACTATTCACCTTCAATTGTTACTGCACACTTCAACATTTAATTCACATGACGTTTTACAAGTCTCCCCTGAACTTCAATCATATATGTCACCCCCGGTGTTAAAAACTGCTTTAATTCCCCACAAATCCATTTTTTTTGCCTTATTTCTATAGTCCCTTACCATCACCTTTTCCCCCACACTAAATATTACCGACCTGCTTCCTCGACTACATTTTTTTAATTTTTCATCAAGCATTTGTAATCGTGCACTAATTGGTGGTGGTCTTAAAAGTGAGAACCTAGATCTCAGTTCACGACGAAATAATAACTTTGCAGGGCTAACACCGGTGATTCTATTAATACTTGTTCGGTATTCAAAAAGAAATAAATTAATGGCATACTCTAAATTATGACCACTTTCTACAATTTTTTTTACATGGCTTTTAAAAGTTTGAACAAATCTTTCTGCCGGCCCATTTGTTGCCGGATAGTAAGGTGGTGTGTAACTTATCCTAACACCTGTCACATTGCAAAATTCTTTAAACTCGTTGCTTGTCCAAGTTGTACCATTATCCACCACCAAATGGAGCGGGTAACCAAATCTAGAATATAAATCTTTAAAGATTGAAATTGTTTTACATGCTGTAATATTTGACATCATAAAAGCTTCAGGCCATTTCGAGTAACTGTCAACTATTACAAGGAACATTTTCCCATAAATAGGTCCAAGAAAATCTGCATGCAACCTTTCCCACACAGACTCAGAACATGGCCATGTAGACAATAATGCTTTTTCTGGGTTATCACGATTTTCTAGACAAATTAAACATGATACTGCTATTTTGCTTATGTCCTTGTCAATTGTTGGCCACCAAAAATAAGAACGTGCAATTTGTTTCATTCTGTTTGTTCCAAAATGACTTAAATGTAATTCATTCATGATTAAATTCTGTAGGCATTCAGGAATGACCACTCTATAACCCCATAACAAACAACCTTGATCAATTGTCAATTCATTTTTTCTGTTAGAGAAAGGTCTGAACTTCTCACTTAATTTGTTTTTATCTGGCCAGCCATCTATACAGTACCTCATAACAGTTGACAGCAAAGTACATTTAGCAGTTTCTTTTACAATATCTTTCCAATTAATACTTTCAAAATTTGACAATGACAAATAATTTAAAACACTTACTTCACTATTATCTAACAGTGGATGTTTAAAATTAGTTTTATCATCAATTGGGTTTCTTGACAAAAAATCTGCAGGATTATTTTTCGAATTAATATGACGGATACAATAGTTAAAGCCTGACAAGAATATGGCCCAATGTTGTAAACGTTTGCAAGCCATTTTTGGTATTCCCTTTTTAGGGCCAAAAATTCTTACCAGAGCTGCATTATCAGTTTCTAATTCAAATGTTCTTGCAAATAGATATTCATAAAACTTTGTTACTCCAAATATGATAGCTAATGCCTCTTTTTCTATAGTGGGGTACTTAATCTGCCTAGACAATACCGCTGCGACACCACATTCAGAAGCATCACAGCTTAATATTATAGGTAAATCATTACTATAATGTGCCAATGTTGTTGTATTGGCTAACTGTTCCTTAATTTTTTTAAACGCTACATCACATTCACTATTCCAACAAAAACAATCATTCTTAAGGCAGTCATACAAGGGTTTTAAAATTATTGCCATATTTTTTAAGAACCTGTTATAATAATTGATTTTTCCTATAAATGAACGTAGCATCTTTAAATTATTATGTTTAGGTAATTAATAAGGGTTCTATATTATCTTTAATCACTTTAATACCTTCTTTTGACACATGATAACCCTTAATAATACCTTTACCCAAAAATACCTTTAAAGATTGTTTGAAAAACTTACATTTATTAATTTTTAATTTAAGCTCAGCTTCTGCTATACACTCTAATACTGATCTTAATCTCCTGTTAGTTTCTTCCAATGTGTTTCCAGCTATATAAATATTATCTATATAAACAACTACACCTTTTAGTCCTGAAAGCAATTGTACAATTAATCTCTGAAATGAACCTGGTCCTGTGCTTACCCCATAGGGCAGATACAAGTATTTAAAAATGCCCTTCTCTGTAACTATTGTGGTTAGTTTTTGTGACTGTTCATTAAGTGGTGCTTGTAAATATACTTCTTTTAAATCTAGTTCACAAAAGAAATCATTATTTTCAAAATTTGCTAATATTTGATTAATTGTTGGAAGGGGGAAATGATCAATAACTAAGTGGGGGTTAAGTGTGATTTTATAGTCCCCACATAATCTAACTGAGCCATCACTCTTAAGAACTGGCACTACGGGCGTTCCCCATTCACTAAACTCAATTGGGGCTATGCGACCATTTTCTAATAAACGTTTGATTTCATTATCAACTTTTGATTTTAAAGAAAAAGGAACACTTCTAGCTGGCAAAAACTTAGGAATAGTGATTGCTTTAAGTTTCAGAGAAATAGAGGCCTTTTTGAAATTGCCCGATCCTGGTTCAAATACAGCAAAAAAGTCATTTTTAATTTCAGAAATGTACTGATCTTCATTTAATTTACACATATTAACATTTTGCTTTAAATTCAATGGCCAAAGTTTCAGATGAGATAACCAATCCTTACCGATAATCCTTGGGGGGCCATCAGGCACTACGACCAAAGATAAATTATGACAAAATACCTTATCATAAACAACAAACAGACTACCTAAAATACCAATTGGTTTTGAAATTGTTTGGTTATAGTTTATCATAGTAAGGCAAGACTCTTCTAGTTTTAAATTAGGAAAATATTTATTTTTATCACTGATGTTTATAGTTGTAATATCTGAGCCAGTATCAACTTCAAAGTCAAGCAAAATACTATTTATTTCTATTTTTAAATAAATAGAGGGTACCTTTTTTCCTAGTTTGCACATTTAATATATGGAATTTATCATTTTTTTCACTATAGATACATGAGGCTTCCTCCACTTCTTCACTTTGGCTAGTTACCTGATCGACCAACACTGTCTTCACATTTGTGTTTTTCCTTGAACAAACTCTGAAAATGTGTCCTTTCTGTCCACATTCACTGCAATATTTATTTCTCAATGAGCACTGAGAACGCATATGTCCCACTTTCCCACAGCAAAAACAGTTATTGCCTCTTGTGGATGTTTGGTTCTGGTTAATTTTACTGGAATATTTAAACTGCGGCTTAGAATTTGTGTTTAAAGCAAACATTTCTACAGTCTTACTTGTGTCCTTGTGTGCTAAGTTGTATGCCATTTCTGCAGTTTCAGCTGTTAATACTAATTCATTTAGGGATTTTTCTGCTATTTTTAAGAGCTCATATCTAATAGTTTCATTATGGACACCATTTAACAATCTTTCCTTTAGTTGTTCATTCACATCAGTAAAAGCACAATCTTTTGTCATTTTTCGCAGTGCCAGCATGTAATCCTTTATAGATTCTGATGGTTCTTGTTTCCTATCTTTGAATTTCACTCTAAACATAGCCACATTTGTTTTTGGGTGATAAAAGTGGTTTTAACTTTTCACACAATTCTTCATATGTAAGTTTAATTGGAGACAATGGTGAACAAAGACCAGATACATTTTCATAAACATTGCTACTTAATTTTGTAAGTAACATTGGCACTTTTTTTCTTCTGATATATCATGTAACAACATATAACAATTCAATTGTTCATAATAACTATTCCAATTACTCCACTAAAATTATCCAGGCTTGATGGTAATATATTGGCCAAGTTTATTCGTAATGATTCCTCAAGCGAATGCTTTTGTGTTGTTTTCACGTATGTCCTTAACAATTTTCGTAGTTCTTCAATATTAATGTTTTGGTTTATAGTTAATATACCTAGGTCTCTAGCTAAAATTAACAAAGTTTCTTTATTTTCTGATTGTATCCAAGAAGTTTTGCCGCTTTTAATTTTCTTTTTAAGCTCTTCCATATATTACAACATTAATGAAATTACTTGCTGTAAATTTTTAACCCACCAGTCATTGCAGTTATATGCAAGACAAGATGTCCGCCGACGCCGATGAAATGTTTGGTAATTTGAACACGTTGTTCTTAAGACCTCGTCGCCACTGTTGTATTTGATTTTTCTAGTTATTTATATTACTAGGTTATAATAATAATTTGATATGTTCATTGAAACCCGAAATTAATTCATTCACGAATTTTATTAGAACACACTTACATTCGCTTAACTTGTCCAGAGAGCGAGAGAGATTGTCCAGAGAGCGAGAGAGAGTGTTGCCCACACCACCTTTGTAAAATTTCCCATTATGTGTTACCACAGGTATCGAGACGGATTTGCATTAAGACTACTGTCCTTCCATTTCAGTATCTTATATTGTATATTATAATCTGTACCACTTTAGCTGTAAATAAATATTTTTTTCATTTTCAAGAGCGCCCTCTGCTAATTGGGTATCGAGACGGATTTGCATTAAGACTACTGTCCTTCCATTTCAGTGTCTTATATTGTATATTATAATCTGTACCACTTTAGCTGTAAATAAATATTTTTTCATTTTCGAGGGTGCCCTCTGCTAATTGGGTATCGAGACGGATTTGCATTAAGACTACTGTCCTTCCATTTCAGTATCTTATATTGTATATTATAATCTGTACCACTTTAGCTGTAAATAAATATTCTTTCATTTTTAAGGGCGCCCTCTGCTAATTGGGTATCGAGACGGATTTGCATTAAGACTACTGTCCTTCCATTTCAGTATCTTATATTGTATATTATAATCTGTACCACTTTAGCTGTAAATTATTTTTTTCATTTTCAAGAGCGCCCTCTGCTAATTGGGTATCGGGACGGATTTGCATTAAGACTACTGTCCTTCCATTTCAGTATCTTATATTGTATATTATAATCTGTACCACTTTAGCTGTAAATAATTTTTTTCATTTTCAAGAGCGCCCTCTGCTAATTGGGTATCGGGACGGATTTGCATTAAGACTACTGTCCTTCCATTTCAGTATCTTATATTGTATATTATAATCTGTACCACTTTAGCTGTAAATAAATATTAATTCTTTTTTAAGGTCGCCCTCTGCTAATTGGGTATCGAGACGGATTTGCATTAAGACTACTGTCCTTCCATTTCAGAATCTTATATTGTATATTATAATCTGTACCACTTTAGCTATAAATAAACATTTTTTCATTTATAAGGGCGCCCTTTGGATATCGATTGGATATCGAGACGGATTTGCATCTTAGGAAAATTGGTTTTTTTTGGCCTTTCATAGACTCTATACACTTAATATATTTTGTGGTGAGAATGTGTTGCTTCAAACATTATAGTTTTGCAATAATAGTACACTTACAATATTTGCAGTAAGATTTGGTAGAATCATCTCGAACTGGTGACAGACAATCCTTAAACTCGCTCATCTGTTTCCATTCTTCACGATAATGTTGTGAATATTTTGAAACAATTACTCTCACAAAACATGTATATAGATACCACGAACCAAACTTCACAAAAAACTTTAACTACAAACTTTTAACACTTCACGCACTTTTCAAAGCATAACATGCTTAAGTAACTAACTTCGTTCAACCCACGGAATATAAAAACTAAGAGGAAGTAACAAAACACGTAAATTGTACCGGAACTACTGTCGCCAAACACACATTCGCAAGAAAGCAACGTGTACCGACAATTGTGCACCATTTCAATCGTTTTCACGTGATTGGCTCTACAAAATTAAAAAAGAAAGGCATTCTGTTACTCGCGATTCGCTTGAGTACGAACCATAAGTTTTTCAAAATAAAGATCATATTCCTTTTAATCAAAGAAGTTTCTAGAATAATTAATGACCAAATTTAGCTTCTTAACGTTAAATGTCGCAGTAATAACGCGGTTATTTGAAAACGCACCATAAAGTATTACCAATAGATATCATTATGTCGTAATCCAAAAAGGGTCTGAGGTTGACAAAAACAATTTGCTACTTGTCGCTAGATGTCGCAATAACAAATTCACGCTATTATAGGCACAATGTTAAATGGATATAAGGTTAACTTTGCCCTATCTGAGCTACTTCTGCTACGTGAATTATTAGTGATGTGGTTACACTGCCCGAACGTAATCTGACTTAGCGATATTCAGTCAATATTAATAATCTATGATAAAATTAGTAAAATAACAAAATTTATTGGAAATTACCTTAACGTACTACGTACATTCCCGTAATTCACATAGCCGGCATATAATAAGCTGACTTTAATGGAAATATATTAATAGTGATCTAAATTATCATTTTTGAAATGGAAACAAAGAGTATGATAAAAAAATATTGTTTATTGTCCTAGAAATAGTTACATATTTATTTAAAAATTGACGTTTTGATAGTTTAACCCTTATTCAAACGCCAGCCCCTGAAGGAGTTGCCAAAAAGTAGGATCCATTTCTGAGTAATTATAGGTCATAGATTTCAAAAATTCACAAAAAATAGGGGTAAATGGGGGGAAGTACTACTTTTTTGGTGGGAAGTATAAGTGTTCGATAAGACATTAATATTTTATAACACTAGCTAGTTGCCCCTGCTTCACTTGGGTAATAAATTTCAATGCCCAATTTTATATAAAACGTGATTGTTAACGTAAAAGAACTCATCAATGCAAGTAAGTTTATACCTTTTACTAAGGAAAGAACTCCAAATTAAAAAATGGGTGCCATAGCAACTAATTTTACTTTTGCGACTTTATAGATAGGTATTTCTTATAGATAGATAGTAAGTTATTTGTACTGATGAGTACTTGCACTTTTTGGCTCTCGGTTAGTGAATAAAATAAATGTAATCATAGAAAATTTTTTATTCATATAATTTGACAAATAATGTTGTTACGTATTAGGAACTCTTTTATCACATTAATCAGACTATAATTATCAGGGGCCCAATTCTCATGCATTCGAATGAAGTTCACATTCGTAAAAAAGTTCCAAATTTGAATTTTTTTCAAAGGAGAATTCATATTTGGAACTATTTTTACGAATGTGAACTTTATTCGACTGCATGAGAATTGGACCCCTGGTCTTTTATCTCTCATTTATGAAATTAAAGTAATTCTCGTCCATTCTGTTGCAGCAGTATAAAAGTCTTGAAAGCATCCTTTGATGCACAGCGGTATGGTGCATGTAGAGCACAAAAATTTTGTCCTTTTCTCCTTTCTTTTTGTGCTACAGAATCGGCATCTCTTATAAGTTTCACTTTCTTGAGGCTTGTGTATACCTACATTCAGTAATCGAATCTCTTCTGGCACTCCACCCCACTCTTCTTGCTTGTTAAGGGTACACTAGGGCGTGCTTTCTTTGTAGTCTATTAGCTATTATTAGTTATCTATATAGTTGTCTATTAGCGCTCGTGCCAAACGTAGTCTAAATTCACGGTGTGAATGTCCTGTAGTGACATGTGTTGCACTGTAAGTTATATATGAATTAATGATGGATGCATCAAACATAAAAAAGAATAAACGCATCCAAAATTTTCTTGATTTTCGGTTGATTGGATAAGAAGATCTATAATGATCAAACAAATCAACCCCACCCATACTCATTGTGTAAGACGCAATTGCTGCAATCTCTGCTCTTGTACCATCTCTTTGAGTTCTTTTTACGTACGTGATGTCCAATGGCTGATGTGCTGTCGTTAGCAACGTCTTTTGTATCAAGCCATTTTATGGCTGTTATTGGTTCTGATGTCATCACTGAGAACTCATGCTTTTGTAGTATTAACTATTTTGGTTGCTTTTTCGTAATTTCCGGGAGATCTTTTCGATTTGTTCTTACTGATCCTACAGCATAAATATGTTTATCATATAAATATTCCATCAAATTGCAACCAGTAAAGAAATTGTCAAAGGCTAGTAGTGTATTCATAGGGTTGTCACTAAGTTTCATCAAAACATTGTAGCCCAGACCTTCATCTTGAATACTATCACCTTTTCCTGTATATATCTGAAATTAGTATAAGTATCCTGTTTTAGCATCACATCTGGCCCACACTTTAAATCCCCTTTTAATGGGTTTTTGGACATATATTGTTTTAATGAGCACCTGCCTTTAAATTTCACCATGCACTCGTCGATTGACTGTACACTTGAATTGTATGCCTCGTTCTGATATACTTCATTCAATGTTGTGATCAATGGTCTCAATTTACATAATTTATCATAGTTTGGTGAATCTCTTAAGGGTTCGATGCTGTTGTCATTAAGATGAAGATTTTCTGTTATTTTCTTGAATCTTGCTATTGGAAATACACGAGAAATTCTAGGGTTATTATAGAAGGGATCACTTGACCAATAAAGTTCCATGTCTGGTAATGGATTCAAGCCCATTAGAATAAGAATACCTAAATATGCTTTGATATCATGTTCATTGACTTGTGGGCATATCTGTTGTTTTGTTCAACAATCACTTGTATTAAATAATCCGGGAAGAAATTTTCAAATTTCTTTTGTGTTTTATGGTTGAATTCAGACTTAGGTTGAAATTTTCTGTCAAAATTAGAAATGTTATGAGTGGTTCTATACATTTCCCATTTACGTGGCTGAGATCTATTTCTTGGCACTGTAGAACTTGGTAGGGCTTGCAAATCCTCCTCCCTTACTAAATTCTCTTCTATGGTACTGCCGCTTTGCTCAACATGTTTAGAAATGGCTACTTGCTGAAGAGGATTATCGGTGGTGACATTTTCTTGAATGTTATTTAGCCCTGTTCCATCTAGCAGTGCCTCACTTTGTATATTATGTTCCAAGTCTAATATTATCTAGTAAGTTCTCACATGGTTGTACTGTACTTGTAATTTCTTCATGTTCTGTGTCACTCATATCATTCATTCCAAATATCTCTTCAAGCCGCATCTCGATTCTCTCCTCCTCATTTTGTTGCAAAAATGACCTTGAAGGACTTATTATAAAATCACCGTAAACCAAATCATTATCAGAATCAATATCCGACCAATCATCATTATCTAGAACGTTTTGAATCGCCTTGTCAGTAAGTTTTTTCGGCGGCATTTTTTCTAAAACAAAGTAAATAAAGAATCTTTATAATGTAATAAAACACTTGTCTAATTATCTGATCACGAAATAAACGGATAGTGTAACTGATAAAATGCACATAATAATCTTCATTCGATCAATGGACAGACAGATTTTATATATACATATTTTTCACAGAGCAATAACGAACACTGGGATGATATCTTCCCACTTATAGACTCAAATTCAGTCGAGTTTCCCAAGCTGCAAACAGAAGCTTCTGGACAAGTTTTATGTCTTACACAACCCAAATATAGTCTAATTTGCATATCTCAAACTCAAATCTGCTTACCTAATTTTTTTTTCAGCACAACACTAAAAACTTTGAAAAAAAAAAACGTCGTTTTGGGCCGCCAAATCACTACACCTGACTTTGACGTCGTATTTGACAAGACATGGTACTTTTCTGAAAAGTGTTGCCAGTAAAGGGAACCTCCCTGACATCTTAAGCGTGCGTTCAGAAATATAATAATTGCGTTAAGTGTTACCATTTAAAAATTAAATTAAATTTTCTACATTTTAGGAAGTGGGAACTATAGCTCCCAGCGTTTATTAAGGGTTATATTTAATTTTAGAAGATGATGAATTCCGGTATGAATATATTTACCAACTATCGCCTTTATCAAATCAGTGATATGGTTGGATCCAGAAAACGCCTAATGCTTACTAATAGAATTGAATAATTTTTTTCCAATAAACTGTCTCATTATTTTTAAGCTTATTGAATTTCGCTATAATATAATTGCTTTAAGTATATTTCAACACTTTGGCAAATTTTGAAAACATCAGTAGAGGGATGGATATATAGCAAACCGGCTGTATCTTTCGCTATTATGAATTTATGAAAATGCTCAAAATGGTGATTGACTAGTGCTCCTATAGAGGTATCACGTTTAATTTTTTTAGTAAAATCCTTACGATGAAGCCGGCAATATGACATATAGCCTGGATGCCAAAATCAGAAAAGTATAAGTAAAAATTTTTATGCTAAATCAGTCGAAAATATGCTAAATTTATATTTTAATGGCTAACCGTTAAAATGCTAAGTTGGCAGCAGGGATAATAAGTTGTTCTGTTACACTGTTGATCACGTAGTCTCTTTTTGAGTATTATTCCTCTATATATTACTTTGTTGCATAGCACCTCCCATTCTCGCGCTCCCATTAAATTAACTTTTATTTTATAAGCTCAATCGCCTTATTTATATTCCAGTTTACATTTTTACTTTCCACGTACTGTTTAATGGTAGACCATGCAATATGTCTTAGAATATTGTGGTTTTATCTATCGAAAATGTTTTAAATTATTCCTTACTGTCGTTCTTTGATTAGTTTCAACATAATGTATCGAATTCTATTTCTTTTTCAGTGAGCCAAGCTTGTATATCGCCTTTTTTGAGTTTTGTTGTAGACGCGAGTTCGTGTGTTTGTTGTTGTGATATGAAGCATTATCGACCACCACGACAGAATTTTGTGGAATTTCGGGCAATAATTGAGTTCGGATCCATTTTTCATAATTGTACATAATTCATGTTATCGTGGTAGTCACCAGATTTACAGCCTGCTTTAAAAGTGAGTAAAGCGGTTTGGACTACCACGCGGTGTATTACCACGCGTTGGGCCTTTCGGTTGTTACCATCCTTGTGAAGAACTTTTTGAAAATCTTCCTGTAATTTTCTCCTTAGTTTCTCAACAGTAGGAAACTCTTTATATGTCCGGTAAAAGTTGTGGATGGTGGATGCACCTTATCACAACACCCTGGTCGAAATTATCAATGTCAGTTACTGATTTTACTCTTGACTGCAATCAAGTCGGAACTATCTGCTTGTGTCGAAATATTTCTAACAATGTATACATACAGACGTTTTTGTAGCAAGTCCTGTCCGTTTTTGACATTGTTTTAAATTGTTAATGGTCGATTGTAATTTATTTTCATTTGTTATTTACATTTATATGTCAAAATACATACATAGACCATAGCCACGCGGTTTTGGTCTCGCCATACCATGAGATCGACGTCTCCAGGTGTGCAACTGAAAATTCTTCTTCTTCTTCGTAAATGGCCTAAAATTAGTTCTACAACGCGGTCACATTAACTTGACGCATGGCTTTGATGACGTCATTTTGGCGGCCAGATACGGTGCGAAAAAAAGCATGTAGCTAAATAAAAACTATATTTTTGATTTTGGAGCATAGGTTTTATTTGTTAATCTTGCAATATGTTGCATCATGTATTTTTTATACAGTATAATTTAAAACTATTTTATGTTGATAGATAAATATTTATTCAAAATTCATTTTCACTATAAATAATTGGTACAATATCATGGTCTAAACTGTCTTCTTCTTCACTTTCGATCTCGCTGTCGGATGACTCCTCTCCTCCAAGATCGATTACAAGTTGCTGCAGTACGTCGTTAACCAGGCCATCTTTTTCCCAGTATTCCTGAAAATAAATAAAATAGTGTTATAAATTTACCACAAAATAATTGTATCAATTTAGTGAATTACTAATATGTACCTCCAAAAAAGTACTTAAAATTTTTTATTTAACATCACAATACAAACATAAATACATACATACATACATACTTTAGATTTATAATTTATTTACGAACTGACCTGTTGTAGTCTCTCGACATGGTTAACTTCTTTTTTCCAGTCTGATGCAGTGATGGAGTTTATTGCATCTCTGGTGAGATTTTCAATTTTTCTTTCTTGTTGGTCTACGTTTTTGTATGTCTCTGTTTGACCAAATTCCAGACATATTCAATGGGGTTGAGGTCACAATGGTAGGGTGGCAAACGTACAATTTCATGGCCTTGTCATTTCATTAAATCATCGACAATGTATTGCTTGGGCGGCTTTGCCTTTTTTATAATATGGTAGAGTTCTCTTTTTCTCATTTTTTCATCAAATGGAATATTGGTGTCACGCAGCCACTGTTGCATATCTCCTTTCAACGTTGCACTTGTGGGCGCCTTCACTGACTGCGTTGAGTGGTAAGGCGCGTTGTCAATGACGACTATACTATTTGGAGTGGTATCAGGTTTTCATTAAGTCATTTCAAAAAATTCTCGGTATTCATTTCATGATGGTAATCGCCAGTAGTACTTTTGTATTTGTATAACAAATCTGTATCTGGGATAAATCCGTTTTCTCCTCCAGCATGCACCAGAATCCACCGTTGACCCGGGTAAATTTTTTTATTCACGCTGCTATCTGTGCTGTTTTGCCAGCATTTGCTGACGGTATAATGGGAATGGATCCACGTTTCATCCAGGTAGATAACTGGTTTTTTACCTGAGCCAAGGTCATTGTTCTCTTCCATTCGGGGCAGGTAGCGTTCTCTCCATGCGGCTATATCGGATTTTTGAATTAGCACCGAACGCTTACTTTTACATTTTTTAAACTTATAACCCAACTGATTTATTAAAATATTTCTAAGGAAAGTTCTTCCACCTTGAAAATTAAGATCTTTCTTAACAGCTGCCAAGATTTTTTTAAGCGTGGGTACTTCCTTTTTTACAGTATAAAAGCTGTTGATGATATTGCGTACTGCGCAAATATCAAAATCATCCACGACAATTTTTTTCGCTGATTGTTTTCGCTTTTTACCCGGTGTGGATAACTTTATTTCCCTCATTGGATTGTCTGTAGTACTTGGACTGGGACAAATGTCAGTGCTTGGTACCGTACTAGTATTTGGGGCCGTACTAGTACTTGGAGCGTGCTAGTGCTGGAAGCGTCGGGCGAAGAACCCGACGCATGCCTTTTTGGCCTCCCTTTTTATACGAGTAAGAGTACTTCTTGATATTCCAGTTGCTGCACAGGTTCGTTTATCAACCTGATCTACAGGTATGCAAAAGCGTCTATTTTTCTACTCATTCTCGAAAAACTGCAGCACTTTCAACACAAGATTTCTCCCTTCACTGTGTATAGTTTTCCCCATGTTAAAAAATGAGTAGTAACAAAAATAGTCCAAAATTAACAAAAACAGTCCAAGCTTAAACAATAACGAAAACGTAACAAAATGTCCAAAAACAACCAAACTTAAACAATAACGAAAACGTAACAAAATATCCAATAACAATAGCAAACTAGTCAAAATATCGACGCGCGTATCGGTAACAGAGATGCTAACCATACTGACGATTGCCGGGCGAACTAAGGGAGTGCGGGGGGAAGCGGGCGGGGCCTCGCCTTCCAGCGATGCGTCCGCGTTGTACATGATCTTGGCTAAATGTGTAACTTAGAAGAAAAGAAAGGGTACCAGATTCGACCAGAGTCCTATATAAATATGTCAAGCTTTCAATGCAGACTAAAAGTCCAATCACACCTCTATTCGTTTGGCACTTTCATTACGGAATATTTTCCGAAGTGTCTCTCGTTTCGTTTTTCTTTTTATAGTTTCTTTCCGTCGGATATCGACACATAAAGATAAACTTAGCTTTCACTGAATATGACATTGTTTGTTTAGCGTTACTAACACTTAGTGGTTTTTTGTATCCATGATCATGTAGATTCCTAGTGTTTAATATGTCAAAACATTATTTGAAATTAAAATGAAGTCGGCTGTTGCACTAAAGCCTTTAAAATCGATAAGATGTAGTTGCTCTTCACAAAACGCTCTCGCCACACTCTCCGACTCAAGAGTTGCGTAGGTAATTTTACTTTCATTATTTCATTTCTAAATGCTATGTGGTGGTGAGATAATTTGTTGGCAAGATGTAATCCCTATGAGATACCATTTTATAAGTTTCTGATTGGTATCTTTGATTATCTTTGTGGACTCAAATGTGTCACGCATAAATTTAATAATGTGGCATGCATCTAGAAACAGTCACATCGTAGTTGCCTGAAGGGTGTTTGAAATGAGTTTTCATGTTCGAAAAATCGTTCAATGTTTCTTATAAATCAATGTCAATGTGAGAACCGAGGATTTTCGTAAAATAAATATTTGTTTTACATCCATCAAAAGTCAACGATACCACTTTTACGTCAACTGAACTGAATTCACTTAACGTTTACCAGTCCATATTTTCTGTTGTTGTATTGACATTTCGTCAGCAATTGTGGCAACTATTACTTATTTTTATTGATTTTACCTGTTTTTTTTTCTGTCTGTCAAATGGTTTTCCTATAAATCCAGCTACTGCATTTGTACTTCTGTACCAGTTGCATAAAGTATTCGGGTAAAGTAGGCAAGTGTCAAACATTTTTCTTACGTACTGTTAGATTGTCCTATCCAGCACTTATAAAAAAAACAGTACTGAAATTTCGACAACTATTTATTAATTAAAAGTTTTACTCATACACAAGTTTGGACACAGAATTTCTACTATTACATAAAAATTATACGCGACTTGGATTATAACAGCGCGATAGCCCTGGCGAAGGGCAGAGTAGACCGGCAGTGTATTCTTAGCTTTCACTGATAGCCAGCCGGCAGGCAAGAACCAGGTCCGTAGCTGGGGAGCAGTTTAGCTGAAGAATAACCAACTGAATGAATTTAGGAAAGTCTTGCGTATTTATAGCAAAATTATTGCTGATTTTTAATATTGTATTTGAATAAACCAGTAATAATTGCATGTCAGCATTTTACTTTAACAAATAGTGATGTCACAGTGTAAATAGGGATGTAACATCTCCCCCCTTTAAAACGGAACATACGGAATAGAGAAGAAGTATGTGAGTATAATCCAAGTAACGATATAGAAATTAAGAAATATAAATTTGAGGAGAGAACATTTAACTTAAGACTAATGAAATATAATACTAATACAAAAAAGTGATAATTATATTGTACATTTAAGTTTTACAATAACTCAAGGTTTCGCCTTGGTGTACTTATATTGGAATCAGTACTTTCTGTATCATAATTTTTATTGGCCATTTCAATATTAGACCTTGCACGAATATTTGTATGAGGTTTAGTCATACAGGTATTGACAATTTTAATACAACAGGATGTACTGTTTCTTCGATTATTAAAACAGAGACATTTATACAATTTATAAGAAAAATATCCAAATACAGAGACAGATAATAGGGTAGTAATTATACTAAAATAATAGCTGTACTTAATATGGTAAGGTTGGCTTTCGATTTTAGTTAGTTCTGCTTCGTTTTGATTTAATTTATATGAAGCATATTGTAACGAATCAAGATTCACATGAGATAATTTAATAGGAGTTAAATATGGTAATGTTTGATTTACAGTAGCTTTAGAACTACAATCGTCTTCTATAATATTAAAATTTGGATTAGGAACATAGAATTTAATTTCGAATTCTTGAGACGGAACAAATTGTAGTAGCTTTAAATTGTAAAAGCTTATCATAAAGCTTTACAATATTTAGGTAAGTCTAAAATACCTGTCCCAACAATATTATAGTCATTCATTTTACCATCACAAGTTATAGATATCTTAGATATATCTATTATTACTAAGTCTTTGCCATAAATCTATTTCACCTAATATAATCTTATAATTACAAGATTCTGGTATTCCTTTCACATGTTCAGTTAAAATACTCACTTCACAAATAGGATTTCCGACACTATATTGTATATTTCCTAGTTTACACAAATAGTAATTATTATTTATCACTTTGCACTCACTTAAGTCTTGTAACGCGGAATATGTTAATTTATCCTGTGTCACAGCTAGAAATTTTGCGGATGGATTTATTAATGCAAAAGTATTTGGATTTTGAATGTCGTGTGGAGTTGGTAAAGCATATATGTGATATAAATTATAATCTACAAAAGTAACTAGAGGAATTCTAATGGCAAATATTAGTTTATTTTCGTTGATAAATGAAGATATTTCTGCGACATCTATTATTGTATGAATATTCTCAAGAGATAAATGTAAAGGCAAACTAGAAAGAATATCATTACTTTTCGAATTCAGTTCGTTATACAACTGTATTGGACTTAGCACTGATGGATGAACTACATTCTGTTTCTCAAATAGAATAGCATTGATTAGATCTTCAAGGTTAAAATTAAGTATCATTAATGACTTTTACTTAGACTTTTACTTTCTAAGGCACTAAAAGTCATTGATAAATGTGATATTATTTCTAACTTATTGGTATTAGCTGAAACAGTGTCTAAAATTTTGCCTAAATTTCGAATATTGCTATTAAGAATATTTTCGTTTTCGTTAAGTTTGGCAATAGTATTGTTAAAAGATGAAATGGTAGAAGTTATTAAGTGAATATTTTCTTTCATAATTGAAGCTAGGTGTCTTTGATCGTCTTGAACCGCATTAATCGCATCAGTAAAAGCCTTAGCGTCATCTTCGTCTAGAGAACCAAATAGTTGTTTCAAGATTGGACCACCTATACCAATCCAGGCAGACCTTTTAAATTTGTGAGTAGTATTAGCATTAGTTAAATGGGATAAAGAGATGTAATTATTTTGAACATTGATAAAAAGACTTTCTAAAGTACTTAGGATATTCCAGCAATCAGTTTTGACTTTAGTAGATTGATGTGTATTACAGATTTGTTTACATGTTTCTAGAATTCTTTGTAATGTTTCTATATGAGGCTGTATATAAGATAGATCAGAATATGTAACTATTTTCCAATGATTATTATAATATTTCAGTGCACCAATCGGATCGTAGAAAAGAACTGGACTATTAATGGAATATAATTGGTGTGATCATGTTTGGTCCTGCGAGGAGTCCTGGCGCGACGGCCCTGGAAGGGAATTATCATGGGCTGGTTTAATTTCATCAAAATGATGTCTAACATGTTTACGATTAATTAAAAGAGTAACGTTATTATTATTATGTACTTTAATAATTCTATATGGGCCTTTCCAAATGCTAGAAAGGGCTTTGCGTAATCTATGATGTTGCTTTAAATATACCATATCTCCGACATTATAAGTAATATTTCTAGTATTTTTATCATAATAAATTTTGGAATTCTCTTTACTACGGCGGATATTTTCTCTGGCTATGTTTCTAGTATTTATAAGCTTTTGTTTCAAAGTTTTTATATAATCAGGGTATGTGACTGTTGGTTCGATATCATAAATGGAACTTGGCAGGTTTGGTTTACAACCAAATAGTAATTCATGTGGTGTAAAATTAGTAGAAGAATGAACAGACGAATTGTAAGATACAAGAGCAGTTGGGAGATATTTATGCCAATCATCTTGATTGTCGTTCACGTAAGATTTCAAATATTCTTTCAATGTGGCGTGACTTCTTTCTAGAGTGCCATTAGTTTGAGGATGGTATGGAGTAGAAAAAAGATGTTTTATTTTGAAAAGAGAAGTTATTTGTTTGTATACTTCGGCAATAAAATGAACACCTTGGTCGGATAAAAGAGTCTTAGGAATACCAAAATGAGAAATAAATTTTATCAAACAGTCAGCTGTTTGTTCAGCTGTTGAATTAGTAATAGGGTAAGCCATGGAGTATTTTGTTAAATCATCCTGAAATGTTACTATGTATTAGTATTTTTCCAGACCTGATTCGGGTAAAGGGCCAACAATATCAGTTGCTATTCTTTGGAGAGGTTCCTGGCATGTAGAAGTTATCTCCATCGGAGCTTTATTGCAAGCACGTAAAGCTTTATTTTGTTGGCACTGTGGACACCGCCTAACATATGATTCAATATCATTCTTCATACCTTTCCAATAAAAAGAATCTTTGAGTTTATTATACAAACGTGTGGAACCAATATGTCCACCAATGGGAGAGTCATGATTGGGGTCATTGGGGGACATGGGGGTCGGGGTCCGGGTAAGACAAGAAACAAATGTGTGAATGTGTATGATATTTATAAGAAACATGTAAGGCTACAATAAAGACACTACAAAGCAAATAACTAGATAATTCTTAAGCATAATCTACATTACTCTTAGCACTAAAATAGGTAAGCACTTAATACTTAGCAAAATCTAAAGCTACACATTAACTGCAAAATAAAATTACAAGCAACGAAACATAAAATGAACTATTAGTTCTTTTATTACGTACATGAGAGCATAAAATCATTATAAAATTTTATTAATTATAAAAGTAAAAGGGGAAAACAATAAAACTAAATATAAAAAGAAAAAGGGAAAACAAATAAATAAAAAAACAAATTTCTACTCGAGGCTCGAAGCAGGAACATTAAGAAGTCGCCCGATGCATGTATTGCCGCTCTAAGTAATAGGCTATACTTGTCGACAACGATCCATCTCAAATAAGGATATAGTATTGTCTTTCACTGTCCTCATCTTTTAAAACAAATAAATTTATTGATAACACTTCATATCAGAGATGCAGGAAGGCGTAATTGTCACAATTAACTTGATGGGCGTTTCCATAGACTGAAATAATTGCACAATCTAAGAATACTGTTCCAGGATTACTCAGACTACCAAACAACGTATAGTATTAAACACTTAAACAGTTGCACTTATAAAATTAACGTTCCACGAATATAAGCTTCTATTTAAAATATATATGGTTCACTGATGCACAGTTTTAATATATTTAAGCAAACTTATACGCCTTTAAACTTTAAATGTCTGACAAGTATTACCGCTACGTCTTACTATTCTTTACTCTCACGACTCGTCGCGAACTCGGCCCTCAGCCGTTTGTCCACAGTTCCTACCCTCCAATCCTTTTATGAAGTTCGGAAACATCGTCCCATCTCAATTATCATCACAACCGGTTATCTGAGTTACCAGTTCTCATCTTTATAAGAAGAGCACCTAAACCTTAAATGCATATTTGTTTCTGTAAGACGCGGCGTTTCATATAGTAAAATTTCAAATTACAGTTTATTCATTCTGAGCTAATAATGAAACGAATGTACATGGATTCTTTCAACACTTTCCGTACTCGAGAAATCGAGAAATGTGTTAAAGCATTTATAAAAGAAAGAGAACGTTCCACTTGTTCAGCCGTAAATGTTCTTCTCAACGATTTTGAGAATTCGATAAGCGGTTATATGCATGATCTATTGTTTCTCACTCTTGCCATATTATCTAAACAAACTACGTAATACATATATATCTTCCACACATACGTTATCCTACAAAAGTAACCAAAACTGAAGTCATGAATTGATGGGGTGCAGTATTTAAAAAATATTTTTATAATAAGAATTTTTTACATCAGTAGGAAAAAACAAAACTGAAAATGAGGAATATAAACAAAACACAAGAAGAGGACAAAAATAGGGTTTTTCATGATCTACCATTAAAATATCACCCACTTTCACGAAAACTCTTTTCTGAAATCTCCCTATGTCCCGCAGTATGACTTCTTATCTCTCTCCATTATACTGTTCCTTGCACAGTGGTTTTCACTTTTGGATAAGAGATCTACTTTGAGAGCTCGGCAGAATGATGTCAGAGTAGATAGTGTGAGTCCTCCTGCAAGAGATTGTTGATTCTCAGCTTCCATATGCTTAAAAAGAAGTATATATAATTTACTGTTCGTTTTCCCGCGAACACCTGTTTGCACCGAACCTGAAAGGCGGATTCGGTCAGCATCCCGAATACTTGTTTTGGGAGCATGATAACTTTGGCCTCATTTCCATTGCTTCTAAATTTATCTGCAAGTTGTGACCGAATCCGCCAGGTGGTTGTCATATTAGTAACAGTTTGGAGAATGCCAAGGTCTTCATTTTGTGTTATGATAATAAAAAAATTGCATGGTACACAACCTGTCCAGCTGCTATGTCGTCCATAGCTGTTACAATTATCCACGTGTACCCCATAAGATGTTTATATAGGAGCCGCATTCCTTTGCCGGAAAAATCTCTCTCTTCTGGTTGCATTATTTCCTTTTCTCTCTTTATTTTGCATTTAGCCATCTTTTCTTTAGTGGCAGGGCAGTTATGATAAAGTTTAGCGAGAAAAAGGCCCTCAGAGCATTCCTTGAAACTGCAATCAATATCACATCAGCGAAAGCACTCATCGTAGGAGCTATTTCCTCTGCCCGCTTTCCATATATGGCATTGCAAAATCGAAGAGCATGTGGGATGTGGGCCAGATCCCTCTTGACTGCCTCCATCCACTTTTGGCGATATAGGTTACGAGATTTTTAAGACGCAATAACTGCAGTTAATGGGCCCAAAATCTGTGCCATGACGGACCTTCTTTTCGGCTTGTAGGTTAGTAACAGTATGTGGTGGGCGGGCGTTAAACCCATATTGCGAAACATCTATGTAATCAGTTGTAGCCCCTCATTTTGCAATGGGTATGCGTAACACCCCAACCGGATTTCGTCATATCTCATCTTGAATGCGGAAATAATATTGAACAAGAGATTAACAATGCCATACCAATTATTAATTTCTTAACGATTGGATAGAGTGTATTGTTGAGATTGGGTTTTTGTCTCCTCTCGTATAATTTTAGTGACGTCGTTATATGTTATAGAATAGACTTTACGTTCACTTGAAATTGTTGCGGACTAATCTAAAATAGATGTCATCTTGATGTTCGACATTTTGCGTAATATGTTGTGACCTCCTTGTAACACGCTCATCACTTTTTATTTTTATTTTATTAAGAAAACCAACAGCTTTACAAGTTATATATCTTATAACTATGTGTAATGTAGTAATGCCAATATCAGGTTTCCCTTAAATTAACAAATGACACTGCAACAATCAGACTTTGTTAGTGCTGAAGTTAACTCTATAAATATGCCAAGGAATTCAAGGATGCCATCCGCTTAAACCTATCAATATCATAGATAATTAAGTAAATACTATACTATACACTACACTAACTATACACGGCACAAAACAAATCAAGTAGAGAAATACATTGTACATGTTTCCGAAAGTAATATATAAGTACCACCCATTATAGACATACACAGAGAGAGACTTACACTTGGTGCGCGATTGTGATATTGAGCATTTTCTCACATAAGGAGACCTTGGTGTAAATAGTTAAACCAATTGATACAATACATTTTAGTACACTACTCTTTTACTGGACAATATTATTTAATTAAATTTGCTAACGATTTTGAAATCACCCTACGTAAAATAAATTTCAATCAGTTATCATATCGTTAGAAATTTATAACGTTGTTCACGTTCAAAGAAAGTGATTGAAAAATATGCATTCGAAGTTTCTAGAACAACAATGGAACAACCGCTTTTCCATACATTCGAATTTTATGAGAATCGGATTTTATTTCTTATTTATTTTTCTTTTTAATTTTGACGTATTTTGAATATTTATACGAAAAAGTTTTTAAGTATTGATTAGATTGATTGATTAAGATTTATTTTTCAATACTTGGATACATTTGAACACGGAATAATGTTAATTTAAAAACATCGGACAAGAAAAAACCTACCGCGCAGAAATATTAGGAAACGCTCTACTGTAGTTTTTCTTTAGTCTATTTTTTGTTTTTGTAAGTTCGATATTTTGTGGTTTTTCACTGTTGAAAGCATTTTGCAGGCAAGAATTTCCTTCTTCATAACAACTTTTTTTGGCGTATCCAGAATTGAGCCAATACTTAATGATAGGATTGGGCATTAACCCTACATAGCTAACCTTCTGGTGTACTCTATTTTAGCTAACCATCCGTCGAAACGACGGGTATTTGATGATTATATTTTTTTGGATGATATAATTATGAAAATCGTCTCGTTTTTATAGTTTTATTCTTAGATATGATTGTAAACAAAAATGAATTTTAGAATTTATCCTTATTTATTCATTATTTAAATTAATTTTAATCATTCTTAGACCTCTAATGAAATAGACATATTTTTAATTAACCACTTTGGCATGCAAAATCAGCTAGTAAATTAAAATAACATAATCAGTTTTTTGGCTACAAATGGCACGTAAAAACATAAAAGTAACTGGTAAATTAGTAAAACGTCAAATAAATAATTTTTCTTTTTCGCAAGTGACACAAAAGTCTAAAGATATGTTCACCACATATCGCAACGTTACAGTTGGCGCACACGCTTTTGGTCATACGCTTTTTCTTGTATGGTTTTCTCGACCTAAAGATGTTGATGCCTCCTCCTCATTTTTATTCCTTTGAAGAGGAGATGACTGGCGACCTGGATTGTAGCATTGAAAGAACGCCTCTGATCTTCTCTTTCACTTGGGTAGGCATCGTTGTTTTTGTCTTACCTTTAGCTAGGGCTCTACAAGTTGAAGATTTAGTTTTTTCCATAAAATCTCTGCGTGGGGTTAGTTTTTGTCCTGCTGTCATATGTCCTGCTTTAATGGTTTTGTCTTGCCTGACGATACTGTCGAAACTCCCCCTTCCCTCGTTCACTAGTGATCTATCACTTTTCAGCAACGATTTATTTCTGTTTCTACTATTAGGCCTCCGATATTCAGGAACTCGATACTTCTTTGGAGTTCCGGTCGCATAAATGTTTCTGACTAATAAAATATCAAGAAGGGGAATAAAGATAAAATGTCTATCAATGTAGATTGAAGAATGTTTAGGTAAGGTGTCTACGAGTTTCAACACAACTCGGCCGCCAATATCAAGTTTCTCCGGTATTGGATGAAGTGCTGACTCTGCAGTGGTCCCCCTCCTTGATATAAATACAAGTCCAAAGGAAGGCCATTAGGATTCGCTAATAAAAAAACTTTGATACCTTCAGGATTCGGTTTTCCCCTTACGACCTGCTTCATTTTACATTTACTTGTAAATGGTATGATTTGCTCGTCTATGGCGACGTTTTGGCATCTTTAGTTTTGTGTACAGCCGGCGTAGATCGTTGAAACTAGTGGACGAATTTTCCAAAATCTATCTATAGTTTTCATAGAAGAAGATACTAGCTGATCATCAACGACTTTGATGTTGCTTCTCAACTGGAAATATCTATTCCGTGTTATTGCATTAGCGACTAGTGCTGCCCTGGTTTCGGCAGTCCAGAACGTACGCATTCGAGGAATCCCTAACATACCCATAACCATTGAAACGCCTACGAAAGTTCGCATTTCTTCTAAATTTATATTTAAATATCTTCCAGCTCTATGGATGCTGCAAATGTTAGTACAGTGTGACATTTGCTCAAAGAAATCAGGTTTGATGTAATGGCAAAAGTATTCATAGGATGGTTTGCAGATCGTTGGTTCAACTAATGGTGGAGCCTCATTAATATTTCTTGAAGAATTCTGGTTGTTATTTGTACGATCCCATCGCAGCTTTAAATTTATTGATATCCTAACTCGCTGTAGTGAAACAAGCGGCTCTTTGTCTGAAGAATTCCACTCACTACCATCAGGTGACCGAGGCAATACTTCTTCGGGAATGTCTTCATGCACTGTAGAAAAGTTTTCCTCCTCCTCATCATCAACGTCTTCAAAATCTGACTCGTCAAAGTTGAACAACGCCGACTCGATGTCAGCATCGGATAATCCTGTAAAAACCAATATTTTAAATCATGAGTGTCGAAAGTGTCACCAGTGACACTCGAAGAAAATGTCGAAAATAATAAACAAAATAGAAACATTTTGAAAGTTCTATCGCAAAATCCAACAGATCTATGAACATAGCACACAAAAAACACAAAACAATAACAAATTACATCTTAAAAATAATATTTACCTCTCCGATAATCCATCGTGTCGGTACTTATACTAATTCTAAACGTCAACTAATATTTACGAAGGCAAAAACCCTCTCGCGTGATCCGCAGCCACCTTTGAAACATTGTACGTAATACAACATTTCATTTAACTGACGTAGTTTTCACTCATATCTAAAGATGGCGCAGGAAAAAAAATACGCAAGTGTCACGAGTGACACCGGAGGTATCAAGAGGTTAGTTTAGACAGTGTCTAGTTTGGACAATGTATCTAATATAGTTTAAAAATAAATAATACTTTGACATTATCCATTGAGGGAATATTACATTTTTGAGATAATAGTGTGACTTTTAACCGCATGTCAGGGATGGTTGTCACAGTGTAGGGTAGGTAGTCACATAGTTAATCAAGGGGAAAATATAAAAAGCTTATTTAAATCAAATGAGTATTTTTATTAAAATATTTTATTCATTTTTAAAAATATATTTCATCAAAATTCGCATTAAGCGAATAACTTGCATGTCACGATATTAGAATTGTATTAATGAAAACATCATAAGTATATTTATAGCCAATCACTAATCTTTGGAGGCGATATATTTAAATAAAAGTACTTAAGTAAATAATATAATACAGTTTAAGTCAATCTAAAAAATCAGTCAGAATATTATCATGCTTCGTAAGCCCAAAACTTGCAATCTTTGCACTATTACAAGTACACAGTGTACAAGCTTGTACACTCCTGTATCCTGTAGAAGAATATGACACTTGACAGATGGTAAGAACTGACTAATCTTATTCGGCGGCATGTAGAATGTTCTAATAGAAGCTCACTTCAAGATGTAGCCGATCTTGTCTATGACACCTCAGACATATGGTAGTACAGCAGGCACGCGCTCGACTGTGGCTGGCTTTACTCCGTCACTGTGTGAACCTGCTTGACGTGCTGAAACTCGGCAGCCAGGTGTTTGCTGTCACAGATTCCTCGTGCTCTCTGTAACAAAGATTTGCCCACAGTAGCTAATTGTGAAGGATGGTGGTGAGATTCGCCGTTTAAATATCGGTTCGTATGGGTTTTTTTTAATACACTGTGCGACCTATGGTTTTGTTGACTAAACACATCTAGAAAAGCTAAGGAATTATGAGGTGAGGCTCACACATATCTCCCATTGTCGCCGATATATTCGTGGAAGACTTTGTGTGACTTGTTATTAAGTTTTGTTAGTGTCAGATTGTAGGTATTCAATTTGGACATAATAAAAAACCTGATTTTTCCTCAGGTATATTGTAAAACGGCTTTTAAGTCGTAAACAACGATCTTGTTCACTACATCTGCTATAATTCTATCACTTATTTATTCCTTTCTATTAAAGCCCTTCTCTTTTAAATGAGTTTGAAACTCAACTCTATGAGCAACTATTCGCCACTGTCAGCGTTCTTATAACTGGCACATAAATCGCACTGATCTTTTTTAGGTCAAAATGAACCTAGATTACAAACTGTATTAATGACCATGTAATAGTTTTTGTAATTACCGGCTTCTTTACCATTATCATTTTGTGCGTTTACAAAATATTTGTAAAGATCTTTAACTGTTTTACCATCTTCTTTGTATTCTCTATTAATGATTGAACGTAACCCACTTATAGCACGCGTCACGTAAAAAGAACGCTGGAAGAAAGTGGTGGAAGTGTGTTTGCGCATGGGTACAGTCTCGCACGAAAGTTATGTGCCTATTAATTTATTTTTTAACTAGGCTTTCGCTCGCGGGTCGTGGCTTCTTACCTATATATTTGTTATTCTTATTAGTTATAACATTGAAAAATATATTAGATAAAATATCAATAAAATGAATTAAAAACATGTTTGAATTATGTATTATAGAATGTTTAATCGAAATAAAATTAAAGTAATGTTGAAACTCCTTCCATTAAGTCATCATGCGTGACGTGAAAACCAGATGAGGGCGCGGTGTTGGTGCTAGAAGTGGCCATTTCATCGTCGTCGCTGTCGTCACTTGAGCTTCCATCCTCATCTGAGTCGGAATCATGATCCCCTATGTGGATAGCAAATGTTTCTGTCATCATGTCCACCACATGATCGCTTTTACAGTAATCAGCCTCTATTTCTTTTACCTTCGTGCATAGCTTCCCCCATTCTGTTGCTCCCATTAAATTTACTTTTTCATGAATCAACTCAGTTATACGTGTCAGGTTCCAAGTTACATTTTTACAGGCAACATAACTTTTTGTTTGGGACCAGGCCATTTCAGTAGGATTCAGGTCCGGGTGATATGGGGGCAAACGAAGTACAGAATGTCCTGCTTCGTTCAAAATAGCATCGATATTAAATTTCTTAAATTTATCTTTGCATTTTTTTATTAAGTTGTACAACTCCGGCTTTAGCATGGTCTCTTCAAATTCAATACCTTTTTGACGAAGCCAGGTTTGCATGTCTGCTTTCTTTGAATTGGACGTTGGTGCAGCATCGAGTTGTTTATTGTGGTACGATGCATTATCGACTACCACGACTGAATTAGGCGGTAAATTTGGTATCAGTTGAGTACGGAGCCACCGCTCGTATTTTTCAGAATTCATATTGTCATGGTAGTCGCCGCTTTTTGTACCGGCTTTAAACGTCAGTAAAGCATTCGGCACAAAACCTGCATCGCCACCCGCATGCACTATGACTAAGCGGCTACCTTTAGATACAGGTTTTTTAATGCCCTTGGTGGAACCGTCTGTCCAAGCATGGTGAGACGCATGGGAACTATCGACGTATGATTCGTCAGTGTAAATGATAGGTCTTACTTCCTCTCTATATTTTTTAATCTTTCTCAGATATTCAATTCTTTGAAATCGAATTTGTGACTGCTCAATTAAGATTTTTCTATTGGTTTCCGTTTTTTTCCATTTAAAACCCAAGTTTTTCAATACTCGCCTGAGACTTGCTGCAGATCCTTGGAAATGTATGTCATCCTGTAACTTCCTTTGCAACTTGCCTATGGTAGGCAATTCTTTTTCAGTAACGTGAAAATTATGGATCATTCTTTTTATAACACCCTGGTCAAAGCTGTCAATGTCTGTTATTGGTTTTGTTTCTTTTCTTTTATTTTTGCCGGGAGTTCGGAAAACAGTAAGAAATTCCGAATCTTTTGAACCCTTTACTATTCGTCTCACTGTCGACTCGGAACATTTTGTTGCCTCTGCGGTCCGTTTCATACATTGTTTTAAATTATTAACTACATTATTATCAGATTCCCTCTTCATAAAACAGTATACGTCATAAATCATTTTTCTCACTTCTCTATGTAAAACCATTTCGTAATTTAAAACTTTTGTGCGCGATGGTATTTTTAAAAGGAACGTAACGTGGATACTACGCGGGAAGCAAAGCTCAACTGATGAACCAATAGCGCATCGGTAAACATTCGGCGCGTGGCTCACCCGCCCCGCGCCCTACCTCATAACACCAAGTAGACCGATAAATCGCCTATGCGCAGCTTGACCGCCAGCGTTCTTTTTACGTGACGCGTACTATAACATAGTGTGATTCCATCCGAGGAATAGATTCAATAAGTTTTTTAATGTCTGTCACCAATTTGGGATCTATCTGTTTATTGAGGCCATGCTTTCCATGTTCACATGTATGCGACGACGGTGATACAACACACCTTGGCTATCATGATTTTCTATTGCAAGTCGTCTTTCCTACGATTGTATAAGCTGCAATCAAATGTAATTTTGCGTAATGTCTAACCTTTTATTGTTTTATATAACAAATTTTGCTCATATTTGTAATATCCAAACTAACGGATATTTCATTAAGCTGAGATCACCATTCATTGCTGATCTGTGAAATACCTACTATAAGATTCAAATTTATTGGTATGTCTTTAGATTCTTGCGATAAAATTGTTATACTTCATTGCACCATATGCATTTGAATTATATTCAGAGTAAAATTTAATTCATTTTTGATAATTCTAAATTTTGAAAACTGTAATGAAAGGGATCATGTGTAATATTTTTTAATTTTCCAAAGAAATATGCAATTTTTGCTATCCCGTTTCTTTCTAAAATATTGTTTTATTTCCAGTCATCTACTTCTATAGACAAATATCTTTCTGAATCTGAAGAATCATTACTATTGTTGTAGTGAGGCCTCGGTGACGTAACATAACATATGGATACTACAGACTTCTATATGGCGCGATCTTTACTCACCTCTCTCGCCTCGTTACATCCATATATACCTACCAATATATGCTTGTCGGTTAATGTACTTTTTATCTGACCTGCGGATTCGGCGTCGCGCGTATAATGACCCTTGTCAGCAAAATTTTAGGTATTTAAGTTTCACTGCTGGATTTATATATAAGTATTTTAATGATTTTTTTACGAAATTATCGTTTCACTTAGATGTACTAACATAATAAAGCGTAAATAAACCTAATTAAACGTTGTGAAAAAATCATTTTTTTTTTCATCGGGATCGATTTTTTGTCCAATCTTCAAAGGTATCCTTAGTACTAACTTCTGTCTTCGTTTTCGGGAGCGTTTCACTAACACCCTATATGAAATATTAGTCGAAACGTATTTATTTTAACTTGAATCGAAGAAGTCTGGGACTTAATTCATCTAATGACTTTGAATGTCATGGTCTGAATGTATGGTCTGTATCTTGTTGATCTTTCCTTCTTAATTTTTGAAATAAATTTAAGTCACAGTTATTGTACTTATGTGTTTTAAGTACAGATTTTAAAATAAATAGCTGTGTGATTTAGCCTGAGAGCTATTCAGTCCCGAGGAACCATCTTGGTCAATCTAAAAATAAAATATATATGAGAAATAAAAACTATCCGTATTCAAATACAAAATGTAATGTATATATCATAAAACAAAGTCTGTTTAGGCTAATGTAAAAATCTACTTTAAATTTGTTTCAGTTGTTATAATTAAGTTGGTAGTTAAACTGGATGAGTTTTTTGTAAATGTGCTATAATAAGTATCTAAGGGGATTTTATGCACATGTTCTGTGTTTAAATATACACTATTATACATTAATTAAGGACATATAGAACTGGCCTGTATGTTTATAATTACCACAGTTTAACAGCCAGGTACTGCATTTAATAATACAATAGTCGATAATATTTCTGCTGAATCTTCCTTCAATTTTTAAGGGCCTACGCAGACCGGGACGGCATGGCAAGGGATTTTGCCGTGAGTCAGCACACACTGGCCGCTTAGATACCGCGGCATTCCAGCACTTTGCCACGGCGTGCCGCGGGTCGACAAAGCACGCCTCAGCGACTCCTGCTGCCTGATACACTTTTAGTCTTCAGTTGCGTTTGATCGAGTGTTGGTGTGCCTCAGTTTTAAAATGGTAGATTGGGGTTTGGTGTTGATATCGATTATTGCAGATGAAGAAGAAGGTGCACAGGCTAATGCTAGGGATAGAAGACGATTTTGGGTTGATAATTTATGGAAAGAAAGGGAATCAAAGGGTGAATTCAATCATTTATTTAAAGACTTAAAATACGTGTAAAAATTTTACGACTATCATAGAATGGATTATGAGAAATTTCAAGCACTGTTGAATATATGTCGACCATACTAGGCTGCACTAAAAGTATCGGGAATGGAATATTTTCACTGTTCCTGTTATATTAAAATCTTTTTAATTGAAAACTCCTTGGTTTTAAAAATCGTAAACCATTTATTTATTTAAAGAAAGATTCTCGGTCTTGTCACAAGGTTTTGTCAAACTTGTTTAGTCATTGAGAAAATAGAATTGACTCGAGAAAATTCAAGAGCGATGATTTATTATGACTTTCGATGTGGTTTAACACAAAAACAGTGTGTTGGCCGGATGATTTCTGCATTTGGTGATGAAGCCCCATCCAAAACCACAATTTATAGCTGGTTTGCTGAATTTCAACGTAGACGTGTCAAGCTCTCCCGACTCATCAGTGGATGATCCCCGTCAGGGTCGTCCAAAAACTGCAGTCACCCAAGAAAACGTTGATGCTGTGCGTAAGCTGATTGAGGAAGATCGACATGTGACATACCGAGAAATTCAGGCAACTTTAGACATTGGCATGGGGTGTTGCAAAAAAATGAGTCAAATACAAGTAATCTTGCGTGAACAATTAGGTGTAAGAAAGTTGTTTTCCCAATGGATACCGCATTCGCTCTGTGAAGAGAAAAAAGCGGCTCGCGTTACTTGGTGCGTCAGAACTCTCGAAAGATCCACGAGGATCCTCAAACTGTATACAACATCAGGGACAATCCTGGATATATGCGTAGGAACCCGAAACAAACCAGTCACGAGTTTGGGTGTTCGAAAATGAGTTAAATCCAACAAAAATTGTTCGTTCACGGAGTGTTGCAAAAAAAATGGTGGCCACGTTTGTCTCCAAAACCGGCCATGTTACGACTATTCCTCTTGAGGGACAAAGAACGGTTAATGCAGAATGGTATGCTAGCATTTGTTTGCCACAGGTCGTTTCTGAACTCCGTAAAGAAAACTGCAACCGCCGCATCATCCTCCATCACGACAATGCGAGTTCTCACACCGCACACAGAACAAAAGAGTTTTTAGAGCAAGAAAACATAGAATTATTAGACCATCCCTCGTACAGCCCCGACCTAAGCCCTAATGATTTCTATACTTTCCCTAAAATAAAGAATAAGTTGCGTTGACAGAGATTTTCATCACCTGAAGAAACTGTGGACGCCTACAAAACGGCCATTTTGGAGACCCCAACTTCCGAATGGAATGGTTGCTTCAATAATTGGTTCCATTGTATAGAAAAATGTGTCAAAATTCGTGGAGAATACTTCTAAAAGCAATAAATACATTTTTAAATAGTAATGTTGTGTCACTTCCTTGATTCCCGAAATTTTCAGTGCCGCTCTCGTATATCGAAAAACAGAGGACCAATTTTCGCAACCCCATTGAAGCCGATCAAAGATTATCCTTGTGTTTGAGGTGGGTAGTCAAATTATTGTTTTATTTTTGTGAAGTTTTATTTTTTCTTCTATTATTAAATTAAAAAAAACAATCTTTTTTTTCCAAGTACAATCATGTATTGTAGACACAATAACGATTTTCAAGTTTTTGCACTGATAAATCTTCTCACTGATAATCCCTGGATCTTTATTTGTTTTTACTTAATTTAGAGTACCTACTAGTTTAGATTAGTTTCGTACTCAGAAACTGCAGTTTTGTAGCCAGACCCAGCAACTTCATAGCCAGGGCCCGAGGCGGCTTCATAACCAGACCCTGAAGCAGCTTCGTAGCCAGGGGCAGAGGCGGTACCATAACCAGACCGTGAAACAGCTTCATAACCAGAACCTGAGGCGGTTCCATAGCCAGACCCCGAAGCAGCTTCATAACTGGAGCCTAAGGCGGTTCCAAAGCCAGACCCTGAAGCTGCTTCATAGCCAGATCTTGAGGTGGTTTCATAGCCAGACCCTGATACAGCTTCATATCTCAAGCCTACCGCGGTTCCACAGCCAGGTCTTGAAGTAGAAGCGGTATGGCATGGTCGTTGATGTTGCAAATTGCTAGAGACATCTTCAGATGTTGGAGCTGGAGTTCCCTCTTTGTAGTTTAATTCGGCGTCAGTTATCATATTAAATATTTGTCTCTTTGTTTGGACCAGCACTCTTTCTAAAAGTTTTTTTTATTGTGGTAGCCATTGTTTGAAAGAACGAATCAATGGGGTCAACCTCCTTTTTCGATTCAATGTATTTATTTAGTATTTCAGCAGTTGTTGTAGGTTCTGGTCTTATTAAAGAATGGTGTGAATCATTGGTCATTCGCGAAACTGAACGTTCGTCAATATCATCGACAGCGGATTCTGCGAAAGAAGTCTTCGTATCCTCTGAAGAGGAGTCCAAATTCGAGGTTTGTTTTCTGTGCTGAATGATTTTTTTCAAAAACTCCAGCTCTTTTTCAAACTTGATAGGGCGTCGCTTTGTGTACGGGTCACCACTCTTTGTTTTTCTGTTATTCAGAGCTTTCCTAAAATTATTACTTATATTACCCCATATTTTCTGGCATTTTTCACCTAAAACAAAACATAAGCAGGTAAAATGGTATAGAACCGGAATAAGTAGGTAATGGGAAAGGGCCTTAGATAGTGACTAGGTTAGCACCAGCTATGTTTATGGGATTATATTGAGCTAATCTTTTTCTAAGTAAAAATTGAGGACCTTGCAGCTAAAGGGAGGCAAGTCCAAATTTCAAAACTGTTGGGTATTTAAAAAAAAGGTTTTTAAAAATTGATTGATGTACTTATGTCTTATCGTTATATGGTATTATATAATATGAACATATATACACATTTTATTCAAGATTTAAGGCAATTGAAGAAGTAATAGAATTACTACGATTTTTTAAAGTTTGGATCTGCCTCCGTTTTGCACCAAGATTGAAGAAAAATACTAGCCTATTTTGTATTAAGGATAATAAAACAGGTAAACACGGTTATTTTTTTTATTTCAAGAATTAGTAATCAGTCCACAAAGAATTAAACAATCAAAAGAAATACAAAAACGAATGAGTGCTGAACAAAAAAAAATAAAGGTTAACTTCAGCTTGATCATCGTCGTCTTCGCTAGAAATATCATCTGTTGGTCCGACAGCTTCACTTTTAAGGGCCCTGTAGAAATATAGTTTATTTGGTGGAACATAGTTCTTTACCAACTGCATAACATCGTTGTATTTAGCCTTTTTCAACGGCAATGCCTGATCATACAGCGGTTTCTGAGGCAGAACTGATAGTTGGGCTTGAGCATTTCTCATTATAGGAAAATAATCAAATACTGGTGTTCCCGTTGTAACACTGACTGCAATAGTTTCAATGTGGTCTTTACTATATTCAAAAATACGATATTGAGATATTTTGAATCGAATCTTCTCTGTATTTGTTATTACTTTTTTGAAATGACTGTCATAATGTTGGCTGAAGTTAAGTATCATATTTTGACTTGCATTTACAACTTTAAAATTTTTAGATGCTTGCGTAATACAATCGGGTTTTGCTACACGGGTATATAATATATGTGAGTTCTTATTTTGGTTTTTTGCGGAGAAAATGCTTCACCTGCTGGAATTTTAGGTAATGGCATATTCTGCTGATAATCAAATGTTAATACTTCGTATTCTTCATTGTTAAGAGCAAGTTGACTCTTCTCTTTAAATCAACAAAAAAGGTGTCGGCCTTGGCTTGATGAAGACTCTTCTCTATCTGTATTTGTTGGGTTTCATCGCTATCCAATGTCTTATCTTTTAGTTTGTTACTCAGCATGTCGCACTTCTTGCAAGTATCTGAACGAGGTGACCCAAAACTGTATTTAAAATTTTGTTTAAAGTATCTGTAGTAAAAATCAAATGATACTATAGGCTTAGCAAATGCTTCCAAGACCAAGCTCATGCTTTTTCAAATATAACTCGTACATCCTTTTAATGTTCAACTCTGGAGACAGATAATAACGTGAGCTTTTATTTCTACTGTAGTGTGACTCGCGACGTGGGAAACTTCTAATATGAGAGTCAACTTTAGAAACCCATTCACTTGGAATACGATTGGTCTATTTTGATGTTTTCCACGATTAGACTGAGCTGGTGTAGTTACAGTAGGATCCCGATACTCTTTAGCAACATTGTCTACACGCTTTTTGGATATTCCATGGATAGATGCAAAGCCATTTCTGCAAATTTGTATATTTCTATTTCCTAATTTAATATAATATTTGTGTGAACAACTCCGTTTCTTCCCCGTACCAGTTTTAGATCTTTCCCTTTCAACATTCTCAGTTTTTATTAAACCGCCTAATTATACGTTTTGCACATAGGTTTCTTCCAATTTATTAAAATTTTCCAATATTAGTTTCCTATCTTCTTCATTAATTTGAACAAAACACTTATACTTCTTACAACAACAATCCGGTCCAGTTTTTCTTTCGCCTATTTCACGGCCTTTATAGTTTAAATAGCCCTTTCCAGTAGCAATAGACTTCTTTATTACATTCCGTTTCCATTGTGATGGATTTGCGGATTTTCTTTTTTTCGGCGCTATGCCACTCGTCGATGGGCATGGATTATCTGTATTAAATTCATCCAAAATATTCATACCTTTATCGTTCGCCTCATTAGTTTGGTTTTGAAATGTCAACAAACCAATATCGCTTGCATCATCATCTGAACTGGTTGAACATGACTCGTGGACAGGCGGCTGGTAAATATCTGACGAGCCGCTACTAAACGGTTCAGTGTCACTCATTTTAATACACACTTAACGTATCAAACTTAAAACAATTATTTAAAAGAATAATACGCATGTCCTTTCGGGCCGAGCACATAACGTGCACTGACTTGTTTACAAATGATGTAATAATTTCATTTGTTGCAAGAAGGAGGCAGGTCCGGACCTGCTCCGTTCTTGCACCAAACAGAATAAGGTAGCAGATCCAAATTTTGTTACAGCGCGCTTGTTTGTCGTCGGATTTGCCTCCTAAATGCACCAAACCATAGCTAATTTTTTTGTTTAAAATGTAGGTGAAAAAAAAAGGTAACGGTTAAAATTTGGATCTGCCCCTCTTTTGCTGCAAGGTCCTCAATTACCACTGGCATTACGGTGAAGGAAAATATTGTAAGGAATTCGTAATTATATATAAATACATATATCGTATTATTTAATTGACTTTGTTTAACTGTGCCCTGTCTTTCACTCTGCCTCACTTACCCCTACTTATATTATCTTTCAGATTTTTGATTACGGAAAGTAGCTTCAAGTCTCTAGGTTACAGCTATCATATGGGGTTTAGTACAGTGCGCTCTATAGTACATGAAACTTGCCGAATCATTTGGAATGTCCTAAGCCCTTGTGTTATGCCAAAACCAACAAGGGAAAAACGGACGCGAATCGCGATGGAATTTGATGAAAAATGGAATTTCCCGAACTGCATCGGTGCAATGGATGGTAAACATTTCAGGATAAAGGCACCTCGCGATAGTGGAAGTCTCTACACAAACTATAAAAAGTTTTTTGGTATCGTACTACTAGCGGTTTTGGATGCAAATTATAAATTTGTGATTGCATATGTAGGATCATATGGATGAAATAGTCCTTTCGGACCATCAAGTTGAATTCGCATAAAGTTGAAATCTCAAAAAGTTGAACTTGTGTAATATTGAATCCTACAAAGTTGACTTCCCAACATGTTGAATTATGATTTCCCAAAAAGTTGAATTTGTATAATGTTGAATCCCATAAAGTTGAATCCTTTAAATTATTGAACTGTTTTTTAGATTACCTACATCCCACCTATGGAATACCTATATGAATCGAATAACATTATAAGGTAAGGGCAATTTTGACAGATAAACAAATTAGTAGTTGGCGTACGCTGTTTTATTAACTTAACTAAAATACAAAATCAACTTTCTTCCACTTAAAATAAGGTACGCTGTTTTATTGAACTAAACTTAACTAAAATACAAAATCAACTTTCTTCCACTTAAAATAAGGTATAATTAAAAAAATAAGTTAGAAACCAAGTTTTAATATGGTTAAATGGATTTACATTAGAAACATTTTTGGTGAAATTACTCTTCTTTTCAGTTGTTTTAATAAAGATGCATACTTAATGTCAAACAAAATATCTTTCGTCCGCCTATTTTTTTTGAATGGTGCAAATAACAAATACCTTTCGATCTTTATATCGTAATGCTTCATTTCTTTTAAAAGTGTACGGAATACGAGGTACAAGTTAGGGTTTCGTGGTAATCTCGCATTAATTCGCCGATGGTACCCCTCGCAATTATTTGTGGTCCTATGTGTGTCTCCTGCACAACTTACCATATTACGATCTTTGTCATACCATTGGGCTTGGAAGTATTTTAAAAAAGACTTCATTTTTAGCGTAGATGGTGCAGCCTGTTGAATACTTTTCCAGGCTTGTTTCATGAAAGTGGGAGGAATTAAAACAAAATAGGAGCACATTCTAACGATGCTTCTTGCTTTTCTGTCGCTACTTGTAGGTCTTGTCACTCTTGCAATTTTGCATTCTTTTGCTTTTTTCCAGACGGCTTGATTAAAGTGCTGGAAACACCCGGATAAATGAACATCTGGAAATATTGCTTTGACAGCATTAATTTGAGCCGTTTCGTAATCACATTTAAATGTTTTTATTACCACAGGCAGCTTCTCTTTTATCAAATTGAATAATCTTGTATAGGTTTTTTCTGTTTTATTTGGAAGAAATGCATATATAACAGGAAATACATTAACTGTGGTTTCGTCTGAAAATACGTCTAGATGGATTATGTAAAGTTGATAAAAAGGGCGTGGAGAAACTTTGAATGTACCATCACCACTGTAACTACACAGTTCTGACGATTTCATTGCTGTTATGGCAGTCTGAGAACAAAGTACGATAATTTTTTCTTGATCTCCATCTTCATAAACCGTGATATTTTTAGGCAGTCCCTTATCACATCTTCAACTCTATTGAAAACTAGCGAATTTGTGCCCAAGAATTTTTTCCGGGTTCTATATAAAGTACTTCTTACTGAAATAAATGGTGGTATTTCGGTTACAGGAAATGAATGATTGGTTTCGGTGAAATGTTGCACCATTTCTTCATATATTTGCTCGATAGAACATAAATTAATACACACTTCTCTCTTAATGTCGTTTATAAGCCGTGTTACTTTAATTTTATTAGTATCCGGTGTGCAGGTATGTTTCGTTTCACGTTTTACGTCACATTCATCTTTGGTTAAAGTAACAGTTGCAGAACAAACGTCCCGATTTGTGCACTTCCATCGGGAGGTGCCGTTCTGATTTGTTTTACCATCTTTGGTTAATGTGTATTTGTTGTAAAGGACACTGTTTTATAGGGAGCCATTTAGAAATTTACAAATAAAGAAATTTGGAGTATCCTATCATAAACAATTTCATGAATAAACTGATTATTTACAAATGACATTGTCAAATTTATGACAAGCATTTAACATAAACTAGTTATCTAGAGAGGTTTTAGTATCTAAAGAGGTTTTGCGTGTGTAGATAAAGCCCGTAACTGGAAGCTATTTATAGTCAACATACTTATAGGGATATCCAACCTTTAAGGATTTCAACTTTATAAGAATTCAACATTTTGCGAAATCGAGAAAAAACGACATTGTGTGTAGTCATTAGTGGTAAATTAAACTTTTTGAGATTTCAACTTTATGCGAATTCAACTTGATGGTCCGAAAGGGAAATAGTGATGGAGGTATAATGCAAAACTCAATTTTTGGAAAAAAATTGACTTCTAATGCCCTCGGTATTCCCCCAAAAAACGTTTACCGAAGACAGATCTTGAGTTTCCCTATGTTTTTGTAGCAGACGAGGCTTTTCCGTTAACCACAAACATTATGAGACCATTTAGTAGCGATCGATTGACAGATGAAGCAATGAAAATATACAATTATCGTTTGAGTAGAGCCAGGCGTATCGTCGAAAATGCATTTGGTATACTTCAAGAACGTTTCTAATTATGTCAAAAAGGAATTCAGGTTCAACCAAAATATATTGATAATATCATTTTAGCATGTACTTGCTTACACAATTTCATCATAGGTGGTACAAGCACAGAAAGCCAAAATATAACAAGTGTAAGCATTAATTTAGAAAACGATAATAATATGAACAATGCATTAGATGGTTATGACGGTACGGGAGATGTTTAAAGATTACTTTAAGTCTGATGAGGGCTCGATTCCATGGCAAAACGATATTGTAAATAGACATTAATACCGTGTTAAATCAAAAATATTTACCTGTTTTATTCATTTCTATTCCAATTCTTTTCCACGCATTACTCTTCATCTGAGTGTTCATATAATGTTTTGATGACATATTATATAAATAATCATAGGCTTGAACTAAAGTTATTAATTTTTCCTCCATGTTGGAATAAAAAACTGGTCTCCGAAAAAATCACGTAGGTACACAGTCGTCAAAGACGCTGGCGCAAATGAATGGTCAATGGTGTGCATTCCCCGCTTCTCTACCTCCGCCGCCGCACCCCACAGTAAGCGGGCTGCATACGAGACGATATCGGTGGCGATCTAGGGTGGAAAGAAATCGGGGCTTTTATCGGGGCAGACCCTACACACGGGCCTGCCTAGCAGTACACGTTCGGACTTGGAGCGGAACGCATATGCAGTAGAGTTCTTCAAAATGCCTCCGACTCTCTTAAAACACCAACGTGTTGGTTTTGAATTAGCCCTTTCGGTTAATTTATTCGAAAATAGAAAAAGAGGAGTTGCTGGGTGAAAAATGGCTCCAAAAGAGAAAAAAATTAAGCCACATAAACGTACTAAATGGTCTGTAATCCAAAGACATGATTAATTTTCTCCGGATGGATGAAGACAGTTTTTACAACCTTCTAGAATTTTTCTATATTTATGATTTGGCAACTTATATAAAAACATAAATTTCTCCTACCTATGCTATTTAGTTATTTCTTCTCTTTGTTCATTTCTGCTTTGGTCAAAATCGGGTTATGTACTACACACAAAAAACAAAGAAAGAACAAAATCGGGTTAGGTACCACACACAACAAACAAAGAAATAAAATACTTTTGTGTAATTATATATATATATATATATATATATATATATATATGTATATATATATATATTTATATATATATATATATATATATATATATATATATATATATATATATATATATACTTTTTTTTAACGTAATCTTTATTTATGGATTAAAACTATCAAAAAATAAAATAGCTTATATCTTTTTTTTAACATAAAGAAACCTTTAATTTCTGACATACTCCCTTCTATATAGCTTGTTTGTTGATGTGGAGATGGTGAAGGAGAAGGAATTAGTTGTTGATGAGAGGATGAAGGCACGTAAGAGATCTGAGTGCGGTCTTGTGTTGATAGCGTTGGAATAGGAGTTAGTTGTTGAGGAGAGGCTTCATCCTCTCCTTACTTCATACACCCTACTTTATGAACGGCAATAAAACAATTAGTTTAGTAGGCATTCTTGACTTCGCAAGGTCACAGGCTAGGGTGGATATGATGTGAATTTCGATAGATTTTAATTTATTTATTTATTCAAATTTTTTTTATTTTTTGTAAAATACCAGTGCCATAGGCTTCTACTCCGTTCACATGTTTAAAATGTAAAAATTTTGTAATGTAAAAAAGGTCATTCAGTATCACTGTTTCGTTAACGTCCTTCCGCGAAGGCTGCCGGCAGCGACTGCCAAAAGAAATCGGGCCGATGCGGCTACACACACGCAGTACGGAGGGGGCGGGGCCCCGATTTAGGAAGCATCGGCTGCATTTTTGCTCCTGCCAGCCGATTAAGGAGGCGATATCGGCCACGACTTAGGACGGCCCTACATACGGCATGATTTAGAGGCAATCTAGGAGGCATCCCCACTACTCCACCCTAGATCGCCACCGATATCAAGTCGTATGTAGCCCGCTGTATATCACTACGAGCGCCGGAATCCGTGGCATGCCGTTGCCTACCGCAGTATGCCATGGCATCCCGCCACGGGAGCCTGTGGCGCGTCTTTTAATTCCGTGCGATAAAATCCCTTTCAATGCCACGGCATCATTTTAAAGCATAGCAATTCATGTCGTATTTCTGTAACAGTACGGTTGAATGTCAATTAGTAAAAATTAAAATCCCTTGCCATGCCGTCCCGGTCTGCGTGGGCCCTTAGATGCTGTGACGGACTCTTGAAATTGACCATCGCTATCAAATTCGTTTGCAAGACCATCCAATGTTGGGCCAAGTAATATTTCTACTTGCCTATGAAAAGGCCCTGATGGCGGATGATTGGGCCTCCCTCCACCTAAAAATAGCAAAATATAGATTATGAAACAGTGTAAACACTAAAAAGGAGCGTAAGTAGTGACTAGGCATCACTACAATCACTTGTCTGTTCGCAGACTAGGAAACCACTGAATGAATTTTGGTGAGAGTTTACAGTCAAGAATGTAGTTAGGTATTCGAAATAAAGGTAATAAATTATTACTGCGCTAGAATTATTGAAAGTATAACGTGTTATTAAGTTACAAATAGATCATACCTGTTAAGAAAATCTCCTTCTTTGTGGCAGCTTTGTGTTTCCTTATCGTTTATTTGAGGTTATCCCAACACGTTCTAAGTTGGTCCGTATTTCAGACATTGAAACTGCTCAGGGAGTTGAAATCTTCCGTGAGCACCTTCCATCCCTCATTTTTATGAGCAATCGTCACTGCATCCGGTTTTTTTTTCTACGACACTTTTTTTTTCTTTATATTTTACGATAAGTTCTATTAAAATTTTCGTCGACTTTTTTTCGACATTTTAAAACACAAATTAAGTAAAACTTATAATTGAAAGAAATCCACAAAACAAAATGTACAGGCGCGAAGCCGAAAATATATGACGTTCTGGACGACCAATATTACACTTGTCACTTGTTTAATATAAGTGTGATATTAAACAAGTGACAAGTGTAATAGTGGGTAAAGTGTAATACACTGTCTATAGAACATTTTGTATAGGCGCCATGACATTTTGATTTGCCTGCATAACAACGAGAAAAGTGTAAGAGAATAACAAGTCAAACCGGTCCTTTTTGTTCACTCAATCACAGATACTAAATGTTTGATTTATCAACGCCTTGTTAACATCCCCCTATATAACGTAAACCTTTTTGACGTCGACGTCAATTTTAACAGAACATTTGTTAATGGCTAATTAATAATAGTTTGGTGAAATCGGGTCGAAGATTGATTTTTAAAGTATTTTTTTTTAAGTTTCTAATTTGTATTTGTAATAAAACAATAAACTGACTAAGAAATTATTCCCGTTGTTCTACTGCTCTTACGGCCGAGTAGCGTAGTAGTTGGTGATCCTGCCTCATACGCCGGAGGTCCCAGGTATATATATCCATTTGTTTGATGAACGTAGATATTTGTACTCGGGTCATGGTTATAATAGAATAGAATATTATTTATTCAATATAGATAACATGTATGTCTTATTGAAAGTAATTTACCATTGGTTCGAAAAAACCTTTTTTTTACTTTAACACTGGTTCATAAAAAACCTCCGTCCTGGTAAGACCCAGTAAGAAACCCATCGGGACTTTTTTGAAATAAATTTTTCACTGTTTATGGTCACAAAATATTTACAAAATTTTGTGACCATGAACAGTGCAACCACCTCATTCCCAGGGGTTATTATCAACCATGTACTCATCTATATTATAATAAACCTTTTCATAGTTTTTGTTTAGTTAAATATTTAAACTTAGTAGTAGAGAGGGCTTTTATATTTTCTGGGACTTTGTTGTAATAGCGTATACATTGCCCCAAGAATGAATTACTGAGTCGAGAAGCTGTTATCACTAGCTTGTGCTTATTCCTAATGTTCAGAAAGTGTATATCACTTTTTTACTAAAACTACTTTCGTTTTTGTGAACATAAATAAAATTTTCGTAGATATACTGAGATGCTATATAATCTCTCGCGTTTTCTTTTCCTCTTCCTTGAAAGCAACCACACACACTTCAGGCTCTTTGCAGGCTTCAGAATACAGGTCAACGCTGTCCTTCGGTCTGCCCTTATTATCTAAGAGCCGGCCAAAGGCCCACGCCCACTTGCTCCTGTACACCTCTCCTTTGAATTTTGTTTTTTTAGCACCTCCACTTGTCCCCCAGCGCATTGGGTCGTTGCAGAATTCCTTGAAGCGCAAAAAGTTGTTGCGGTTAGAGTCATGACCCCACTGCGTGAATATGGAGTCTATGTATGGTTGCAAAAGTTCAAAATCACCTTGCTGTTCACCTGATACCCACTTATCTATGTCTGCCCACACTGTTTCTTTAGTCCAAGGGCTTTTTGAGCCTAGTGTTTCCATGTGCATGAGAAGCATGTATGCAGGCCCGACTGAGAAAACTTTCGGGAAAGCCCACTTGCTGATTTTGTTTAATGATTGTCTGACGAAGTCATCTCTTACTGTGGAGTTAACAAGCTTACTGTTTTGGGAGAACATTCGCATGAAGTTGTTCTGAATAGTGTGGAATAGACCTAAAAGTGTTCTCGCAATGTATGTTTGCCCGGCCGATCTATATAGCCGGTAGAGTAGGTAGAAGCCTGACCCAAAAGCGGTGTCAGACAGAGGAAAGCCCCCCTTACATTTAACCCGGAACCGAACCAATGTGTCTAGTTTGTCGACGTTAGGCTTGAACGGCCCAATTGCCTTCATGGCACTGAGCAGCTCTATCGACTACTACACGATAGAGGGTCGCTCCCCGATCGAATATGCGGCCAGACATAACGGGGAAGGAGTTGCGCACACCCGTACGCTGGGGGGACTCCCAAGTCCCGGGGCTCGCGTGTGCCTCGGTCGTCAATTCAGGTTGGTGGCCGGTTTTGTGCACGTCAGCCAATGTACGTATATCGCTGGCCATGACGTAGGTCTTGTGTTTTGGCCAAGTTCTGGTGGTTCTTTTTAATGATGGGTCTCCCCCGCCGTGGCCAGGGGTACCATTGGTGTCTTGGTTGCCTCGGGAGCCATGGGTGGTGGGTCGGAGGGTCGGGCCTGGGTAGGGCCGGGCGGTTTTTTGTTTTCCAGCTCCACCACTTGGGACACGCTCTGCTGCCCAGTTCCCGCGTTTGCTACCGCCTTGTATAAAAAAGGCAGGTTGGGCGGATCCGGGTATTCCGTAGGAGACACACCCCAGAAGGTGCGCGAGAATGGGACGTTGGAGATGGAAGGATTGAGCACTAACAGTGAAGCGGCGCCGTCAACGTCTCGATAGTGGTATCTTAAAGATGTGCATGTCACCATAGAGACAAACCCATTCGTTAAAGGCTCCGGGGCCCACGCGTTGGGGGTTTGCACCGCCCAGTCGTCAATAGAGATTGGGATGAAAGATGGAGTCCCCCTGGGGAGTATAGAGAGCAGGCGCGGTATGCGTGAAAAGGTGTTTCCTGTGGAAGTGTACCAGGGCATGGTGTATCTGGTGCTTGGGGTGACTTCTACGTGCATGGTGCAATAATTATCCTTTACATTGCCGTGAACCCCGACAACTTCGGCGTACACCCGAATGTCAAATTTAGCAGCCCATTGTAATACCGCAAATATGGGCATAGGGATACTAAGGGCCCACTGGTTGCGATTGATGTCCAAGCCGTAATACGCCGTGATGTCTTGCCCGACTGTGGACCCCGTGCGTGAAGCACGCTGCATTAGGTGGTGTGCAGATAAGGGTATGACGTAGTTAAGCGTGACAGTACGAAGCTTGTTCTGAGCGGACACCACTCCACTTGTCCCTTCTGAGTACAGTGACGACCACATCCATCTGTCCATGTCATTGTGCGTAAGGTAGAGGGCGACGGATAAAGTGATAGCGGCCGCCTTCAACACGAGCATTGATTGCAATCCACCCACTGTCCTCAATTCCATTTTATAATCGTTCTTTTCGATTAGACCAAGCGCCAGCATCACGCGATACACGGAGTGAGCAGTGTGGCACTGATACTGTGGTCTATCGGCTTCCAGCTCGAAAGACTGCCAATGTGATGAGTACGCAACCACACGGTCATCCTCCACTATTGCACGGTGCTCTACGCGGGCGGTGCTCTGGCTGTACTGGAGGAGGGGGCTCACTGTGGCCCAATTGTACCCACAGACAGATGTGTAGGTTTCTGACCGGTTAGCGATGGGGCCAGCAATCGATGTTAGAAGTGGTGTGCCTCGGGGTGTCGGATGAGTAATTATACTCACCGATCGTCCACGCACCATTTAGGGGGTGTTGGTATCGGTGATTAGGTTCAGGTGCAACCTCCAAAGTGGGGGATTCCGGCAAGCCAGCAGAGAGTTCAGAAGCCAGTGAAAATGCAAGTTGGAAGGCCATGTCAGTGCACATGTTGGCCTCTATCCACTCCAGAGCCCAACACATGCGTTGAGATGATAGCTCGGAGTCATCAAGTAAGTTGTGCAAGAGGGCTGTCATGTCGACAAGGTAATTGGAACTGTCAAATCTCTGAACATAAGGCGACCCTGGGTTCACATTGACCCCGGCGGGACGCAGGATTGGTAGGTGGTTATTGCTCGCGGTGGTGCTCTCGTCCAAAAGAACTAGCATGATGCCTGCTGGTCCGGGTATGCTGACGTTGTGACAGTGCGGAATGCGCGTAAACGATGTTGGGTGAGCACGCCCATCAGCTCCTAGATGGTGTGTCCTGGTTGAGTACGACAGCCGTCCAGCCCATACGCGGGAATCAACAAAACACATGATGTATTCGAGGAGCCAGGTTGCTGTCATTATATCGCTGGTCACCGGGACAACGCACCAGGTATTGTCCATACCTTGGAGTGATCAGCCGGCTGCGGTCAAGTGGGCGTCATGACTTTTTAGGTGATTTGTGAATACGGGCAACGTCACTGCAATCGGATTGACGTTAAATCTGTTAGCGGCGGGTCGGTCGTTGACGTGGAATACGTTTATGGGGGGAGGGTCTCTTGGCGCGTTTCACGACGGAGGAAGTGTTTGGTAGTCCTGTCGAAGTCGTACATGTCAGGACAAGCAGCCATTGCATAACACAGGCCGCGCACCACTGCTGCCGTCTCTATGTGGGAAGCGTTGGAACCACTCATGTATGCTAATATCATCTGCATTGAAGGCAGATCTCGGGCAAGGGGGCTCCGTGATGTGAGCAGCGGCTGTACTGCTGCTTTGTCTGTAGTTGTCGTGAGTGCACTGAGCTGTTCACAAAGTGCAGAGTAAGGAGCAGTTGTTGGAGTGGAAGATTGGAAGCTGACCATGCGAGTTTTTACTGACCTAGCAGATATGTACTTTATTTTGGAACGCTCGGCCGGCTCGGGTGGTCGGTCAGATGCGGTGGTAGTATCAGGGGTGACTATTTCCAAGGATGTGTGTCCTGACAGGTCCACTGATTCCCTACGTGATTCATCGACGTCCGCGGGAGCACCGATGTTTTCAGCGATCTGTCTAGCGTCAGCGGCAGGGTACGCTGCCGATCTAAAATGTGCGGGCCGGGGTAGAGTGCGTAAAATTTCGCCCCTGGATGTCAACCACACAGTGCCGTTGCGCAATCCTGCCAGTTCTTTTGCAGATGCACACACATTGTGGCGTAATACCTGTTCTAGTGCCCCGTCTGCTAGTATGGTTGGAGGCTGGGCAGCTCGGGGAGGCGGCGGGACATTCTGATCAGCATCTGCAGCGACAGCGGGTGGCTCTTGTGCAAAGAAAAAAGTTATAACCCCTGTTGTGAAAATTCCACGACGTGTAATGATGTAGAAATGCGGTGTCTCTGTTAGATATTTGGTCTCCACCGTTGGGGTATTCGCTTAACCCTGAGAGAGTAGTGCCCGTGTATGGTAATGGGGCAGAGAAGATGTTGAGCATTAGAGTCTCGGTCGTGGGGTCTGCGCTGCGCACGTCATGGTGCGAGCGCTGTTGTGTAACAACCCGCCTCCATTAACACTCCTTGCCAATCAACGATTTACAAATAGTACTTAAGGACTTGGAAGCTCTGTTGATACGAGAAGAGAGAATTATGTCTGCAACAGATATTATAATTATGACTATGAGCCCGAGAATTATTATATATGGTAGAGAGAGTTTTCGCCTCTGACACTTCCTACAACCGAGGATCGGCTGGGTCTCCACAGAGACGTTGTCCATTGGACCTGAAGTCTACAGTTCAGTATGTTTTGTAGTCGTATCCGGTTGTTTTGTCAAATTGACCTTTTAAAGAAAAAAGAAAAAGAAGAAGAATAATGGTTTCAATAACACTTTCAAGTGACAATCTTTTGTGGCAACAAAGCGAGAAGGGTCTACCTCCGTAGGTATGTCGACTCGTTTGTTGAAAGAGAAAGAAGAAAGAGAAGAAAGAGCCGTGGTAGCTTAGTGGTTAACGCTTGCTATAAATATAACAGAACGCGAGTAACCCGGGTTCGATCCCCGCCGGCACCAATGAAATTGTTAATTGCAATTTTAAGTGCTGATTTAGCAGGTACTCGGCGGTGAAGGAAAACATCGTGAGGAAACCTGCATGTCTGAGGAATAAGAAAAAAAATATTTCGAAGACATGTGAAGTTCGTCAACACGTATTTGGGCAGCGCGGCGGACACTTCCTTGCCCTAAACCCTCTCAGAATTGAGGGGAGGCCTGAGCCCAGCAGTGGGACGTATATAGGCTGTAACTTTACTTTTTTATACTGGGATGCCAAAGGTTAATTATTTATTTATATTAATGTCGCATCAATCTAGCTGTCTCGACACTAGTGATCTCTAATCTCCCCCCCCCCAGTTTGCTGTATACATACACCATGGGACCATACGGTGTGTTTTATCTGGAAATTTATTTATTTATTTATTATTTACTTCCCCTTAAATTAGCGGCATTAGACGGTTATTAAATATTGACCTGAAATGTTATGTCTGAAATCAGTGTCACTGTTCAGTGTCCCTGTAAAGTTTTGTGTGGTAAGGCTCGTAGCGCGAGAAAACGCGAAGTGGCTCATTGCACCCTTTGCAGTATGTTGTGACACGCTTTCCGCACTCGCAATGGCGACGATAGCGGTTACACTTATTACCTTTCTCCGTCGTTGTGGATAGTGCACGAAATTTTTTGTAGTGTTGTCTGTTCCGCTGTGTGTAATATGGGCCGAAGACGTAGGTTGTGATGTAGTGTGACGCGACAATAACTGAACCACCAAAGTTTTACGAAAACTTCGGTGATACGCTAATTGTTAAGACTTGTGTATTATGTAAGCATTTAAGATACCTTCATTTAATAGCCGTCCGAATAACTTTTTGTACCAAACTTGCGTTCGCTTCTCTTCAAGGGCTAGCATCTAATCTTTACGATCGACACCACCCATGCAAATGTTGTAATCACGGATTACGGTAGGTTTTAATGTATCACCGCACTTCATGGTTGCTAGTCCATGGTATGTCGAAATAAGTGCCACGCGATTTTTATCCCACCATACCACGAGATCCACATCCCCTGAAGTGCAGCCACTCACCTGTCCGACAACCATATTTTGATTAGTAAGTGGCGTTAGTTCGACGAGAACAAACGCAGTCGAACCCACGACACTTTAACTCTTGCGCGAACGCATGGCAGTTGTAAAATTTGTCCATCCATATGCAGTGGCCTTTGTGCTCAGGACCAGTTAACAGTCTGAGCACAATGGATGGAATAACACCAGAAACTGGACTATCATCTTGTGGTATGGAATCTTCGTGTCCTGCGTGGACTTCAAAGCGCCACAAATAGCCAGACTTGGAGTCGCGTACTTCGTATGTTTTAATCCCCACTGCCACTGATTTATTTTTGATAAACTGATTTATATCTAACCAGCCCTTCCACTTCGTGAAGCTCTCATCGATTGCAATATTTTGATAAAGATTATATAATTTGGAGAATTTAAAATTTAATTGTCCTAAAATGGGCTGTATTTTAAAAAGTTTTGCCTGCGCACGGGTCATTAATGCAGGATTGCATGTATCGTTTGTAAAATGAAGACACCTGCTCAACAGTATAAAGCGATCAAAACGCATTGATGTGGTGAATTCTGCAGTATAGAAAATATCTTTATTATAATTCCAATACTTCTCTATACGTGTTTTCACCATAATTCCGGTCGCTTGAACTATAGCAAAAAAAAACACGTATGTTCTCGGTCGTTTAGACGTTCTTTTTGGTAAAAAATAGATTGTACCTGTATATTTTGCAAAATATCTATATATATATATAGTTTAATTCGAAAAGAAACGTTATAAAAAACGCAAATGAAATAAAAAACACTGTTATAAAATAAATCGTCAATATACCTACTATAGAGACAGCGTTGTCTGTCAACAACATATATAACTCACATTACTTTTCTCAATACTTCGCAATGTAGGTGCCCTACAACATACTCTTTTACAAACATATATTTCCTTCTTTACAAGTAATTACTATAGGTTTTACACACAAATTACAACAGTAAGTATCTGAGAGGTAAATAGTAACACATAATAGGCAATATTGTTGCTTTAAACTAATAAATAAAAAAAATCTAACCTTAGATCCGCAAGGTGCTAGTAGTCTCGACGCCATTTTGCGAGTAAATGACATATCAATGACACTTTGTGACGTTCTATATATTTTTTTCGGTAGTGTTTCGTTTTTGCTATGATATAGAAAATTGTAACCATTGAAACAGTTATTTTTTTGTTGAAATATTTTTCTATTTGTTATTCTTCTATATTGTTCACATACAACATTGCGAATTAAAGGGTTAAAAAAAAACAAATACCATAATACCACAGATAAATATCGACAACATAAAAATTTATTACACTTACATCGCCGGTGAAGGGGCCTCCATGTATTCTGACTCAGCAGGCGTCGGTGACTCGACCACTGGGACCACCATTGGCTACAATTTTGTTTGCTTGTCTTTTCAGAAAACTTCCAATGTTATCAACCGGCTCTTTCCCATGGCCAATGGAATGCAATGGGAAAAGCAAAATCAGATCGTATCCATTTTCAAATTACGTCAGGCTGATGATTGATGTAAAAATGTTGCAAAATGAATAACTTTATAACCTATTGCAGAATCACTACTAATATAAACCACAACTGTGTGAAGTGAAACTTGTTTGCTCAATCAAGCAAACAAGTTCTTATGTTCATCCACGGTGCAGTCAATTGATCGCTTAGTTTTTTCACATATTCTCTACGACTTAAAGGTCTCTCGTTCTTTGCTTGCATGTTATGGCAATATATAACATATGAATTAACAAACGTCATATTCAATTTGCCATAAAACATTGTGGTCATTGGCCATCTATTAGTTTTCCGAGAACAGGCCATTGTAGAACACATTTGATAAAGATATTAATACTCGTAGTTACTTTGCAACCATCCGCTAAAGTAAATAAAATGATGTGTCTTCCCTAGTTTGAAGAGCACCTCTCAAAATCGCATGCACTAAACCCGTCACCACTAATCCCAGCACCACTATTCCCAACACCACTATTCTAGGAAAGACACACCATCGACGATAATAAGACATGTGTTTCGTCTCTACACGAGGCATCTTCAGGTGACGTTGACTCTACGGCGGCTGACCGCCATTGTCAACGTTGACTTAGCGAAATCCAAGCAATTGTTCATCGATAGTTATATGCCCTCCTGCCGGGCTAGCATGAGCAGGGGATAAAAAATTTATCCACCGATTATATCCACTGACAAGGGATAAAATTGTCTTATCCCTATGTCAAAGCTTTATCCACCCTGCGAGCATGGGCCTATGATGGATATAATATCGACAGTAGATAAACTTATCCCCGCGCATAGATAATATACGATAGCAAAGATGTTTTATGAAACATCTTTGTACGATAGTATAAAGCTATAAACTATACTATCGTACAAAGAAGTCTGGTATGAATATGTCTGGTATGAAGAGATACTTACCGCACACACACGTTCGAGAGTGCTGGTTGACGAATGAGTTGGCTGAGAAGGATAAATGCGTACGCGCGACGGATAAAGAGAGAAAGCTATATAGCGTTTTTGTGGGCGCCTATGCAACGTGGGTTATTATTCTAGGGTTAATTGTTAAAAGAAGCGAGTTCCATAATTTGATTGCTTTGACACAAAAGGAGGAACGAAAAAAAATTGAGTTGTGAGCAGGCATTCGCAAAATAAGTTTATGAATGGAATGATCTTTATTTGCGCCCGTAAACTCAAATTTTTCTTTGATACCTCGGTAATTTAGAATCAAGTAGTAGTAGTAACATTACAGTAGAGATAGAATGTGAAGTTATAGATATGTTAGTAATAATTAGGTACAGACACAAATAATATCGTCACCTTAGAGTGTAAACCTGCTAACTCACTTGAAGTAAATTTTACAGGACAGACAAAAAACTTAAAATATTTTATAATTGCTGCTTAGGAAACAAAACAAAAATAAAGTTAATTTATTTTATAATATTTTATTGTAAAAACTAAACCTACTCCTTTATATGCGATTTTGTGACTTATCAGGTTTCTGTATGTGTTCTGAATATATTGTGATGGACTTAGCAGGGTTTTCGTGTAATAAAAAATAAATATAGTTGGTGTAATTAAGAAATGCACTTCAAATTCAAATAAACTTCAATAAAACAAAACAATCATCTAAGTAATATTGCAACTCAAAAAAAAACTATTTAACAATTCAATACTTTGTGTTGATAAATCTTTCCACTACTAATAAGAGAGGTAGTCAGGGTACATAACTAGAAACGTTAAAATATTATCCACTGTAATTCTTCAGTCATGGGGTAAATTGTCATAGTAAGAACGGTAATCCTCAGGAAGTGATCTTTGTAAATATTGTAGCACCAGGTTCTCCCTACTTTGGCGGATTATGGGAAGCTGGTGTAAAGTCCGTTAAAGGCCACTTAAAACGTGTTATTGGACAGACACTTTTAACTTTTGAAGAGTATGCCACTTTTTTGGCTCAAGTAGAATCTTGTGTTAATTCACGACCATTAACTCCTGTAAGTACTTCAGCTGAAGACGCTTCTATTACACCCGGACATTTATTGATTAGTGAAGCACCTATCACGATCCCTGAGGAAAACCTTTAAACTGTTAAATTATCTTATCTAAGTCGATGACAATCCTTCACTGATTATGTTTGCTCGATCTTGAATCAGTGTCAGACACTATGTACAAAGCTCACATTCTAAAGACAACTGAAATAAAAACCATGAATGAAAAAGTGTGTTTTTATTCTTTGTTGTGTTATCTATATTTTTGTAGAGTATGAAAGCCATATTGTAGGCTTATGAAAAAACTAACAACTGACAGTTGTCAATAAATAAAAAGGTATGAATGCAAATTGTGTTTTAGTGGTGAAATCCCCATAAATACAGAATATTTGGCGACGAGGATCTTATTCACGTATTATAGAGTGCAATATTTAAAGTGAAATAGATACCAAAAAATAATGTGGAATGAAGAAAATGTGTTGTTCGGCAACAGCTTCACATTTGATCACCACATGCAAGAGTGGGATATTTTTAAGAGTCGATTTGTCCAGTTTTGTATGGCAATTATTATGATGACACTGATAAAACAGGATTTATGAGAAGAGCTTTTTTGCTTACCTCATAAGCAGAAAATACCGTTAAGATAGTTAAAAGGGGATTAAGGATTATTTTAAACACACATACGGATCAAAAATCGATAATTAATAAATTAAATGAGTTCCTTTTTAGTTATAGAAATTCGGTCCATTGCACAACCGGTTTCTCACCTGCCCAGCTGTTGTTAGGCCGTCCGCTCCGCTGTCGGCTCGACTTACTGTGACCACAAATTTGAGCAGAACACAAATGATACATCTTTATCATCCACAACCAATAATGTTGCAAATAAGCAGATCTTACAGAGTGAAAACTATGATGGACGAAGAAAGAGCAATTTTAACAAAGAGGATAAAGTTTTAGTTAAGTTTTTTTACAACAACGGGAACGATTATACGTGGAAGTTCGGCGTAGTTAAAAATAAATTAGGAAATAGATTATTTACTGTTTTTTTTCCGGAGTTAAATAAATATTATAAGAAACATGTCGATCATATTGTTGCATACAAAGGAAATAAAAAGGAAGAATATGATTTAGATTTGAGTAATTTTGAAAATTTTTCTAATATGTTGAGTACAGATCAAGCTAATTGTAACGTGAAGGCTACAGAAGTTGATACCATAACTTCCGACTCCTTGTTATTAAGAGGAGAAGAGGGCGAAAGTTCTGGCAGTAAATCCAATCAACATTTAGGGGTACCAATGCAAGGGCTGCCTCCCCGCTCAACTAGAAATCCGAATCCAAAATATAAATTTTAAAAAATTACATGATTAGTTACACATTTTTATCATTATTTATGTTTTTTATATTTAGTAGTGGAGAGAATGTAGAGTATGAAAGCCATATTGTAGGCTTATGAAAAAACTAACATCTGACAGTTGTCAATAAATAAAAAGGTATCAATGCAAATTGTGTTTTAGTGGTGAAATCCCCAAAAATACACAATAATTTTATGACATATTCACAGAAGTTACACTTTTATGTAATCAAAAGCCTTTTTTGACCTCAAACAGGTTTGTTTTTTGGTTATTTGTTATTTCCTGACCGAGTCTAAAATAAATATTTTTTTCATTGTATAATTTTTATTTGTAAGATGGTACAGTGGTGAAGATCCGACATTCTTAGGTATACAGGATGGTCCAAAAGGTTTAGCTCGCCGTCCGTCCGTCTAACGACGACAGGACGTGTCGACGGCGCGTTTTGTTCCACGCGCCTCAAATAGCTGTCAGCAGCGTGAAGGGGCCCGCAAGGGCCGACGCCTGCCGGGGCTGCGGGCTGTTCGAAAGAGATACCGCGGCTCCGGAACGTAAGGGCACTGAAGGAACACGGATGGTTTTAATCAGTAAAAGTCTGACACTCCCTTACGCTCCACCCAGAGCGAAAGGCGTCATTAGATGATTTTCCATCCGCAAAAAAAAAAGGTGGTCCAAAAGGTGACGTCCAAAAATTTTTTTTGAAAATACCCCATGTAAGTTCCGCGATTTTTCTTAGTTTACGAGATATGACTTTTTTGTATTATTTTGAAAAATGTCGACTTAGCGATTCAAATTTTTTTTTCCTGAAAATTCTGCTCTCTTTTCTACTTTTTTTATTCTTAGCGTAGTTTTCATGAGTTGGACTCTTTGACATAAAAAAATAAGCTGCCTACCATTAATACAAATTGCAAAAATTTTAATCGCAAACAAATTATGCAGATATGATTGAATCAAAGTTTAATTTTGAAATTTAAACTAAAAATTAAATAATGAGTTCCATGACTTTAAAGTAAGTTTAAAAACTTCGCAAGACCCTAAGCTTTAGTTATAATACAAAAAAAGTGGTGGTCAATGGGCCTTTTTTTAGCCCTAGTCGGCCTTTAATTGCACAGAGCCAAAAAGTTCAAAAATAATCGTTTTATTATGCACCTATTGTTTATTACTAAGGATAATTAGATTTTCATGGTATGTCATAATCTTTCATAATAAATAAAACAATTTGGTTTTTTAATACTTATTTTATTTTACAACCAATTCTCAAAGTACCCCCCCCCCCCCTCCACTTCAATACATAGTCTACAACGCCTTAGAAAATTTTGTTTCAGTCTTCTAAAAGCATTTGAATTTTGTCTGATTTTTGTTTCCGCCTCCGTTAATTTATCTCGCAGTTCTGCTTCAGTGTTTGTTTCGCTTGCGTACACCATCTCTTTGTAATATCCCCAGAGAAAGAAATCTATGGGATTCAAATCTGGTGAACGTGCAGGCCAATGAATCGGTCCGCCATGCCCAATCCATCTATTGGAGAATCTTTGATTAAGGTGCTCCCGTACCTCTCTTGCATAGTGGCAAGGAGCACCATCATTTTGGTAAACCATATCCCTTCTTGTCAATAAGTTTACATCGCCTAATAAGCCGTTTAAATTGTTTTGTAAAAAGTCTAAATATTGGGGTCCGTTTAACCTAGCAGGCAATTCAAAAGGTCCTATAAGTTCCCCGTTCAAAATTTACACTATAATATGTTTGAAAATTTGAAGGCCTTGCCTTGTGTGTGTTTTCAACAGCCCAACTATGGTAATTGTGGATATTGAAGACTCCTGTTCTTTCAAATCTAGACTCGTCTGTCCACAGAATTTTATCAAAAAAACCTGGATCCTCCGCAGTTCTTTCCAGCATTGTTCGACAAAAAGTCACCCGTCTTGAATAATCTGCAGGATGCAATTTTTGGACGCGTTGAATATGATAAGCGTGGTAAGTCTCTGAAACAAAAACGAAATTGTACTTTCAGGAATCACTGTTTTTATTCCATGAAATGTGGTTTTGGCCCGACATAAGTATTTAAAATTAATTGATCGCTCGTCGCTATTCAAAGGTGTGCTTTAATACGGTGTCAAAGTAAAAGTTTTAAAGACAAAATGAACTTACCTGACTTAAGTATCCTTATAACTGAGGTTCGTGGTACACTAGTCGTTCTCGTAATAGCTCTGGTGCTAGTAAAAGGATATCTTTGCACTTGTTCCACGACTTCATCTCTGACATCTGGATCCACTCTGGGTACTCCTTCGTGGGAACTGCGTCCCGGAATTCGTCCGTCCATAAATGTATTATGTGTATTTATGAACACTCTGTGATCGGGATAAAGTTCCTGTTCTTCTCCCTCGCCGTTCTAGTTTCTCTCGGTAAAGCCTTGCCGCTAAATGGCCATTGTCTTGGGCAACGCCGTAAAAATAATGCATTTCTGCATATTCCTTCAAAGAATACCTCATTTTGCAACACAAAAATCCAAATCACAAGGTAATCAATCAAAGTCCGAAACACAAGCACAGTCAAATCAGTTAAAAGGCGAAACTGAATCCAGTTAGCAAGCAGTCGTGGTAAATTAGGAAGTATCGAAAACAAAAACAGGAGTAGTAGTTACGCGAGCGATAGCTGTGAACAACTGAGGCACTATATGACTGAGGCTACACCTGTCGCCTTATGCGCGCGAGCTATGGCCAGAGCGAGAGAGCGCGCTACACACGACACAGTATTTCTCACTCCTGCTTCCTTTGTACGACTCGTGGTATTTTTTGTGATCTGCAACCGTCTACCTGCCTATTACTATTATTATTCATTAACATTGAGGGGAAATTCGTTGTTTTTGTGACCCATCTGTGCTACTTACTGAAGTGGTACTATCCCTAACCCGAAGATTTACATTTCATTTTATTTTATTTCATTTGATTAGATTCTATGGCGAACCTAATTATTTTACGAAATAAGGTGTTTAAATAATAATGTTGAAAATTTTCGCCTCTGTGCAATTAGAGGCTGATTACGGCTAAACAAGGCCATTGACCACCACTTTTTTTTAGATTATAATTAAAGCTTAGGGTCTTGCGAAGTTTTTAAAATTACAAAGTCATGGAACTCATTATTTAATTTTTAGTTTAAATTTCAAAATTAAACTTTGATTCAATCATATCTGCATAATTTGTTTTCGATTAAAATTTTTGCAATTTGTATTAATGGTAGGCAGCTTATTTTTTTATGTCAAAGAGTCCAACTCCTGAAGACTACGCTAAGAATAAAAAAAGTAGAAAAGAGAGCAGAATTTTCAAGAAAAAATTTTTTTTGAATCGCTAAGTCGACATTTTTCAAAATAATACAAAAAAATCATATCTCGTAAACTAAGAAAAATTGCGGAATATACATGGGGTATTTTCATGTAGCCCGAAAGGTCAGCATTCCAAAAAAAATTTTTGGACGTCACCTTTTGGACCACCCAGTATATGCAAAGAATAAAATAAGATCTGCTTACCTGAGTAGGAGTTACCCACGACTGTAACAAGTTAATCATTCGAGTAGACGTTTGTTCTCATGAATGTGTAGGGAGGTTTCTGTGTTTCAAAAAAGAACAATTGATACATCGTTTGTTTTGTCAAATGACTGACGGTGTCAGTCGGCCTACCCTATGACTCGACGTATTTACACAATTAAATACACAGAAATAAAGTTCACAAAATACCAACAAGTTCTACTTCTCAACACACAATTTAATAATTAATCTCAAGTCTCAAAAACACGTCAAAACGTTTGTCAAGTCTTTGTCTTATGAATGGAGGCAGTTTCAACTAGACCTATTGTTCTCTAATGTGAGTTTCTTCAATTAGTTTCAGAGCCAAAATTTTTATGAAGTGACGGCGTTGAAGTTTTGTGTTTGAATTATTATGTCTCTATCACCTGACTATTTATAGTACTGATATTGAGTATGGTGCAAAAGATAACCATAGGTTAGGAAAATTTTCCATTTTTTTTATAGAATCACTATTTGTTCGAAACAACTCGTCAACATTAAGATGATTAGATAATTTGACTCCGGCTAATGGAATCAAACCTATATTTTATCACGTTGACATTAGTTTGTCAGGCATATGTTTCTCTGGAATATTTTGTTTTAATGGTGTCAATACATTTTTTTTATAGGATAGGGTGACAAACGAGCACACAGTCCACCTGATGGTAAGTGGTTGCTGCGGCCCATAGACATCTATATCTATCTTCCATTACAAATCAAAATGCAGATGCGTTGTCTCCCGTGAGGACTGAGATGGAATGCCTCATTTCCAGTAAAAAGGGTCTCCGGTTCTCTACACTCACCATACGAAATACAGCAGCATTAAGCTACTATTTCACGCTGGTATTCTGTGAGAGCGTGGTCCTTCCCCGGTTGAGCCGACCTATTCGTGCTACAACTATACTACTAATATAATTGCAGCATGGCTCTACCATATCTCATCATATCTAGTATACTTGACAACGACATCTATTATAGTGTTGTCAAAGAATTGTCTCCAAATTACAAGTGGATTGCCCGCGCGCCTCCGCTCTCGACTAACTTCATAACTAACGTGACCATACGTCCCACTTTAGGCGGGACGTTCTAGTACTGGGTCGTTCCAGGTTTTTTGTAAAACGAAACGAAACCGTTTTTTTGAAATGAGAAACAGTTCTGAGAAACAGTTTAAAAAAAACAGTTTTTCACAACAAATCCCGTCAGTGTACGTAACGAATTCACCATATGATTGTTTACAAAATAATGAAACGAACTTCCCTTCATACCTTTCCAGGCTTAGGACTGGCTGACAAATGTAACAGGTGTATTTAAAAGTTCATTTTATATACACGTTTTCATTATTTACACTATTTACAATACTAGAACAAAAGATATTTACAAATTAAATCGGTTTTGGTCTAAATTTACGTTTAAAAACATAAGCTGCCGCACTTTATCCGTCTTTAAACTGGCTCGCCTGTCTGATATTATTTGGCCAGTTTTACTGAACATACGTTCACAACTCACAGAAGTTGCAACTATGTTGCAATTGGTTCTGAAAATTTCTGCCAAGTTTGGGTAAATATGGCGATGACTATACCACCACGCTTGAGGGTTTGACAGGTTACCAGAAGAGTCTTTACGTGGCAAAATGTCATCATCGACGTACTTTTGCACCTCTTTGATAGCTTTCGAAAGAGGTGTTCCTTGTTGCTTCGTGACGGTGGTGGACATAAATTGGTCAAAAATGCTCCAGGCCGTGTTGTAACTGCTCCTTGAGGCCGATGACGTGGATGGATCGGTTTCGGATGTTGGATGCCAATTCTGTGCAATCAGGTCTTGGACGTGATTTTGTACACGACGTTTTGTATTTTCCGCATCTTTTGGGTCCGAAAAAGCGGCCATCTTGTACCGGGGGTCTAAGAAAGTGCACAGAGAAAATGTACCACTTTGTTCTACGTTTCTAAGCCTTTTGTTAAAATTGAACCGTAGTGCGTTCAAAAAAGATTCAATATTTCCAGAATTGCGTGGTACCGTACTTTCAAGCGATTGCTTCAAAATTCAGGTAACCACAATCACATCACTTCCAGTGACATATTTCTCAAAACTCATGCATGCAGTCATTTCCTCAAAAGGCTTCAGAATTCGGCATATTTCTGGAAATATTGACCACTCCTCTTCCGAAATGATGGGTAAATTGTTGTTGAGAAGAGCTATGGTAATTTTAACTTCATCCTTTATTTGTGTGATACGCTCTAGCATATAAAATGTGGAATTCCACCTTGTTTTTATAGATTGTATAAGCCGTTTCGGTGCCTTTCCATTTAAAAGCTGTTGCTGATTTAATTTTTCTGAAGCCGTGATACTTTTATGAAAAAATGCAACAATTTTTTTAATTTTTCCTGAATTGTCCTTAAAATAGTCTAAAGAATCTTGTAAAACTAAATTAAGAGTATGGGCGTAACAGCCATAGTGCTTCCAGCCCAAATGGTCTTTCACGGCATTGGTAACATTGGAGGCGTTATCCGAAACCGCAAAGTTGATTTTGCGGGTTAAATCCCAGTCATCTAATATACGCCGTAATTCTGCAGCTATATTCACTGCAGTGTGATGTCCAGAAAAACTACAGCAATCTAAAAGAATAGTTTTCAATTGAAAGTCACGACTAATGAAATGTCCAGTGACAGCTATGTACGACTCCGTTTTCCGTGACGTCCACAAGTCTAATGTGACACAGATTGCATCACAATCTGTATTAATAAGTGGCTTAATTATTTCTTTTGTGTTATTATATAGCAAAGTTAATTGGCTATTGGATAAGGTTTTCCGGGATGGTAAAGTATATCCCGGTATCCAACGCATTAGTTTTTTAAATGCACGTTCTTCCACGATGTAAAAGGATGAAAAGAGTCTATGCAGAGCTCTAACACATCGCGATCAATTTGCTGCTTTTGCTGTTTAGAAATTTTTTTTGGGACATAAGTATCCATTATCTTTTGCCTTTTTTGCTTCGGGTTAGGGGTTTCTGTGGCACCTTCTGGTCTATTATCCCCAGAGGGAGTTGTACTAATTGCAGCTTTTTGTCGGTTCTCCTCTATACTATTTGTTGCAGATGAGCTGGCAATACTTGTTGGCATCAGTTCAGTTACACTACAGGCTGACGGAGTGGTAGGGGGTAGAGTCTCGGAACTTTGCACTTGTGATGGTAGTGAGAGGTAAATTACGTGCTTTCTTTTAAGATGGTTTTTCAGGTTCGCTACAGTCGATTTATAGCTGTAACTTTCTCTGCACGTAATGCAGATCGCCTTTCCCAAATTTTCCACCTTTTCGAAGTAGTTCCACATTTCACTAACGTTTTTTTCTTTGAGACATTTTCGAAAGTACGTCACTAAATTACACAAAAAAAAACGTTTTAATAACAAAAGTACAAAACTATTATTCACAAATTTACCTACAAAACTATTAAACAATTAATATATACAATAAATCACACAAAACACTTTTCGCGCGTAAACATACAGTCACTTTTTAGGAAATTCGAAATGTTTTAATAACAAAAGTACAAAACTATTATTCACAAATTTACCTATATTCACAAAATTACCTACAAAACTATTAGACAATTAATATATACAATAAATCACAACAAAACACTTTTCGCGTGTAAACATATAGTCACTTTTTTGGAAATACACAGTAAGCGTAGACAAGCGTTACTTGACAACAAATGAAATGAAACTGATTTAAATTTTAAAACAAAAAACGTACGTTTGACCAAGCCGATCTTCACAAATAGTTACATAAAAGAATAAGAGAAAGCCGAAAATACCGTTTTTTCTCGGTCCGTTCGTTTTTGTACAACCGTCTACAACCAAATTTGAATTGTGTGTAGATATAAATAAGATTTATTTTAGCTTTAAGCGTAACGTCAAATCAAAAGTAGTTACTATAACTGTTTTCTATTTATACGACAATAGTTCATAAAGCAATAGCAATAGAATATTAACTTGATCCAACCTATGAATCTACCAAACGAACATGTATTTTGTAAACGTTTTGCGATTGAGACAGTTCCGAGAATGAAATGTAGAACTGTATTTATTTCGTTCGTTTTTAAACCTAATGTTGGATCTTCGAGAAACTGTTTGTTCGTTTTTCTTTGACAAACTGTTTTTTAAAAGCGTTTCTGAATAAAATGCCCAGTACTAGGACGTTCCCGATTTAAAGATCTGTGTCGCGCTCTCCCCAAAATACGTAAAAATGTCCCGCTTTGACAAACAAAAGGGTGACAATCAAGCAAACTCTGTCACCGTGCCATCATTATGACACCGCGCGTACTAGGTTTGCCAGCATGGCTTGACTAGTTACATGATTATTCTGAAAAGCTACACTTTTGAATTTAAAGTTACAAAGTGACAATTTTTAATTAATCTACAATAAATTATCAAATAACATAAGTTATTTCCAATTAGTATTTATTTGATGTTCAGAATTCACTTTTGATCATTGAAAGATTCAAACAACTATGTGTTTTATTTATATAACTATATTAAATGACTCCAGATTGAATTTTGGTAACGGCGGCCATTCTCAACGGAAAATAGCCATCTGCGCATCTGAATTATATTGCCCAAGTGTAATACTATTGCTACTAAGAATTTTGTGATAGAAAAATCCAATAAATGATCCTTGACCCGACTCGGGTTTCGAACTTGGGACCACATGATCAGCAATTGCGTTATCGACCATTAGGCCAAGTAGGTAGTCAAAAGTGTTAAAACGGTAATAATTTTAAAGGCGTCCCGCTCTGAGGCAAAAAATAAATGGTCACTAAAAAGCCGGGCTTTTTATCTCCATACTAATTGCTATTTATACAATCGTAGTTATATTTCATTATAGAACATTTTGCCACAGGTTAGAAAGGCAGCGATCGTCTTCTCGAAAGCCCGATATAAAGCCCACGCATGCGAGAAAGACAACCAATCGCTCAATTCAACTCTCCTTATATGTATGACAGCAGTATCCCTAAGACTACGAGGTCTGTCGAACAGAGCGCGCGGGAAATTTGAAATAGTTTGAAACAGTATATGAGTAATTTTATTACTTGATAGGGCAAGCCGGGCTTCTGGGCTTCTGTTGAGGCTTCGCCACTGCTCGCAATACGTAGCTTGCTTGTTTGTATTTTCATTCTACTGGGCATGAAAAATGTAGCATACGTTTTTCAGTCTATGATTTCTTCATTTTTTGACAAGATTGTATCATACTTTTTAGGATTAGTTCCAGTATTTCCTATTAAAGTTTCCCATTCAGATGGTGCGTAAATTGTCCTCTTTTGCACAAATCTTCCTATTGTCGTTAGTACAGAATCCACAGGCATCATGATATATCCAGGTATAGGTGTACCTTTGCCACGTTGATAAGATTTTGACATTAAATTTGCGATCTTGTGAGACCTAGTGTAACGGAGTATCGTCTGCGAAATGTCAAGAGTTTTCTGAAGAAAACCCCCCGCTGACCACGGGTTCTGTAAAGTGCTCGAAACGTGGTGAATATAAAATAAGGTAATATAAGCGATAAAATCCGTAAAAACTAGTTTTATTTCAACGAAATTGATTCGAAAAGAACAGACCATATCGTGCTCGTTTTAAACGAACACTAAACGAGATTTACCCCCCTCCCCCTTCCCCTAATTTATCGCTAAATATCTTTTCTTTGTCCGGCAGAGCTACGCGCTTCTGAAGGACCACCGCTGGGTGCACACGGGCGAGAAGCCGTTCGCGTGCGAGCTGTGCGGCAAGTCGTTCCGAATGCGGCAGCGGCTCGTCGCGCACCGCCGCGTACATGCGCCGCGCCGCCTCACCTACGCGTGCGCGCACTGTGGCAAGCACTTCTCCACGCACAGCAACCGACAGCGACACATGTTTGTAAGTGCACCGCACTACACTCCATAAGATACGATACAACACAATACTATACAACCGCACCGCCGCCTCACCTAAGAGTGCGCTCACTGCAGCAAGCACTTCTCCATGCACAGCAACCGACAGCGACACATGTTTGTGAGTGCACCGCACTACACTCCATAAGATACGATACAACACAATACTATACAACCGCGCCACCGCCTCACCTACGTGTGCGCTCACTGCAGCAAGCACTTCTCCATGCACAGCAACCGACGGCGACAAATGTTTGTAAGTGCACCGCACTACACTCCATAAGATACGATACAACACAATACTATACAACCGCACCGCCGCCTCACCTACGTGTGCGCTCACTGCAGCAAGCACTTCTCTATGCACAGCAACCGACAGCGACACATGTTTGTGAGTGCACCGCACTACACTCCATAAGATACGATACAAAACAATACTATACAACCGCACCGCCGCCTCACCTATGCGTGCGCTCACTGCAGCAAGCACTTCTCCACACACAGCAACCGACAGCGACACATGTTTGTGAGTGCACTACACTACACTACCATAAGATACGATACAACACAATACTATACAACCGCACCGCCGCCTCACCTACGCGTGCGCTCACTGCAGCAAGCACTTCTCCATGCACAGCAACCGACAGCGACACATGTTTGTAAGTGCACCGCACTACACTCCATAAGATACGATACAACACAATACTATACAACCGCACCGCCGCCTCACCTACGTGTGCGCTCACTGCAGCAAGCACTTCTCCATGCACAGCAACCGACAGCGACAAATGTTTGTAAGTGCACCGCACTACACTCCATAAGATACGATACAACACAGTACTATACAACCGCACCGCCGCCTTACCTATGCGTGCGCTCACTGCAGCAAGCACTTGTCCACGCACAGCAACCGACAGCGACACATGTTTGTGAGTGCACCGCACTACACTCCATAAGATACGATACAACACAATACTATACAACCGCACCGCCGCCTCACCTACGTGTGCGCTCACTGCAGCAAGCACTTCTCCATGCACAGCAACCGACAGCGACACATGTTTGTAAGTGCACCGCACTACACTACCATAAGATACGATACAACGCAATACTATACAACCGCACCGCCGCCTCACCTATGCGTGCGCTCACTGCAGCAAGCCCTTCTCCACGCACAGCAACCGACAGCGACACATGTTTGTGAGTGCACCGCACTACACTCCATAAGATACGATACAACACAATACAATACAACCGCACCGCCGCCTCACCTACGTGTGCGCTCACTGCAGCAAGCACTTCTCCACGCAGAGCAACCGACAGCGACACATGTTTGTGAGTGCACTACAATACACTACCATAAGATACGATACAACACAATACTATACAACCGCACCGCCGCCTCACCTACGCGTGCGCTCACTGCAGCAAGCACTTCTCCATGCACAGCAACCGACAGCGACACATGTTTGTGAGTGCACCGCACTACACTACCATAAGATACGATACAACGCAATACTATACAACCGCACCGCCGCCTCACCTATGCGTGCGCTCACTGCAGCAAGCCCTTCTCCACGCACAGCAACCGACAGCGACACATGTTTGTGAGTGCACCGCACTACACTACCATAAGATACGATACAACACTATACAATACAACCGCACCGCCGCTTCACCTACGTGTGCGCTCACTGCAGCAAGCACTTCTCCACGCACAGCAACCGACAGCGACACATGTTTGTGAGTGCACCACACTACACTCCATAAGATACGATACAACACTATACAATACAACCGCACCGCCGCCTCACCTATGCGTGCGCTCACTGCAGCAAGCCCTTCTCCATGCACAGCAACCGACAGCGACACATGTTTGTGAGTGCACCGCACTACACTCCATAAGATACGATACAACACTATACAATACAACCGCACCGCCGCTTCACCTATGCGTGCGCTCACTGCAGCAAGCACTTCTCCACGCAGAGCAACCGACAGCGACACATGTTTGTGAGTGCACTACACTACACCACCATAAGATACGATACAACACAATACAATACAACCGCACCGCCGCCTCACCTATGCGTGCGCTCACTGCAGCAAGCACTTCTCCACGCACAGCAACCGACAGCGACACATGTTTGTGAGTGCACTACGATACGATAGTAAAAAAGGCGGCCCCGCTAGATGAAGTGACGTCTTATAATATAAAACAGCATTATGCTGTATGCTTTTCTCGACAGCCAGAGCGGCAATACGCTCATCTAGGTCCACACTTAATGAAATTGAAGTAACCTGTCTTAGACAGTATTCATCATATAATTAACATTTAATATTCGTTTATTCAATCATTTAGGCCGGGGATGGCGACCCATGGCGCGCGACACAATATTTTGGATACGCAACCGATCACAAAGTTCACTATGAAGTATTATATTACGAACGAACGCGAGTGATACTAGTTACAGCGTGGACTACTATTATTAAAGACAGATAGTTCATTTCATCATCATCATTAGACAGCCCTTCACAATTTCACGCCTCCCACAAGGAATGCACACATCGTTTACGCATAGCATAACAGTCAATTTAGTTGACACAACTGTATTTAAAAGTTCATTTGTGTTATATTTAGGTACGATTTTACAACCCCACTATACTCGTAAGTTATTTGTCATCTAATCTGCAATGTATAACTGATTTATTATTTTTCTCCCAATAATCGAGATGTAAAAATTTTTTTACGGCACGTCTGTTACCAAATTAAACATTTCTTTATAAAAATGTCACGTTGATACATAAACGTTCGCCACCCCTGACTTAGGCTATCAATGTTTTGCCATATATTTGCAATAGTATATCCTATACCTTTAAACGAGCAATTCTTGTATATATATATATATAATCGAAATCTCGGAAACGGCTCCAACGATTTTCATAAAATTTTGTGTGCAGGGAATTTCGGGGGCAATAAATCGATCTAGCTTGGTTTTATGCTTAGAAATGTCTTTTTGTCCGTGTTTTTAGGCAATGAAAAACTGATACAATATCGTTAGAATAAAAAGGTAAATTTTGACAGTTTATTAATGATTAGAAATAGTTTAATTGGTATATTGGGCGGTCACATAATTGAACACCATGGTTCGAGCCCAGACCGACCGACCGACATTTTTTAATTTTTTTTCAAGTTCCTTTCTTTTTTGAGAAAATGTATTTTTGGAGCCCTTTTTTAGTATTTTTTAAAAACATGAAAATTTAAATTAATTTTCACTCATGATTTTTTATTCAAATAACCAGTTCAGTTTTTTCTATTATGTCGCTAAGGTCAAAAAATATTATTCGTATTTCATCAGTATGTAATTTGTATCTAAATATAATTTCCAAAACACACGAATTAAAAAAAACCGAGCGAAAAATACCGAGCAAAGCTCGGTCAACCGGGTACTTTAACATAATTGCCTCATTTGGCAGGCGGGTTGTCAACCGCACTTTTGTATTTTTTGGAGTTGCTATCGAGACGGTGCTGCTGGCCATCTCCTGCTGTATTCCTCTCCCTCACCTCTTACTCTTACGATACAAAAGAAATAAATACGGGGCAGGGAATTCTCTTACGGCACCACTACACGACTGTAGTCAACTAATACTTACATAAACACTCCTGTCACCCAGAGAGGTAGGCAGAGATTAAGAGACTTCCATTTGTTACGATCTATTATACGGGACCGTGGATAGAACTTTAAAAAAAACTATTTAATACACGACACAATATAACTTAATTAAATTCACAATAAGGAATTAATAAACTTATAATAACTAGGACTTAGAAAGATTTTGTAAGGAGATAGTAACGATGACTGAGACTGTGACTGGAATGAGACTTGGAGATTGACTGAGACGGAATGTAGACTGCTTGAAGACTAACTGGCGTTCGTCGGGAGATCGGTTATATAGGCCTTATGTCGCTGACGCAGCAGCGTGAAAGAGATGCGTTAACCGATCTCCTAACATTGATGGGGTATAACAGATCCTTACACACCTCTCTCGCCTTCTTTATATCCATATAAGCAAAGATGTTTTATAGGTACGGATACCGTGTTGCTAACACATCGCACCGTTCAGAGTGACGCTAGTCTTTGATTTATGTGTGCGTGAGTACCAAGTGACGCGCATATCTTACGTACCACGCCTGCATTAGTGTGCGTGACTTCGGTAACAATAGTGCGAATCGATTGCCCAAAAATTTGGGAGATTTTATATTTCATTAATATTTACATACCTGAGTGTAAAATGTGTGTGCGAGGCGTGTGCATTTGTGTGCGTGTGTGTATGGGGATGTACACACACACAATGTATATGGGTGGTTATGTGTGTTTTATGTAGGTACGAAAATCGCACTAAAATAGTGAAGATAGGTAATAAAACCTATAATTAATGTAACAGTTAAAAATAAATAAAAAATCATAGTAGACATTTATGTATCTAACATATATTGAACTAATCTATTATTATTGAATGAATATAGAGTACTACACTTTCGCACTGTAGAACCCAAAATATTGCCGCTTTTTACGAAGACATTAATAATTTTTTAATCTTTAGTAAAATGACGTACAAAAGTAAGTTTGGTTAAGTGTAAACTTCGGCTAAGAGATAGCAAATGTTTATTTTTTTAAATTCATGTATCTATCCAGTTTGATGACTAGATCAAATCATTGCGTGAAATCAATTAAATCCTGCCACTGGAAGAAGATAGAACTTTGTGTGTTTGAAGGCTACATTTTGTACTGTAAAAACTGTATGTAAATAAATAAAAGAACATATAGAATCAATGTTGTTTGTGTATAAGTGTCCTTGACATGAAAGTGAATTGAACATATACACATCCTTTCTTTAGGCTTCCACCGGGATTCATTTCTAGTCCATCTTATGATTTCAGTCCTCGACGACGAGTAAGGACGACTCACTGGCCCATACCGCAAAGGAGAAACCCGATCTTCTAGGCTCTTTCTTTGCGTCTAACTCGACTCTCGATGACGGCGGGAGTACGCCGCCGACCATCCTGTGGTGTGAGTGCTCCATGCCGGAAGTAGCAGTTCATACAGCGCTCGGTTCGCAAAGCACTCCTCTCCCTGGACATCCACAAGTCGAGTGGGCCTGACGGAATCCCCCCAATTGTGCTGAGGACGTGTGCTCCAGAGTTGGCACCGGTCTTAACGCGTCTTTTCCGGTACTCCTACTCCCTAGGCGTAGTTCCAAAATCATGGAAGACGGCTTTCGTCCACCCGATCCCTAAAAAAGGCGACCGCTCAGACCCGTCCAACTACCGGCCTATCGCCATCACCTCCTTGTTCTCCAAAACAATGGAGTCCATTGTAAACTGCCAGCTCATGAGGTACCTTGAGGATCACCAGCTGATTAGTGACCGCCAATACGGTTTTCGCCGTGGTCGGTCAGCTGGTGATCTTCTGGTCTACCTAACTCACAGATGGGCGGAGGTAGTAGAGTCCAAGGGGGAGGCATTGGCCGTTAGTTTGGACATTGCGAAGGCCTTCGATCGGGTTTGGCACAAAGCGCTTCTTTCGAAGCTCCCTTCCTATGGGCTTCCCGTGAAATTGTGCGATTGGATCACCAGCTTTCTTGCAGATCGGAGCATCAAGGTCGTTGTTGACGGTGCAAGCTCCGATTGCAAGCCTATTAATGCTGGTGTTCCACATGGCTGCGTGCTATCGCCAACGCTGTTTCTTCTGCATATCAATGATATGTTGCAAACCCGTAACATTCATTGCTATGCAGATGACAGCACTGGTGATGCTCTTTACACCGGTCGAGCCAATATTTCTCGGGAAAACGTCTCCGAGTGCCGGAACAAACTTGTGTCTGAAGTCGAGTCTTTGCTGAACAGAGTCTCGGATTGGGGGCGACTAAATCTAGTCCAGTTTAACCCCCAGAAGACACAAGTTTGCGCGTTAACCGCTAAAAAGAACCCCTTTGTCGTATCCCCTCAGTTTCAAGGCACTCCCCTTGTTGCCTCAGCCAGTATCGGAATCCTCGGCGTCGACATATCGAGTGACGTGCAGTTTCGTGGTCACTTGGAAGGGAAGGCCAAATTGGCCTCTAAAAAAGCTTGGCGTGCTCAGCAGAGCGGGACAGTATTTCATGCCGGCACACCGCCTGCAACTTTACAAGGCGCAGGTTCGGCCGCACATGGAATCCTGTTCCCATCTCTGGGCTGGGGCTCCCCAGTACCAGCTCCTTCCACTTGACCGCATCCAGCGCAGAGCGGCTCGAATCGTCGACGACCGAGTGCTTTCCGATCGGCTCGATTCACTGGCACTGCGAAGAGATGTTGCATCCCTTTGCATTTTCTTTCGCATATACCATGGAGAGTGCTCTGAGGAATTGTTCGGATTAATCCCAGCCGCCAAATTTCGTGAACGCACTACGCGGCAAACGTCCCGATACCATCCACAGCATCTGGATGCTTGGCGGTCCACCACTGTACGTTTCAAAAGGAGTTTTCTTCCGCGTACAACCTCTCTGTGGAATAGTTTACCACCGGCGATTTTTCCGGACCGATACGACCTGGGGACCTTCAAGAAAAGAGCTTACTCCTTTCTAAAGGGCCGGCAACGCGCCTGCAATTCCCCTGGTGTTGCGGTTGATCATGGGCGGCGGTAATCACTTAACATCAGGTGAGCCGCATGCTCGTTTGCCCCCTCTTCTATAAAAAAAAAGTCCAACGACTTAAAATTACCGGAACCGTTGGATATCTACGGAGGGAATAAAAGCAATTTGACATTTATAATATCAGTATGGATTGTCAAGAATGACAGATTAACTTTTCAAACCAGTTCACAATCGGCTTTTTGAGCGTTAAATTACACACTCCCGCTCTTTTTCCCTCTAGTAAATGACGGTTCTGAGTGACCAAAAAGGATAGATTTACAGGAAAGTGCGATTCCGTGCTGTCAAATCTATTTCGACCCTTAAAACGGTTTAACTCGGTTAAAACCTGTAAAATTAGACCGTTTAAAACCACTATACAGATAACCTTTCCGGTTGATCATGACTAAAGATGTGAAGGCGGTTATCAACGATTTCAACCGAGCGGATAACAATGATAGTTTTCGTTTTTAATGGTCGACAACCGCTTTTGATGGCTTGAAATGGATTAAAACATAATTTTTTTGGGCAATAAGTTTTTTTCTCTTTGGTAATGAATAAACCACAGAAAGTCCTATAATATATTATAATCATCAATTTTTTAATTCGAGTGATCATCTTAGATAGGTATTTACTTTTTTTTAAATGTTCATTACACAAACAATTATTATAATAATATAATTTAATGACCCAACTAAAGCCCTTATTAGTAATGTAATGGTGAAAGAATTTTCAAAATCAGTCCAGTAATTTTCGAGATTAGCCAAATAAAACATATTCATAGAAAGTAGCGCCATCTATAATAAAATACATCCTACATTAGACATCTTTATTTATGCATAACATTCTAGTGGTAAAAGAATTTTCAAAATCGGTCAAGAACTTAACGAGTTTTGCTAAAAAACATATTCGTTGATAGTAGTGCCCTCTATATTAAAATACATCCTACGTTTCACAGTCATAATAGCATTCTAATAGTGAAAGAATTTTTAAATAGGTCAAGTAATTTTTGAGCACTATTCCAAAAAGCGATTCAGCTTAGCCAACCGCACACATAGTAAAAACATAACCATCCCTTTTCGTCTGTAGTCGGATAAACAACCGGTTCACAACGGTGCGTATCGGCTGCTTTGGATAAATATCCGTTGTTAACAGTTGCTTTACATATATTAATGACATTAAAATAGGGAAATACATTTCATACGGTAGGCAACACTCGAGTATTATTGCGCAGTATTATAACTTGTATTGACATTCAGCTTTTGTATTATTTTATAAAGAAATACACCAGAAAATTATATATTTACGAAAAGTGATGTTCTTATCCTTATCTTTTTTCCTAGAGTAATTTTTACATGATTTCACAGGACAACAGTCATTTTGCGAAATTAAAAACTGGTGGTGATGTATGTTCGCAGTGAACGTCGCTGGCATAATGGCGGAACTATCGAACGAATACGCCAATATTGGCGCTTTTTAAATGAAAGCGTTTTAGGCGCGCGTACACGGTATCTGTACCTATAAAACATCTTTGCATATAAGGGTACTCTTAATCTGGCCCATCTTCAATATATCGTCAACTTTCGTCTAGTGCGTCCCTTCTCGACACTGTCGTTTACCTCCGCAACATACCACCGGAGCATTTCTTTCTTAATCCTGTTCACAACATCATCTTGCAAACGATACTTGTAAATCTATTATATTTATTGAAATTTATTACTCAACAGATACATACAGGCTTGAAGCCATTTAAATGCGAGATGTGCGGGAAGTGCTTTAAGCACGCGAGCGAGAAGCGAGCCCACATCTCCTACGTGCATCTGAAGAAGCCCTGGCCGAAGAGGACCCGGGGAAAACGGAGATCAGATAGACAGGTTTGCTATTTTTAGTTGTCCTTCAGCAGCTCCGGCTTGGTCGAATCGTTGCAGTGTATCATCAATCGTGAAAAATTCATTCATATGACCCGGGTCTAATGAAAGTATCCATGATTGCAATAACATTTTTTGAATGTTCCGAATTAAACGATCCGAACGAACGAAACGACGACCGACATTTCATGCGGGTCTCACAGATTACAGAGGATTGAAACTGGAAATGATCCACTTGAATGATCGACCCGAATGATCCCATTCGTAAAAGGAATCAACAGTTGAATGCGTGAACTTGCGTCAATGTTTTGTGAGTGCAAGTTAGTTATACCGCCATCCATCGGTTGCCATAAGACTTATCTAACATTGCCTGTAATCGCTTCTTACGACGCCCACGGGACGTAATAGGATGATTAGAATCTCTTAAGCCACTATCACACGGCTAAGTGTTATTTAAAAGTTATTCAAATAACCGTAATAGATCAACACTAAATATCCGGCAGAACTATTTTACCTGCGTAGAAAGAAATAAGGGATTTGGTTAAATTGATGTCGTGAACCGATTGGAAAAGAGACCGGTAAGCGAAGTAAGAGCGGCCCCCCACTAGCTGCAGTAAAAACCTGGTGAGAGGTACAGGAAGTTGATGGATGCATCTGGTTCAGGACCGTGCTTTGTGGCATTTGGGGGGGGGGGGCTTATATTCAGTAGAGGACTTGTGAAGGGCAGTTATGAATGAATGAGGTCGTGATCAAGTAAGCGTGTTCAGCCCGGGGAACTGTCAGCTCTCTGTGTATAGTACGGAACTCGTGCTTTTGTATACCGGAGTAGTTGGGAAACTTCGAAAGCGCGATGTAGGCTGCGGTTACTTTTAGCTCGACGACAACTCCGCCATAGTGTATCTGCACACTGATGAATTAATTTGCTTGTAATCAATTTTTTACTACATCTAAGGGGCACTTTAAATTTGCTCTAGAAAACAAATTTCTATTTGTCACACTGAGGACAAAATCCAAAAAATTTAATTAAATGGAAATAGTCATAAAATATCACACTAAATCATTTACACAAACTACGAGTATATAGTAAAGGGAAAAGATGAGCACTGAGGCGAAGAATGCTATGCTGCTCATTCAATTTAAATATAAATTTAGAAGAAAAAAAAAGACAGATAAAGATATAAACGCAAGAAGGTATAAAGCAGCTTTCGCCATAGTATAATACCATTGTAGTTCATAGCACAACAATATCGCGCACCATACAAAGCCAATAATATATAGTACAGTACAGTGTGAACGTGTCCATAGCAATGTGTGGTGCGCGATATTGTTGTGCTATGAGCTATTTACTATATGTTATTATATTATAGCGTAGTCTGAAATCAATAATATATAGTAGTACAGTACAGTGTGAACGTGGTCCATAACAATGTATGGTGCGCGATATTGTTGTGCTATGAGCTATCTACTATATGCTATTATATTATAGCGTAGTCTGAAATCAATAATATATAGTACAGTACAGTGTGAACGTGTCCATAACAATGTATGGTGCGCGATATTGTTGTGCTATGAGCTATATACTATATGCTATTATATTATAGCGTAGTCTGAAATCAATAATATATAGTACAGTACAGTGTGAACGTGGTCCATAACAATGTATGGTGCGCGATATTGTTGTACTATGAGCTATGTACTATATGCTATTATATTATAGCGTAGTCTGAAAGCCGCTAAATAAGAATAGCTTCTGAACGGATGAACCGATTTTGATTAAGTTGTTCATCGTTTGAAAGGTGCCGTAATCGAGTGTTTTTGCTGATGATCGTCAGCCGTTTGAAGATCATCAGCTCTTTTTGTTTCGGGGGGTTTGAAAAATTTTAGTTTAATATTATTCGTGTTCATGTTATTCTGGTCTGTATACTTAAAATAAATCATGCCTATTAACCCAATAAACAGGGGCAGTTGTCAACTCAAACGGCGTTGGCGACGGGCGCGAGCGAGATGGATATAGTGCAGCCGTTATGGCCCACGTGTGATCCGAAACTGAGCGACATGAGTTCGATGATGGATGACAAGCCGATGTACTATAACATAAAGATATAAATAAGATTAATAGGTCCAGGATTAGCAGCTTTAATTCTAATATTGACACTTTTACGTAGCATAGGCTACGCGCAATAAGTTAATACGAGGGTGGATTGAAAAGTACTCGGCCTAACCAAGAAAATAAACACATACTAAATCAGTTATATTTTTATTTTTCTACATAATCACCATCAAGTTCATTACACCTTTGCCACCGCCCCTTCCAAGCATTTAGACCGTTGAAAAAAAATTATTCTTCCTTAGAGTCAAAATATGCGTCTACAGCTGCTTTGACCTCGTCGTTTGTCGAAAATCTTTGACCTCCCAAGTGCTTTTTTAGGTTAGGGAACAGAAAGAAGTCTGATGGTGCCAGATCAGGTGAATACGGCGGATGCGGTAACAGTTCAAAGCCACAGTTGTGAATTTCAGCCATTGACTGTACTGACGTGTGAACACGGGCGTTATCTTGATGAAACAGGACTTTTCTTCTGAGCATTCCTCGACGTTTTTCTTTTATTTCCTCTCGTAAATGACGTAGTAAGGTGCAGTAGTAATCAGAGTTTATAGTCTGACCTCTTTCAAGATAATCAATCATAATCACACCTTTCGAGTCCCAGAATACTGAAGCCATCACCTTATTTGCCGACAAAATCGACTTAGCCTTTTTAGGGGTGGTGAACCAGGTCTTCTCCACTGTTTTGATTGTTGTTTTGTTTCCGGTGTACAGTAATGAACCCATGTTTCGTCCATAGTAACAAAACGATTCAAAAAATCATCTGCATCGGCTTCAAATAATTCCAAACAGTCGCGTGAAATAGTCAATCGCGTCCTTTTTTGTTCAACTGAAAGCAGTCGCGGAACCCACCTCGCAGACACCTTGTGGAAACCCAACTCGTTGACAATGATGTTTTGAGTTCGTTCATAAGAGATGCCTATAATCTCGGCTATCTCTCTAATTTTTAATCTGCGGTCTCCCATTATTAAATCAGGTACTTTTTTAATATTTTCGTCAGTAGTTGACGTCGAAGGCCTTCCAGAGCGGGGTTCATCTTTCACACTCTCTCTACCACGCTTAAATTCTGCTATCCATTTTTTGACGGATGAATATGACAGAGCACAATCGCCTAATGTATTGACCATGTCATCATGGATGGCTTTTGATGATAGCCCCTTCTTATGGAGGTACTTAATGACGGCACGCTGCTCGATTTGCTCCATTCGCGGAAATTATATCCGATTACTTTGTTAATAAATTTATAAAATCACAACTAATTATCGCACACGTTTCGAACTTCACACAATGAACTAGTCTGAACTGAACTAAATAATGTGGGTAGATTTGATTTTTAGAATTGAATAGATCTGTGTTAGGCCGAGTACTTTTCAATCCACCTAGTATAATATGATACAATTCTACTGGACATTGGTGATAGAGTGATAGAATAAAGACAGATAGAATGATGTCCTAGGTCACAACTACAATAAAACACTTCATCACTATCAATGATCTCAGATAAGATCTGAACTGTAAGATAGATAGTAAGAAAGAAAGGAAGCAAATCATCGCCAAGAGAGAAAAGGACTAGAACATACTTAAAGACGGCCAGATTTTAGGGCAAGGGAGGAATAGTTGTTTTTATTTTATTCAATATTCAATAGTTCTATTTGTGTAAATTTGTAACGAATATTCTGGAAAATGTAAAAACAATCCGTCTAATTACAAAAAGTGATTCTATAATAGTCTCGGACTTAAAATATCGTTTAAAAAGAGTCCTTTTAACAGACAGTCTTCGCGAAATTCAACATTTGCTGTCAAGTTCCATATTTTTATTAATTTAGTTCGTATATAATTCCGCGAGACGTTTTTCGTGAAACAGATTCTAATTTAAACCTGAGACTAATAAATTACTTGTAATAAGGCTGAATGTGTTTCATTTTGTTTAGGCTATATCATGTAATTTACATACTGTGTTCGTTGAAACGAATTTTTAAGAGGGAATTCAGGCGACTTTTAGTCCATGCAAACGTATTCCTCTGTTTTCTCCATAGAATACTATATAATACACAATACAATGGCTATCAACCTTATTTTTTACGGGGATCGGCGTCGCCTGGAACACACATACAAGCAATTACGTCGTATTATCACTACTACAAACCCGATTCGCTGTGTTGACAGACTGAGCGAATTTACACATTTTAGACTTTTGATTAATGTTCAAAATCATCATTAAAAATAAATTGTTTAAATTTTAATTCTATTTGTAAGTAGTGTGCAAATTAATCGAAAATTGGAAACGATTGTAACTTCAAAGATGTGTTGACATTTATAGGTGTGAATTGACATGTTAGTGACATACTAGTGGCTACACGGGCTCCGCCCACTCTCCCGTTCAATTTTGTATGTATTATAGTGTTCTATGGGTTTCTCCCTGAATAACAAATGAGCAAATATCTTTTTAAAATGCAATATTTATCATATATAACAAATTTAATCAATATAAACGATAAAACAAAGATATCAGATATAGCTACAATCCTACTTATTATTGTTCTTGATAAAAAGTTAAAGTAGGTCCAGTTATGGAGGAGAAAGCAGGAAACAGGAGGAACAGTCTGCGCAATAATTATCTCTCTCAGTTGTCTAGCTCGGTCATTCGAGTAAAAATTGAATTCTTAAAATTTCTTGTACTCGTAGTTCAAAATAAATTATTGAAACTACATAGGAAATATCATTGATCTTTACTCCTGTATCCACTCAAGTCTGGGAATGCCTAGGTTTAAAAGCGGCAAAAACAATTTTAGCTATAAATGAATTAAATTTTAATTTGCTTATGCTAATAGCCGTATTTGGACATAGACAAGCTAAAGTTATTTAAGTATCATAAATTTTAGTTTCGAATCAAATGAAGTATTTAACTTGACATAAGTAATGGTCAGCCATATTTAATTTTATTTTTTGATTGTTTGTTTTATGCGCTTGATAAAAGTATGTTTTTATTGACAATTGAATTTGTATGCAGTTGTGGTATAAAAAAAAGTATTTAAATATTGTGTACATTTTTTAAATAATTTATTTTTTAGAAATACATTGATACTAAATATATTAGGATTTATTATTTATTGTAATATTTTTCTACCAACTTCAAAAAGGAGGAGGTTTTCAATTCAACTGTATTTTTTATGTGTTACCGCAGAACTTTTTGTTTCGTTTTGTGAACCGATTGAATTTTTGTTTTCAAATTTAATCAAGATCTGGCTAGCAGTTTTTGAGTTATAATAATGCGTATTTAATTGGCTTCGACTATGTACGTTGATGATGTTCTCATTTTATTTATATTGAAGTCGGTTGAACGTTTTTTTTTATTTTAACACTTGTTTTATTTTTAGGTTTCTTTTGTATCAGAAATCGATTAGCGTAAATAATAAAAAAATAATTTTCTACCAAAGTGGTAGAAAAAAAGAGTTTTTCCGGGAACTTGACCATCGACGGTTTGTAGCTCCTGCTTTATCGTTTTATTAATGGGGTATGTTCCAAAATAGAATCCAGTATACTGTCCAATGCAAATGACGTCATGAATTGACAACAAACTGGTGATTCGTTCCAAAACATAGGACAGTATATGACGTCATACATTTGAGCCATATTGGAAAAGTGTTGGCGATTATTTTGTCATTTTGTGCTCCAAAAATCATTATATCTTCCTAATGGAGATATCAGCAATTATTCTATAATTTTTTGTATTTGAATAAATATGTTATTATTTATTCAAATACAAAAAATTCTGGCATGCTTCATTCAGCGCACACACAATTAAAAATTGTTTTATTGTGGCCGGATATCCGACGCAATATGACGGCGGCACGCCAGTACAATATAGTGTCAATTGATGACGTCATTTGCATTTGCCAGTGTACTGGGTTGTATTTCGGAACATACCCATGGTTTGAAGTGGATGTTCATACGTAAAAGTGATGCGATTTTGTGTATTATCTACGCGTGTGAACTATTAGTCGAAACGACGAAACAAGTGCATTGATGTTGATGAAAATTACTTGTGGTTTATCCACAAGTAATTTTATCCGCTTAGGTTCCTAATGAACTTGAGGTACCGTCGTTATAGACTGTACATTGGGTTGAGCTGTCGTCAATATCTCCCAAAAACTTCGCAATACGACGCATTAACATATTGTAAAGAAAGAAACATAGTAATATATTGGATAATTTCTTATTACGTATATACTTTCGCCAGTGTCAATATATAATATAGACACTGGCAAATGTATATTTATACAAGTCTATGAAGAAATAAAAAGTAGGCCTAGGATTTTGATAATGCATTTTAGTTTTACTATTGTATAATATGTAAGTGAGTGATAAGTACAATTGCGTGTATTGTGCAGTTATATTTTATAACTGAATGTATTTATTGGTGATCATAATAAATGAATTGATATTTTCGATATTTAGTTTTTTTTTTCATTACGCATACATTGATTTTGAACATGAACCTCTCCCATAGTGCCAACACTATTCTTAGTAAACGGACTGGCGATCCCAATATCGTCTTGTTATTTTGTCGACAAAACAGCAAGACGATAAAGCCACGCTACAAAGTATTATGAATGAGATGGAACACACTGTGAAATAACAGCTTAATATGCTATTGTGGTAGTGAGCGTAAAACACCGGAGACCCGTTTACTGGTAGCAAGATACGAGGCATTCTTTTGACAACGTATCTGAACTTTTTTAAACTTATTATTTTTATAAAAGCTGAATAACAGTTGAACTTACATTTCGCCTGATGGTATGTGGCTATTGCAGCGCATGAACACCTGCAGCCAACTCCAAAAAAGTAAGGCTGGATTGACTAGAACAGAAACAGATGTGTTGTCACCTCTCTGGTATTATTATATGCTCTGCCTTTGTGGGGAAATTCTGTTGATATGATTAGAGCGTTTAAATTACAAAAGAAATGTGTGCGAGCGATATGTGGTGCGTGGTTTCTTGATAGCTGCAAGCCTTTGTTCAAAAAGATACGTATATTGCCGTTGCCATGCATGTATATTCGAGAAACATGCATTTTTGTAAAGCGACACCCGAACTACTTCAAAACCCACGCTGAATCTCTCGAAAGGCAAACAAGGCATAAAAACAGATTATTTCATGCTAAATGCAGCTCTAGATTTTATGCAAATAGTGCTCCTATAATGGCTATTAAAATATATAATAAATTGCCCAATAACTTAAAAGAAATGCCTTTGAATAAATTCAAAATTGAGATTAATAAATGGCTTCTTGACAAGTGTTATTATAGTGTTAAGGAATATTTTAATTAATTGCAATATTATTTAATGTATTACATAATTTATTTAATTTTTTGACATATTATATGTACAATTAAATTTGATTATTTTAAGATATATTTCCACACCGGTACAACTCCCGGTAGAATATTATTGAGACTTACTCTTATACTAAATACCTGTATTACCTAAACATTTTATTCTGCAAATAAAGATTTTGACTTTGACTTTGGTCTGAAGAATGCCTCACAACGACGAGAGGGGTACCGAACTAGATGGGCTCCTAGACAGAAAATCATTGTTACATAATAATAATGTCTTCCAGACCGAATTTCGTTCGCGGCGGCCAGCCTTAACGGAGACTAGCCATCGGCGCAGGACAGGATTATAGTGCCCAAGTGCATGCGCAAGCACAGGTGCACACCTCTCTGTTTCCTCACTCATAATCCGATGGGACGGTAAACCGACACGACCGGGGAGAGTTCAGGCGCAGGACCAACGGCTTTATGTGCTTCCCGAGGCACGGGGGTGAGGCACCGCCAACTTCCTGACTCCGTACAGCTACTGAGAATTTCTTGACGGAAAAACTCAATAATTTTTTTTAGAGATTTCAACTACTTTCATACTACTGCTGATCATGAGGTCCTGCCTCATTGAACAGCAGTAGTAGTGCGCTACTACAAACACTAGACCAACCTAGTAAATAGCCTATAGTTCAACTCATGCGATAAAATCCGAGATAGAATAAGTTACAGTGGAACTATACAAACCTTGGGACCAACGCAACACCATCTGAATTTGGTTTCCTTAAGTATTAATTTTAGTTTCTATAAATTTTTGGGGTATTTATAGAGTACCCTCATCTGGTTGGGCTGAATAAATATGTAAAAGGAAATGATAAATATACATTATTTTATACTAATATAATATAACTTATATTAACATACTTATAAATATATGTAACATATTAAAATAAATAATCCATACGACCAAACGGCCGAGAGTTAGGGGGAAAGGTAAAGAAACCGACGGACGATGTGGGCGGTATCGAGGAGCACCGCCTTCTGCATTTGAGCCCGGAGCGGTCCGTCACGGAGTCCCAGTCGCCTCAGATGACCAGAGTAAGCCTCTAGGGGCCCTTTAATCTGGAGGCCCGTGGCATTTTGCCCGGCTTGCCACCCCTATTGTTACGTCACTGTCCAAAACTAAAAGTATAATGGTGTTAATCTAAAATACGATCCAAAAAAGTGTACACAGCATGACTGCAGCACCACCTTAGTCATAGCAAGGTAAAAAATACATTAAATAATAAGAGAAACACTACAAGGCCACTTGAATAGGCTAAAAGCCGGATAGTTACCACATTTTAAAAAAGCTCAATTTAAAAAATATCTACTTGCTGAAAATATGTTTTGTAACACATAGGTCTTTTATCTTCTATAATAGTCTATTTTTGTAAAGAAAATTACCAATGGTTATGAATAAATCCTGTTTTATTTGACCTCTTTAAAAGCGGATGGTTACCTATGGTGGCGGATGGTATCTAGAGTAGATATCTAGATATATAGATAGATATAATAGATTATGTGAGAGTGTGACCCTGCCCCGTTCGAGCCAACCCATTCATGCTAAAACCATAATATAGATGCAACATGGCTCTACCACGTTAAAAACTTGCTGAAGAATTACTTAAGAAATCCGGATTAAGTTTGTTTAATTGCAGACTACACACTACCTGTCCTCAGGGCAACGCACGCACTTATCGTCTCTTAAGTTGCCTGACAACTCGTTCCTCATAAAAAAACGTCTGGTATTTTTTGTCACGATCTGTTTTAATAACCAATGATCTCGCAAGTGCCATTATTCCACGAGTCGTAAGTCGTCGCCCACGTTGGATTTTACGAGGATATAATCAGTCACATATGCGAATAATTATTATATTTAAATAATATTATGTAGTTACTTATGTATGCAATAATTTCAGTTGCTAGATTTAACCGGTTAGACGGCGGACGTGCAAGACGCTAATAGTGTTTTTTATATAATTTATGTTAGTGTTTCGTGTGAAAAACCATAACAAAATTCCAAAATACAAATGAGGGTAAGTGGCTATTCAATACTTTAGAAATAATAAATGGGAAATAAAAATATACCTGCAAAAAAATAGAAATATACCTGCATATAATAGATTATTAATTACCAAATAGATATAAGTATTCAACAAAGAAAAAGTTTTGAGTGTCCAGTCTGTTTTTTTATATACTGTAAATAAGTAACTATAACATAGTCCGTTAATAAATTCATATGTGGACGCTTAAATACTCTTTTTAAAATAAAATTGAATAGAATAGATAGAAAAAAAATATTCAATATTTACAAGAGTACTTTTTGAAAGAACTTCACTTTTACCACTGGCCGTGGACTTTTTTAAACAATCAGTTGCGATATCATATTTTGTACAATTAGTATGAAAACATTTCGAAACAGCATGTTCACCTCATTCCTAGGTGATATTATCGATCATATTAATAGTATAATAACCTTGTTTAATAAAAAAAAATTTTAACCTATTTTACTAGATAAGTCCCATACTACATATCTCTACATATATACAAAAATAGAGTATATGGTATATAATAGTAGAGCCACGCTCTCACAGAATACCAACGTAAAATAGCAGCTTAATAAATATAACAATGCGCTATAATAAATAAAAACATAAAATTGTTTTATTTTTAGGCATCGTAGGCCCATAGCATGTTAGTAACACAAATAAAACTTAAGAACTAACGTTTTTAATTAAATAAAACACAATAGATATAAAACAAAATAAAAAAAATCACAAAATGCCTACAAATTGATAGATATATCAAGCTTAATTTAGTACATGTAGCTTGTCAAACCTACATAGTGTCGGGCCATCGAGCCTCTCCGCAAAGACCTTCAAGATACTATTCGAACTCCCCCCTCACTTTGCGCATCAATGACTTCACTTTTTTACGCATGATAGCGAAGTAGTCATCAGTATGAGCATCGGCGAACATGCCTGATGCACTACAATGAGGTGGAAGCCCCAACAAGACCTGAAGGCATTGTTATATTGAATACGCAGGGTATTGGTTTCCTTTTGGGTATGATTGGCCCAAATGCTGCTGGTATATAATGATTGGCAGTAAGCCTTGAACAGTGTAATTATAACTGGTACAGAGCAAACAGCAAACCTTCCACCCACCATATTACCTCTCGCAGCCAGCGCCCTGCGTTCCCTTTCGAAATCTAGATCATCCTTTAAATCCTCTGTGACAATGTGACCCATGTATTTAAAATGAGTCACTCCCTGTAACGGTGAACCATTAAGCTTTACTGGAGGAACACATATTGGACTTTTATTTCTACCTCTGAAAACCAACAGTTCACTTTTTTAGCATTATATTTTAATCCATGCTGCTCAGCATAATTCTCACAAATGGAAAGCAACTTTCGTATTCCACGGATTAACGGGCTCAGCAGCACCATGTCGTCTGCGTAGCTCAAGTTATTTAGACATACTCCATGACAACCATCATGTGTGCTGCTAAGTTCGTCAATCAGCTTATTTATGTAGATATTAAAAATACTTGGAGAGGTAAGACCCCCCTGTCTCGCACCGCACTCAAGTAAAAATGCTTAATGCTGCTGTGTTTCGTATGGTAAGCGTGGAGAACCGGACACCCTTTTTACTGAAAACGAGGCATCCCATATTCGCCTCAGGGGTGGCAACGCATCTGCATTTTGATTCTTGATTGAAGACAAATGTAGATGTCTATGGGCCACAGCATCCACTTACCATTAGGTGGACTGTGTGCTCGTTAGTCACCCTTATTCTATAAAAAAATTAGTATGTAAAAATCAATTGTTGTGCGTTAGTTTCGCTAAAACTCAAAAACGGCTCCACCTATTTTGATGAATTTTTTGTGTGTGTTTGAATGGGTCCCTAGATGGACCCGATAGATAAAAAATATACTTTATGCCATATATTCCAATATGATATTTTTCTTCATATAAGAAATTTCATGATGATATACCTACACTAAAAACTATTTATCACGTTAGTTTGAAGTTTTTACTGTTGAATATTATAAACCTAGAGACGCTAAACATTGTTTGTACACATACGTACATACCTAATCCTCGAGCGGGTAGGCAGAGTTTAAAGCCAGTTATACTTGTTGGCCGAGCGAAGGCAGGTACCAACGTACAGACAGCCCATTTGTGTAGGTTCTAACCGTTCTCACGTAGCTGGCCGAGAGCAGGTTAGCGCTAAGGTGTGATGCCCGCTGTACACGTTCGTCTCGTCGCCTCGTATCATTTGAACTCCGTATGCCCGCTGAGATGGACCTAGATGAAACTGTTGCTGCGTTTTGCCTTTGTACTATTTATTGGTTATTATAACTTTTTACACATTTACCTTAAAAATAAAATTAATAAGCTACGGCGAAGAAGAAGATGGTGGATGGTTTCTATTTACTGGAAGTGAACCATGTACGGTGAATAGAATATAGTACGCTCTCATTTTCATCACGAGACTCACGAGACCCTTTGACTCGAGCACAATAAAACCGACACGCATCCGAGAGCGCACGAGGGCCACGAGACGCGACGCGGCGAGATGAGAGCAGCATGTACACACTCGTACTCGGCCTGTCTCGTGGTGTCTCGACGAACGTGTACAGCCGCCATAAAGGGTTCGTTTGGTGTGCCTTGCCAATCGGGATCGCTCGCTACGACTCGTCCACTTCGAAACAATGACGAAATCGGTCGGAAAGTCGGATACATTGTATTGAAAGAAAAGTATCGAGTAAGTACTTGTATTTACTCGTATCTTTTCATCCCTAACTCTGTGTAAGCGAAACAACCGCGCACCGCCCGTTACCGCCTTTTTTAAAGGGGAATATTCGGCCGAGTACTCGGCCCAATTTAGGCCGAGTACTCGTGGTGCGTGGTGAAGGGCTGTAATGACGATAATGATGACTCGGTGGCCGAATACTCGGCGAATCACTACTCGTTCCATGTCTAATCTAGAGTACGATGCGCAGTTTTTTAAACCGGTTTTGATGATGATGATTATGACATCTTGAAATTATGCTATCTTACTTTATCAAAAAAGAAATAATATGTTGTAATCTAGCCAAATTTTAAACTTAAGTTCAAATATATAAATGATTGTATACCGTTATTGGAGTTTCTTAAAATACGAGTGAACAAAACTTTTATTTTTATTTGAATTAATCCCAAATTGAATATGATTTATGGGCAGTAACGTTTTTACTTACCGATCGACCCTTGCGAATGTGTGCGCACGCTTTTTGAATTTAAAAGATAAAAATGACAGAATGATTGTGATTTTTTTAATTAATGTTTTAATTAAATAAATAATTAAATTTTAAATAATTAAAATTAAATAATGTTTATAAATTTAAAAAAAAATTAAAATTATTTTCAAACACTACGTGTAGTGAAGCAGACCGCGACTTAGCAGCACACATGTTGGCTGCCACATCGATGACATATGTGTCAACAACATAAGCTATGCTGACGACATGGTGCTGCTCAGTCCTTCTATAGCAGGACTGAGGAAACTGCTTTCTATCTGCGAGACATATGCGGAGGAGCATGGCCTAAAATACAACTCAAAAAAGAGTGAAATATTAGTATTTAAGGCACCGAAACGGAAGCCACGACATGTGCCACCCGTATGTCTCGATGGTGTACCTCTGAAAGTCGTACAGAAGTTCAAATATCTCGGTCATATAGTTACGAGCGACCTAGGAGATGATGAGGATATTGAACGAGAGCGCAGAGCGTTGTCGGTAAGGGGCAATATGCTTGCCCGCAGATTCGCCCGGTGCACTGCAGACGTGAAAGTAACTTTATTTAAAGCGTTCTGTCAGTGTAATTAATATTAAATATTATATGAGATTAGTTAAGCTATTATTATTTTAATAATTACACTACAGTATAAATTAATTCATAATTTTAATTACAATAAATTTATAATTTAAAAATCTCAGGCTATTATGCAAATATTACCATTTAACTTATTTTACATTTTAATAAATAAATAATCAATATGAGTTACTAATCGTTTTTAGAAATAAAATGTCAATGTTCATTAATTCCTTAAACTAAACTAAATTTTATATTAAAATAATAAATTTGACGAATTTATAATTAATTATATACGTAGGTACTATGTTATCTCAAAAAGAAAATTCGTATTCGTAGAAGATGATAAATTGTGGTTTTTATCTTTGAAATCCCATAGATTTTTCTGATTCCAGCAGTTCTAAAAACTTTATTGTATTTTCATTATTCCACTCGAAAGGCATTTTGGTAGATCGTAATTATTTAATAACAAGACGCCACGCACGTCCGTTCATCCAGGCGCTTGGCGCGAAGTGAGCGACGGAGCTGAATGTGAACACTCACTGCCGCTCGCGCTGCCCGTCCTTTGACTTCCGCACGAAAAACCGACATTTGAGTGATCGTCGGGCAGGGCATAATGCCCCATTTACATTCAGCTCTGTTGGGCAGGGAAGTGAGCAGGGCAGTGAGCAGGGCAGTATGTAAACAGGCTACTCGCGCTGTCACTGTCACTGCCGCTGTCACTGCCCGAAATGTCGGTTTTTCGTGCGGAAGTCAAAGGACGGGCAGCGCGAGCGGCAGTGAGTGTTCACATTCAGCTCCATCACTCACTTCGCGACAAGCGCCTGGATGAACGGACGTGCGTGCCGTCCTGTTATTAAATAAATACGATCTACCAAAATGCCTTTCGAGTGGATTAATGAAAATACAATAAAGTTTTTAGAACTGCTGGAATCAGAAAAATATATGGGATTTCAACGATAAAAACCACAATTCATCATCTTCTACGAATACGAATTTTCTTTTTTGAGTTAACATAGTACCTATGTACATAATTAATTATAAATTCGTCAAATTTATTATAAAATTTAGTTTAAGGAATTAATGAACATTGACATTTTATTTCTAAAAACGATTAGTAACTCATATTGATTATTTATTAATTAAAATGTAAAATAAGTTAAAAGGAAAAGGTAATATTTGCATAATAGCCAGAGATTTTTAAATTATAATTTTATTGTAATTAAAATTACGAATTAATTTATACTGTAGTGTAATTAATAAAATAATAATAGCTTAACTAATCTCATATAATATTTAATATTATTTATGTAAAAATAATATAATAATTCAATTAATAATTTATGAACAATTTACTGTATAAGAATTCAAATAGAGTGGATTTGTATTAGTATTTAATTGTACATAATATTTGAATTCAAAAAGAATTGTACCTAACTTTTAAGCAATGCAATAATTTTAAAACGTAACATTGGGTTTGTGTAATTAGCTGTATTTCATATCATTTTTGCATGCCAATTATGGCAAAACATGTCAGTTCCACGTCATTTTCATTCATTCATCTTATGTACCATGTTATTAAGCAAATAAATTTTCTATCTATCTATCTATCTTCTTTTGAACTTGATATCTTTTTAAATTATTAACATAATTTTGTATTGCAAGAAGACACAGCGCGGAAGCTGTAATTATTTCGACGTCCGCCATAGTCGAAAGCCGAAAGCGATGTGAGTGGTAGGGCAGAGTGTGAATACACACTTCCCGCGATCCTGCTACGGCAGTATTTAGGGAAGTATTGCCGGCAGCGCGAGGAGCAGTGGCAGTGGCTGAATGTAAATGGGGCTTTAGGGAAGTATTGCCGGCAGCGCGAGGAGCAGTGGCAGTGGCTGAATGTAAATGGGGCTTTAGGTTGTGAGGCAATTTGTCTAAGTATGGGTGTGACTTGTTCTTCAGTTTGCAGAAAGATCCTTACTATTCTGCATGTATTTAGTATTACAGCTTTCTGTAACTGTATGTGTTGGGTGGTAAATTTAAAGTTTTTATAGATTGGTGTAATTGCTTCGGTATTACGCCGGTTGTCGATAGTACAATGGGCACTATAATTACTTTTTGAAGATGCCAGAGTCGAGTTATTTCATCTTTAAGTTCTGCATATTTAGAGAGTTTTTCAGCTATTGTAGTTTGTGGATTGTGCGTATTAGGGACTGCTATGTCTATAAGGTATCCGGTTTTGTTAGTTTTATTAATCAATGTAATATCTGTTCTGTTACAGTGAATGGTTCGGTCTGCGAGGAGAGCGCGGTCGAAGTATATCTTCGTTTATTGTTAAATCCATACTACAGCTATATTAAGGTTGAAGCGCGAATGAGTCGGCTCGAACCGAAAAGAATCACACTAACAGAATACCAGCTTGAAATAGCAGCTTAATGCTGCTGTGTTTCGTGTGGTGAGTGGAGAGAACCGGAGACCCTTCTTACTGGAAACAAGGCTTTCCATCTTATGTATAGTCCTCCAGAACGAATTTCGGTTACGGCGACCTGCCTCAACGGAGGCTAGCCATCGGCGCAGGACAGGATTATAGTGCCCAAGTGTATGCGCAAGCACAGGTGCACTCTCTATTCCCTCACTCTCATAATCCGATGGGACGGTAAACCGACACGACTGGAGAGAGATCAGGCGCAGGATCAACGGCTTTACGTGCTATCCGAGGCACGGAGGTGAGACATCGGCAACTTCCCGAGGCAACTACTGAGAAACTTGACGGAAAAACTCAATAATTGATTTTTTGGCCCGACCCGGGATTCGAACCCAGGATCTCATGATCAGCAGTCGCACTACTACAACCACTACACCAACGAGGCGGTCATCCATTCCATCTTAATAGTGTTACAACGCATCTGCATTTTGATTCTAAATCAGGGATAAATGTAGATGTCTATGGGCCACAGCATCCACTTACCATCAGGTGGACTGTGTGCTCGTTTGTTGCCATTATTCTGTAAAAAACCCATATAACATTAGGTACAAAAGACGAAAGACTACAAGTACAGTTTTTTTCGTCTGCAAACGTCTCGCTCGTCGACAGCCATGATAGATTATACATATGTCGTTATTTACAAACGATCAGACAAAGCAATCCTTCTAAACACAATTACTTTGCCATTATAGAATATTGTTATGGAAATACGATACCGGTTTGATTTGTCAAGGCCAACGGAATCAAATCCAGAAATCTCTGTGTTGTAAGTAAAACGTTTAAATTATATTTTATAAGAACTTAAGAAAGGAGAGGTGTTTAAATTTTTTGGAATATAGTGTGTAATAATAATAAATTATTTTACAAGAAATGTAGTATAAAGGTGTTCGTATAAAAAAAATTAAGAAATGCATATTTCACAAGTTTTGGTATATAACAAACTTATGGTTAGAAAACACAATATTAAATTTCCAAAAACCACTTATATACTATGTATAATAAATTACGCCTAAATCGGTTTTAGTCTAATTCTTTATTTAATTCGGAATTCTGTAAAATTTTGCGATTTCAATGATTTCTCGTTAGAAAAGGGGTATCTCAGTAGCTCATAAAAATTTTGTCAAAAATTTTGTCCAAGAAAATCATTAAAATCTTCAGTTTGCAAGTTATACGTGGTAGAGCCGTGTTGCAGTTATATTAGTAGTATAGTTGTAGCACGAATGGGTCGGCTCGACCGGGGAAGGACCACGCTCTCACAGAGTACCAGCGTAAAATAATAGCTTAATACTACTGTGTTTCGTATGGTGAGTGTAGAGAACCAGAGACACTTTTTACAGGAAATGAGGTATTGAGGATAGATGTTGATGTCTATGGGCTACAGCAACCACTTACCATCAGGTGGACTGTGTGCTCGTTTGTCATCCTTATCCTACAAGATAAAAAAGTAAAAGCATGTGACTGGTCACCATGAGGCCCCGGGTTAAACTCCCGGGTCGGGCCGAAATCAGTTAATAAGTTTTGCTCCCAGTAAATTCTCAGTAACAGCCCGGAGTCACGGAACGTAGCGGTGTTTTAACCCCTTGCCTCGGAAAACAGGTAAATATGTTGACCCTGCGCCTAGTCTCTCACCGGTCGTGTCGGGTTGCTGTCCCATCGGACTATAAAGAGTGAGGTAATGGAGTGCACCTGTGCTGGTCCTGTGTCAATATAATCCTGCCCTGCGTAGATAAGTTATTTACATATCCATGTAATGGCTGTGTGAGAGTATGTAAGTGACTACCACCGCGAGTGGCGAAGAGGCGACAAAGGAAACCAGAAGATGGGCAATTTCAAATTTAAATATAAATTTACTGCATACATACATACATGAACACTCACGCCTGTCACCCAGAGGGATAGCCAGAGACTACAGACTTCTATTTGGCACAACCCTGACACACCTCTCTCCCCTCCTTCACATCCATATACCTATGCATACACGCTCATCAGTTAAGGGTACTCCTAATTTGGCCCGTCGCCAATTTGGTCGATAAACTTTCGCCTAGGACATCCCTTTCCGACTCCGCCGTTCACTTCTGCAATATAAATTTGCTTTCTCACTCTTTCCACATGACCAAACCACCGAAGCATTCCTTTCTTAAGTATGGTCAAAACATCATCTTGCAAACCACACTCTTCTCTTATCACACAATTTCTCACCCTATCACTCAGATTCAACCCTAACATACTCCTTGACGACCGCATTTCTACTGCATTTATTCTACTCTCGTGTATCTCCTGTCACTTCGGTACTTCTAACGTGGCCCATTTTCAAAATATCCCCAATTTGGTCGATAACCTTTTTTCTAGGGTGTCCCTTCCCGATTCTGCCGTTCACATCTGCCATATAAATTTGCTTTGTCACTTTTTCCTCATTCATTCTTTCCACATGACCAAACCACCGAAGTATTCCTTTCTTAATCCCGGTCACAACATCATCTTGCATACCACATTTATTTTTGATTTATAGTATTGGATGACAAACGAGCACACAGTCAACCCGATGGTAAGTGGGTGCTGTGGCCCATAAACATATACATTTATCCTCAATTAAGATGCAAATGCGTTATCACCCCAGGAGACTAAGATAGAATGCTTCGATTCCATTAAAGTGTCTCCGGTTCTCTACACTCACTATACGAAACACAGTAGCATTACGCTGCTATTTTACGTTGATATTCTGTGAAAGCGAGGCTTCGATCAACAATGTTGATCGAAGGAGCGAGGTCCTCCCCCGGTCGAGCCGACCCATTCGTGCTACAACTATAATATAGCTACAGCGTGGCTCTACCACGTATTTAAATAATATTTAAATAATTTAAAATATTAAACTGCAACTATAAGATATGCCCAAAATATCGTTTTTTTATTCATAAACAAACATCTTTTTCGCTGATACAGTTATGGCGCTCTAATCCCTAGTTGCAGAATCTTTTTTAAATAAACTAATTACTAACAAAAAAATTATTCGATACGCTTCGGCTGCTCACGGCCCCCGTGCATGATTCTCTGTGATCTGTCTATTGATGAAAACCCGTGCTAATTTGCTAAGATATTTTTTTTGCATCAAATATAAAAATTTACTGCATGGAATGTGTTCAGATCTGCGTCGTAATACTTGTGGTGATACCGTAACAATGTCACGTCTACACAATACTCCGATATTTAAACAAGAAAGTTGGTTATATAACCTACTATTGTGACCAGTTTATACGTGGTAGAGCCATGCTGCTGGTATATTATGGTTGCAGCACGAATGGATCGTCTCGTCCAGGGAAGATACCATACTGACTTGTGCGCTCTTCAAGCTGAAAACAACTGGCGACAGCTTGCGCAGGACAGGGAGAAGTGGCGTGTTCTCGTATCGGAGGCCAAGACCCGCTCCCACACCCGTTGAAAAACGTGTGAAAACACTTACTCTACTAAAATAAAAATAAAACTTCGTTATCACTGCGCCGTAGGAGTGCGTGAGTGATTTAAGATCGCGGAGCACACGGACACAACGTTTTATTTTTTGCGTGGATCTAAATCTAATCAATTTTCATATCACATGTATTGAGTTTCCCATTGTGTTGGCAATGGGCTACCCTTCTTTTACAATTTTCCACCTTAACCATTATTTTTTTGGCTAAACGTTGTTCGAGTAGCTGTCTGCTCTTAGTACTCTACCTACTCCCTCGAGGATTATAGGCTTGACGCTGTTTACGCATGTGTCTTATTGGATATCCGCAAATAAAGTTTTGTACGTGAGAAACCTATGCTGCAGTTATATTAGTAGTATACTAGTTGTGAAGAAAGCACGCTCTCACAGGATACCAGCGTAAAATAGCAACGCTTTTCTTATTTTTACGCTGCTGTGTTTCGTATGGTGAGTATAGAGAACCGGAGACCCCTTTACTGGAAATGACGCATTTCATCTTAGTCCTCACGGGTAACAATACATCTGTCTTTTGATTCGTAGTCGAGGATATATGTAGATGTTATAGGCCACAGCAACTACACAACATCAGGTGGACTGTGTGCTAAATTGTCGCCCTTATCCTATAAAAAAAAACATCTGATTCTGTTGGTAACATCTGATTTCATTTTTATATCTCTAGAAACGAATTTCAATTGTTTTGTTTCAGTGTAATAATGTGATGTTTGGTAAGATTATTTAACGGTAGAAATGATCTTATGAGCTACGTTATCAAGATGCACGTTGTTTTAGCCGCATTGCTGTTCCTGGTCGTCCAAGATGTGTCAGCACAGAAGAATGGTCAGTATTCAGATCTTTTTAACCAGCCTCCCAAAGTCTAGTGCTAGAAATACGAGGGTGGATTGAAAAGTACTCGGCCTAACACAGATCCATTCAATTCTAAAAATCAAATCTACACACATTATTTAGTTCAGTTCAGACTAATTCATTGTGTGAAGTTCGAAACGTGTGCGATAATTAGTTGTGATTTTATAAATTTATTAACAAAGTAATCGGACATAATTTCCGCGAATGGAGCAAATCGAGCAGCGTGCCGTCATTAAGTACCTCCATAAGAAGGGGCTATCATCAAAAGCCATCCATGATGACATGGTCAGTACATTAGGCGATTGTGCTCTGTCATATTCATCCGTCAAAAAATGGATAGCAGAATTTAAGCGTGGTAGAGAGTGTGAAAGATGAACCCCGCTCTGGAAGGCCTTCGACGTCAACTACTGACGAAAATATTAAAAAAGTACTTGATTTAATAATGGGAGACCGCAGATTAAAAATTAGAGAGATAGCCGAGATTATAGGCATCTCTTATGAACAAACTCAAAACATCATTTTCAACGAGTTGGGTTTCCACAAGATGTCTGCGAGGTGGGTTCCGCGACTGCTTTCAGTTGAACAAAAAAGGACGCGATTGACTATTTCACGCGACTGTTTGGAGTTATTTGAAGATTTTTTGAATCGTTTTGTTACTATGGACGAAACATGGGTTCATTACTGTACACCGAAAACAAAACAACAATCAAAACAGTGGAGAAGACCTGGTTCACCACCCCCTAAAAAGGCTAAGTCGATTTTGTCGGCAAATAAGGTGATGGCTTCAGTATTCTGGGACTCGAAAGGTGTGATTATGATTGATTATCTTGAAAGGGGTCAGACTATAAACTCTGATTACTACTGCACCTTACTACGTCGTTTACGAGAGGAAATAAAAGAAAAACGTCGAGGAATGCTCAGAAGAAAAGTCCTGTTTCATCAAGATAACGCCCGTGTTCACACGTCAGTACAGTCAATGGCTGAAATTCACAACTGTGGCTTTGAACTGTTACCGCATCTGCCGTATTCACCTGATCAGGCACCATCAGACTTCTTTCTGTTCCCTAACCTAAAAAAGCACTTGGGAGGTCAAAGATTTTCGACAAACGACGAGGTCAAAGCAGCTGTAGACGCATATTTTGACTCTAAGGAAGAATCATTTTTTTTCAACGGTCTAAATGCTTGGAAGAGGAGGTGGCAAAAGTGTATTGAACTTGATGGTGATTATGTAGGAAAATAAAAATATTACTGATTTAGTATGTGTTTATTTTCTTGGTTAGGCCGAGTACTTTTCAATCCACCCTCGTAAGGCCCCTTACCGTTGGAATAATTTGGCTTAATCGCTACAAATTTTAAAGTGCTAACTTTTTTAGACACATCGGACAGTTTTGAGATGGAGAAAAAGCACTGAACACGCATGACCGTTACGCTCAGATTTATTAAATTTTATCAAAATGATATGTAGGTAGTTATAAATTTGTTTGTATTATACTAGATGATATTTTTTACCATCTGGAAAAATAAGAATAAAATAAAAACAAAAATTTTGAATTAAACGTTTGAATTATTTTAATAATTACTTTGCCCTTCGCTCTTGAGCCTGTAAGCCTGTAACCCTGCGAAGTGACAAGGTCAAAAATGCCTACTAAATTTATTGTTTTATTGCCGTTCGTAAAGTAAATATCTTAAATTCGTTTATTGTGATTTGAATTTCGATAAATTTTAATTAATTTATTTTATTTTATTCAAAATGTTTGTAAAATATCAGTGCCATAGGCTTCGACTCCGTTCACATGCTACATTTTTCCAGACAGTAATAAAGATCATCCAGTATAGATAATAATCATTTTCATTCAATTTTTCACGTAAAACAGCGGAAGTAAATGCAAATTTCATTACTATATTAATACGTTGATAAAATAATTTCTAATAAAAAATACTTCCTCAAAATATTTTTTAACGCCCCAAAAATAATGTTTACAAGTTTGTTAAGCTAAGATGTTTTCACTACTGGATGATTGACAGTTTTTCTTTTTATTGCTGGTCGTGGAACGAAGGTTAAAATCACTTACGAGCTGTAAAGCGGGCTGTGTTCGGAGTTCCTACGATAAATATGCATATGTAAACAACTGACATGGCCTGACGGATCAGTAGGATTAAGTGGTAATAGATCGGCGATATTTCTCCAAACCGTGCAGTGGCGATGTAAAAATATCCACTACCCTATATTATACCGTAGATGTCGTAAGAGTCGACTTAGGGAAACAAACCCATCTGGTTTCTTTAACAGACAGCAGCTTTTTTGGATAACAACTCAAAATTGTATAATCCAACTATTGTAAAATCTCCCTATGAGGTAATCTAGGGGGGAATTAATGAGCGTTTTGATCAACAGAGGGCGATAGTTGCGTGGAGGAGCACACCAACATTGTCGGGCGGTGCACTCGCCCGGAGCAATGCAAAGCGGCCGAAGATGACTTTCAGTACGTATTTACTTCTGTTTATCTATGGTTTGATAGCCTACCAGGTTTCTGATAATTGAATCCCAGATTCGAATACCCGTCCCACTCCTAAGTACAGCACTTCTCTCATTTCTAAGAGAATTTTAGGACAAATGTCCGCCGCGCTGCCCCAATGCGTGTGCGAACTTCACATGTCTTTCAAATATTTTGTTTTATTTTTCCAGACGTGCAGGTGTTCTCATGATATTTTCCTCAGCACTTAAACTTTGATATTAAGAATTTCGTTAGTACCGGTGAGAATCGAACCCGGGTAGCTCGTTTACTACGAAATTTACACTGAGAGCTACCCCGGATTTTATGTCATTGACAAAAGTCAAAACTGTATAAAAGTATTTTTAAATTAATGTAAATTTTTACAATGTTATATCATATCAGTAGCTAAGCAACGTACTGGTGCAGAAATAGTTAGTTGCATTGGGTGCGTTTGGCAGAAAAAAGCGCTAGCAAGCGCTTGTAAGCAAAATGGCGATCGTAAGCGGTAAGCACTGTCAAATCATAAGTAGCTATTTTCCTCCAGGACACGATGTTAGTTTTAACCGGGGAACCTAACCTAATTTAAATAAATGTTTGTAAAGCATTCATATTAAAAACTTAGCAATCATGAATTTTTAATAACAAGTATATGTTTATTCATGTCATTATATTACTTAAAACTAATATTTGCACAAACGAACTTATAAACTCTACTTCAAAACAAACAAATTAAATAAGCAAAATGGCGGATTGTGTCAGCGCTGCTGAAGTAGGAATCGTGTCCTGGCCGAAAACTATTTCAGCGCTTATAAGCGCTTGCTAGCGCTTTTTTCTGCCAAACGTTATAGATAGCGGTTTTTCTATTTCACATATTTCTTTAATTTTTGGTATATGTTTTTTGACTATATAATCTTAATTTTTTTTATAACATAAGTGTGGCAAACGAGCACACAGTCCACCTGATAGTAAGTGGATGCTGTGGCCCATAGACATCTATCCTCGATCACGAATCAAAATGCGGATGCTTTGTCACCCCCAGAGAACTAAGATTGAATGCCTCGTTTCCAGTAAAAACGATCTCCGGTTCTCTTCACTCACCATACAAAACAAAGCAGCATTAAGCTGCTATTTTACGCTGTTATTCCGTAAGCACGTGGTCCTTTCCCGGTCGAGTCGACCCATTCGTACTACAAATATTTTTTTTAAGGGGGGTTTTTTTTTTTTTTTGTTTTTTTTGGGGGGGGGGGGGGGTTTTTTTTTTTTTTACTACTACAAAAAATCTTCTTGGTTGTTTCCTACTGTGTATATGAAAAATGAATTTACGACCAACTAGATCAAAGAGGCAGTCAAGTCCAGTTTTCTACACTTACCACACGAAATACAGCAGCGTTGAGTTGCTATTTCACGCTGGTGTTCTAAGGTCCCTCCATAGTCAGCCGCTCCATTCGTGCTACCACCATAATCTGCAGCATGGCTCTACCACTAACCGCTACTGACCGCTTAGAGGCTAAGTTAACTATGCAGTGTTGTTGTAGGCTGTGGATCTCTTAAGACACTGTCACGGCTGCTTTTTTATTCCAGACTGAACGGGATAAGACCGACGTTCTGCGAATACACTTTCCAGCAGGTGCTGGTCTGCTGTAGAGATGGCAGCAGTATCCTGCAAACAGCTGGAGACAGGAGGAAAGAGTGAGTTAAATATGACATGAGACATTGACTACATTTTTAAAACAAAGATTTTTGCACTATTTGAACCGTGTTGTCAAAAAACGTTTCAACCCCCAAAACATGTTTTATATTTTTTATATAGAATAAAGGTGGCAAACGAAAAAAACAGTCCACCTGATGGTAAGTGAATGCAATGGCCTATAGACATCTACATTAATCCCCCGATTAAGAATCAAAACGTAGATGCGTTTTCACCCTTGGGGACTAGGGGTGAAAACGCATCTGCGTTTTGATGGAATGCCTCATTTCTAGTAAAAAAGGTCTCCGGTTCTCTACACTCACCATACGAAGCACAGCAGCATTAAGCTGCTATTTTACACTGGTATTCCGTGAGAGCGTGGTCCTTCCCTGGTTGAGCTGACCCATTTGTGCTACAACCATAATATAGCTGCAGCGTAGCTCTAGGATTTTCTTATGTTTTGAAAGGCCATTTTACTTACATAAATTTCACGAGGACAAATATCCAGATCTGTAAAAAATATTTATTGATTGTAAAAATACTTGTTCTGTGCGGGATACGAACCCGCCGCCCTCAGTGTCGCAGTTTGATTGCTAAGCCACTACGCCACGGAACCGTCACGTAACGTTAATTATTTGCATTTGAAAAATAAATTCACGTTTCGCAGTTGGCTGAAGCCCTATTATAATATGTTATAAAATATCATTTTTTAAAAAAAATTGAATTTTGAGTATGGGATTACTTCTTGCTGTTTTTTAAAAGTCTTTCGTACTTAGAAGTAAACTGAAACAACTGGTTAAATACTGTTTAAGAAAAGACTCGACTGTGTTAAGATAAGACCTATTATACGACTAAGCATGTAGATACTTTATCACAGCTTTATCGTAAGCTTTGAAAATTTAAGTCGGAATGGTTGCTAAACAACTCTAAATCGTTACAGATCCTAAATATTGATTTCTTATATTTACGCGAACACTACACATTGAAATAATACTAGTTTTTACGGAATTTATCGCGTATATTTAACTTTTTAATTACCCGACGTTTCGAACGCTTTACAGCACTCATGGTCACGGGCAGGACTGAGATGTTCAACGTCCATATGTCATAGTTAACCGCGGTTACCATAGATTAAAATTTAACTTTTGTTCCGATCTATGCAGTATGAACTTATGGTATCTTGAAGTCTTGCAGTTGTATGCTTGGGTTGGAATTTAATTTTATTTATTATAGGATCCCAAGCAGATGGTAGCACCCAGCCATCTTCTCTATTGAAATTAGGATGTTTTTTGATTTCAATAGCCTCGCGAATCATCCTTGGAAGGAATCGGTGTTCTTTAGCGAGGATCTGCGGTCTATCAAATCTGATGTAGTGACGGGGGCGATCCTGTACGTGTTCACAGACTGCAGACTTCCCGGAGCGTCGATTCTTCACATCAGCTATATGTTCTTTAACGCGGGTTTTTATTGATCTTTTAGTTTGTCCTATGTAGGAGAGACCACATTCATTCAATTACACCCCGCAAATTACCGTACGAAGAAATTATCTGTAGTGTCGAGGACTGTTTATTTAAAAACAATATGCGGAAAGAAGATTTGGAGGCGATACGTCAAGACATCTCGTCTATGTTACGTCGATGTTCCGTGCCTAAACCGAATCTTCCCAAAGACGAATTTATAGCGTTAAAGAACCTACGCAATAAAAACGAACTTACGATTCTCCGCGCAGATAAGGGAAACGCCACGGTAGTCATGGATACGTCAGATTATAATTCTAAAATACAAGAACTTTTGTCGGATGTAAGTACTTATAAAAAAGGTTAAAAACGACCCAACAAATAGCACACTAAAAACAACTAGTGACCTCATAAAGAAACACTCCGAAAAATTAAATCTGGACGTAAAATGGATAATACCTACGTGCGCCAAATCACCAAAATTGTATGGGTTACCAAAAATACACAAGCCCAATGCTCCATTACGTCCCATAGTGAGCCAAATCGATTCACCAACTTACAACTTATAAAACAACTAGTGACCTCATAAAGAAACACTCCGATAAATTAAATCTGGACGTAAAATGGATAATACCTACGTGCGCCAAATCACCAAAATTGTATGGGTTACCAAAAATACACAAGCCCAATGCTCCATTACGTCCCATAGTGAGCCAAATCGATTCACCAACTTACAGATTGGCTCAACATTTAGCGAAAATACTCTCACCACTCAGGGGACATACAAGAGCACACATAAAGGATTCCTACTATTTTGTCAGCGAGATTAAAGACCTACATCTGGCAGACAATGAAACTATGGTCAGTTTTGATGTGCAGTCATTGGGTGCGTTTGCGCTAAAATAGTTTTCGGCCAGGACACGATTGCTACTTCAGTAGCGCTGACACAATCCGCCATTTTGCTTATTTAATTTGTTTGTTTTGAAGTAGAGTTTATAAGTTGTTTTGTGCAATATTAGTTTTAAGTAATATAATGACATGAATAAAAATATACATGCTATTAAAAACTCATGATTGGTAAGTTTTAATATGAATACTTTACAAACATATATTTAAATTAGGTTAGATTCCCCGGTTAAAACTAACATCGTGTCCTGGAGGAAAATAGCTACTTACGATTTGACAGCGCTTACCGCTTACGATCGCCATTTTGCTTACAAGCGCTTGCTAGCGCTTTTTTCTGCCGAACGCACCCATGCTTACCTGTTGAAGACTGCATCTCAATTGTAACTAGAAGGCTGGAAGAAAACAACATGCCCGTAGAATATGCAGTATTACTCAGACACTGCCTTACATCTGGCTACCTATTGTGGAAGGAGGAGTTACAAGCAAGTAGATGGTGTGGCGATGGGCTCACCTGTATCTCCCATTGTCGCCGACATATTCATGGAAGACTTTGAGGAGAAAGCCCTGCTTAGTTCTCCCATAAATCCAAGGTTCTACAAGCGGTACGTAGACGACACTTTCACAATTCTACCTTTAGATAAAGTAACTGCATTTTTAGACCATCTTAACTCTATAAATTCCAAAATTCAGTTCGCAATGGAGTTAGAGGCAAACAATTCCTTAGCTTTTCTAGATGTGTTAGTAATTCCGAATCCTGATAACACCTTGAGCCATACTGTGTATAGAAAAAAGACCCATACAGATAGATATTTAAACGGTGATTCTCACCACCATCCTTCACAGTTAGCTACCGTGGGTAAATCTTTGTTTCAGAGAGCACGAGGGATCTGTGACAGTAAACACCTGGCTGCAGAGCTCCACCATGTCAAGCAAGTTTTGCATGACAACAAGCTTCGAGTCCCGCGCCTACGTCACAGTGAACGAGTGAAGCCGGCCACAGTCGAACGTGTACCTGCTGTACTGCCATATGTGAACACGTACAGGATCGCCCCCGTCACTACATCAGATTTGATAGACCGCAGATACTCGCTAAAGAACACCGATTCCTTCCAAGGATGATTCGCGAGGCTATCGAAATCAAAAAACATCCTAATTTCAATAGAGAAGATGGCTGGGTACTACCATCTGCTTGGGATCCTATAATAAATAAAATTAAATCCCAACCCAAGCATACAACTGCAAGACTTCAAGATACCATAAGTTCATACTGCATAGATCGGAACAAAAGTTAAATTTTAATCTATGGTAACCGCGGTTAACTATGACATATGGACGTTGAACATCTCAGTCCTGCCCGTGACCATGAGTGCTGTAAAGCGTTCGAAACGTCGGGTAATTAAAAAGTTAAATATACGCGATAAATTCCGTAAAAACTAGTATTATTTCAAGACCCTAAATAGTTTTAAAATGAAAAATGACCAGATAAACCTAAATATGATTTTCAAAGGCCTAATTTATGACACCATACGTGACATAGTTCGTCGACTTTCATTTATTTTTCTAATAAGCAATATGGCATTTGGTTGTCGCCATATTCAATTTTTATTACTGTCATGTCTTTGTTTATACTCACAAGGTTAAGACAAACATATTAACGTAAGAATATTCAAAATCGGCCCACGCATATAGTCTCTATAGCATCATAAAGGAACAAAATTTATATACATAAATACAATAATATATATATATATATATATATATATATATATATATATATATATATATATAGCCTGATAAACACATTACCCTCCTTTTTACCCCGCAAAAATTTGTATTTGTATCATTATTTTAGTCGTGGTAAACCCACGCTGCAGTTATATTACGGTTGAAGAACGAATGGGTCGTCTCGACCGCGGAAAGACCACGCTATCACAGAATACCAGCGTAAAATAGCAGCTTAGTGCTGCTGTGTTTCGTATGGTGGGTTGGAGACCCTTTTTACTGGAATACGAGACATTCCATCTTAGTCCTCAAGGGTGACGATACATCTGTATTTAGATTCTTAATCGAGTATAAATGTGGATGTTTTTGGGCAACACCATCCACTTACCATCAGATGAACTGTGTGCTCGTTTATCATCCTTATGCTATAAAAAAATTTTTTTGGTCAGTTTGTGGATTGTATTACTTCTGCACGATGCGGTCTATTTACTACGAGAATGCTAATTTACTGAGTTTAAATATTAAAATATTGTTGTATGCTGGCTGTATAACAACAAGCTCAAGATGGCTCTGCAAACTATGGAAATGGCTGCACTCGAGGATTCTCTGCATAATAGACTTCGTTCATTTATCCATTCATCAGAGCCTATCAAAATCCACAGCTGAACCGCCTCCCCCATAGATAGCCTCGTAAAGGAGACATTTGCCGTACTTTCCACGCATGGCAGCTGGGTTTCCAAACGCAGTTTTTATTTGAAGACGCCTCTGTCCATCACCTTCTTGTTTATTTCCCTCAGTTGCCTAGCCACCCACAAGAATCAAAATGAATTCTTACACCGCCACTATACGGGTAATAAGAGATAGATAGATGATAGGATAGACTACGTAATGAGGATATTCGCGGTAGAACCATAGTAACCGACAAAGTTTAACGGATCAGTAAGCTGAAGTGGCAATGAGCAGACCATAAAGCTCGAAGAACCGACATCTGCCGGTTAAGAATGATTCTCGAACGGCGGCATCGTACCGTTAAGTGTAGTGTAGAATGGCCCCCCTCTAGATGGTGTGAAGACCTGATGAGAGATGCAGGAAGTCGATGCATGCAGATAGTACAGAACCTCGCTTTGTGGTATTTCTTGGGGGGAAGCCTGTGTTCTGCAGTGATGCTAATGATGATGATGATGATGATGATAATTTTTTTTTTCAGAGCTGGAACGGTGTGGGGTGTTGCAGAGAGCTTAGCTGACAAACGACGTGTCAGCGAAAGAAGTAAGTACGTGTTTTCCTTTTCATAGAATAAGGCTGAAAAACGAGGACACAGTCCATCTGATGGTAAGTGGATGTTGCGGCCCATAAATATCTACATTTATGCTCGGTTAAAAATCAAAACATAGATGCGTTGTCACCCCTGAGGACTAAGATGGAATGCCTCGTTTCCAGTAAAAATGGGTCTCCGGATCTATATCTATACACACACCATACGAAACACAGCAGCATTAAGCTACTATTTCACGCTGGTATTCTGTGAGAGCGTGGTCCTTCCGCAGTCAAGCCGACCCATTCGAGCGTCAACCATAATATAGCCGCAGCAGGCTCTACCACATATATCGTGTCATGAATTTGTGATGGCTATAGCGTCTACACATTGGTTCACTCACCTCCACGATATAGGAGAAATTCCTCATAGGGTAACGTTTAGTAATGGGAGATGCCTGGTCAAGCAGTGGACCTACAGGCTGATGATGAATAGAATCGTGTAGCGGCGCTGTGAGGATATCCGCTACCCCGTATTACTGTTATTATTTATTTGGTAGAGTCATGCTGCAGCTATATTACGGTTGTAGCACAACGCATGTAGGACCACGCTTTCACAGAACACCAGTAAAACAGTAGCTCCATATTGCTGTATTTCGTATAATGAGTGTAGATCCTTTTTACTAGGAACGTTTACGTTTACGAGGCGGATTAAATGTCAACAGCGCCCTAGGCTATCAACTCATCGGCGGCCCTCTAGCGGCCATATTGCAAATTATAACTACTCATTTTGCTAATAACTATATTATAATTTATAATACAGTGTAATAGTTGCAGAGTAATTAGGACACGAGTAAGTGTAACGAGTGAGCGTGGATGAAAATGTGATGAGAGAGAAACATAAATGTATGTTTTTTTTTTCAAATAAAACTACTTTTTACAGACTTTATCGCGTATATTAACTTATTTTATATTCCCGACGTTTCAAACACTTTACAGCACCCGTGGTCACGAGGAGACTGAAATCTTCGACGTTCTCCGCGGCTACCTCCAGATTAAGTTAAATGTGTAGTGTTCCAGTAAATATAAGAAATCATTATGTAAACCAGACGAATTTTTGATCGTTTAAAACTTCCGCGCGCGCCCCTTTTTAACCTTGCGCCTCTAGAAACGTGCTTAGTTTGCCATAAAGATAATCCACCACTACCTTCATAGATTGCTATAATTTATAATTTATCAGATGTCATTCAAAGGATACTGCTGAAAATCCAATAGTTTGTATCTTATTTATGACTCTTCTTACGGCACCCGTAGTACGATAATTGTAACTATTTATTTAATTATGTAAAACTATATTAAAGATAACTATTTCTGCTGTCAAGTAGCGAGAGAGCCGGTATAATTACACGCTATGGGGCATTCCATTTCAGACCTCACAGGTGACGACGCATCTGTTGCCTTGCCTTGTTTGAAGTTGGTTTAATAATAATAATAATAAATATAATAACTCGATACCGCCCGCATCGTCCGCCGTTTTCTTTCCCTTTCCTCCTAACCCTCGGCCGTTTGGTCTCCCCTGCCGAGGGCTTCCATCTGGTTGGGCTTTTATTTATTTATGTATTTTTTGTATTTATTTTACTTCATTGATATTTATCTTTTTTTCTTTTCAATTTCATTTATAATTATATATTTATAGAACCCAACCAGATGAGAAAACTATATAGATACCCCAGATAATAATAACCGATATTTATTGTTTCTCACATAACTTATACAAACACAAATCATATTGAATCTCTGTAGCCCATGATAATTGCAAACTGTGTAACCCCCCCGGCCACACACTCGTCGAGTGGCATGGAAATAGTGTTGCCAGATGGTCGGGATTCGTCTGGATTCTCCGACTTTTTAAATGATCTCCAGACTCCCGACAAAACTCAATATCTCCAGACAAACAGCTTCTCTTGACATCGTAGCTGCCTTTGATTTAATAAAAGCTGAGTTAATAATTAGACTGAACTTTGAAGTGTGCTCAGCAAAGCGGGACAGTACTTCATGCTGGCACATCTCCTGCAACTTGACAAGGCGCAGATTCGACCTCACATGGAATACTGTTCCCATCTCCGGACTGGGGCTCCCCAGTGTCAGCTCCTTTCACTTGACCGCACCCAGTGCAGAGCGGCTTGATTCACTGGCGCTGCGAGGAGTGGTTGCATCTCCTTGCATTTTCTTTCGCATCTACCACGGGGAGTGGTCTGAGGAATTGTTGTGATTAATCCCAGCTGCCAAATTTCGTGAATCCACTACGCGGCAAATCTCCTGATACCATCAACACCATTTGGATGCTTGGCGGTCCACCAGTGTGCGTTTCACTAGTTTTCTTCCGCGTACGACCTCTCTGTGGAATAGTTTACCACCGGCGATTTTTCCGACGACCTTGGGACCTTCAAGAAAAGAACCTACTCCTTTCTAAAAAGCCGGCAACGCACCTGTAATTCCCCTGGTGTTGCAGTTGATCATGTGCGGCGGTAGTCACTTAACATCAGGTGAGCCGTATGCTCGTTTGCACCCTGTCCTATAAAAAGAAACTAATTGCTTGAATGTTAAGTCTTTTCTGAATACTACTGGGTGGCAACCTAAACATTAAGTGTACTTAAATTAGATATGTGTTAACAATGTTGTCTTTTTGTAGCCTATTAAAAAAAAACTTTTTCTTTAACATTTTTATTTTTAATATTTATTTCTCTCGACAACCGCAATATCCTGACATTTTAAAATTTTGTCCAGATATTTTGGTTTTTAGATATGGCATTCCTTCATGGGAAGTAGCGGAGGCAGAGAAGTAATGTGGCCACAATACTCGTCATGCCGCACGTTATACCCATCGCTCCCTGTTTTATCGCTTTTTTGAGCGCGAGTCAAAGGGCTGGCAATATGAGCGCGAGTGGCTGACCTCTCTAATAATCTTATATGTAAATACAGTCATCTATAGATTAGTAAACTATAGATCTATAGAGTATAGACACACTCGCGCAAACAACAAATTTACCCATTCAGCCCTGTTGGGCAGGGCAGTGACAGGCAGCGGGCGGCAGTGAGGGAGTGAGCAGGGCAGTGAGCAGGGCAGTGAGCAGGGCAGTATGTAAACAGGCTACTCGCGCTGACACTGCCGCTGCCGCTGCCGCTGCCCGACGCTCCCTCAAATGTCGGTTATTCGTGTGGAAGTCAAAGGACGGGCAGCGCGAGCGGCAGTGAGTGTTCACATTCTGCTCCGTCGCTCACTTCGCGCCAAGCGCCTGGACGAACGGATGCGCATGCTGTCTTGTTTTTAAATAAGTACGATCTGCCAAAATGCCTTCCCAGTGGAGTAACGAAAATACAATTAAGCTTTTAGAACTGCTGGAATCAGAAAATACTATATGGGATTTCAACGATAAAAACCATAATTCATCATCTTCTACGAAGACGAATTTTTTTTTGAAATAATATAATACCTATGTACATAATTAATTATAAATTCGTCAAATTTATTATATTAATATAAAATTTAGTTTAAGGAATTAATAAACATTAACATTTTATTTCTAAAAACAATTAGTAACTCACATCGATTATTTATTTATTAAAATGTAAAATAATGTATTAAGTTAAATGGTATAATTTTTATAATTTTATTGTAGGTAATTAAAATTATGAATTAATTTATACTGTAGTGTAATTATTAAAATAATAATAGCTTTACTAATCTCATATAATATTTAATATTATTTATGTAACAATAATGTAATAATTCAATTAATAATTTATGAACAATTTATTGTATAAGAATTCAAATAGAGTGGATCTGTATAAGTATTTAATTGTACATAATATTTGAATGCAAAAAGAATGTTTGTACATAACTTTTAAGTAATGAAATAATTTTAAAATGTAACACTGGGTTTGTGTAATTAGCTGTATTTCAAATAATTTTTGCATGCCAATTATGGCAAAACATGTCAGTTCCACGTCTTTGACCATCTTATGTACCATGTTTTTAAGCAAATAAATTTTCTATCTATCTATCTTCTTTTGAATTTAATATCTTTTTGAATTATTAACATAACTTTGTATTACAAGGCAGCGCGCACGCTGGAATTATTTCGACGTCTGCCATAGTCGAAAGTCAAAAGTGATGTGATTGGTAGGGCAGAATGTAAATACACACTTCTCTGGATCCTGCTACGGCAGTATTTAGCGAAGTATTGCCGGCAGCGCGAGGAGTAATGGCAGGGGCTGAATGTAAATGAGACTATAGATAATATACTATATAGGGCAGTCCGAATCAGTCCGAGTCGATCGCTCGGTACGGAAGCACGTCACGTGTCATTTAAAAATCATAAATAGTGTACCTATCATCATCATCTAACCATATTATATTTTAGTATTAGTATATTTCTTTTTATGACATTGATATAATTAGCTATAGTTAATATGCATAGCACGCACGTTGCAACATTGTGTTGTAAATGCGAGTGCGAGTGACCTAGTGCGGAGCGTCGCAATTAATTGCGCGAGTAGAGCAGTATGTGGATAGGGCAACATCGCGGCAGCATGAGAAGTAGAGCGATAAGCAGCGCGAGGAGTTTAGTGTGGCCGAGCTATTACAGGGTACAGAGTCCTCCTCGTTTTCAATGACACGTAGTTGTAATGTGGTAAAGTAGCAAAATAAAATCCCTTCAATTCCGGTAAAATTCCCATGCAGTCAAATGCGTCCGTCAAATCCCGAGCGGTCGCATGCGACCCATAGCCCTCAATTCAATAAAAATCATTGTAAATTTCAATATAATGCATGTTTCTGTTTATTTATTATGTCATATTACTTGTTTTAATTGTTTCACTTCATTACAAAAAGATTTTATTGTATTTTGAAAACAAAATAAAGATACATAACAAGCGCAGGTCGGCAGCGCGAAAATCACAATTATTTCTCTCGTAAATAATTTCGAGTAATATATAAATTTTATTATATATTATTTGAATTTATTTACGTAAAAAGATAAATTATATTCACACAAAAACTTTCATTACAATTTTATAATAAAACACTTTACTAAAACATTAATAAAACACTAGAAAAATCCAAAAATCAACATAAGAACCTCCACACTAATATGGCGTACAACATGAACGTAGATGATAAATAAATATCCATGGACTAACTGACTTTTTATTCCACTAGAGGATAGAAAATTTCATATTGATTCTATAATGCCAAACTTCTTCATAGAAAAGTAGTCTCTAAATATAAGTTTTAATGGTTTAAAGTGCTGTGGGTGTGCGCGGTCTAATCCGACCGCTTGAATTTTGACGGAATAGCGCCGCAGTCAGATTCGACCGCTTGGGAGTTGTAGGGTTAAGAAGAATAAAATCAAAAACAACCTTTAAACTAATAATTAGTTGGACTGTAAATTTGCCTTTTACTTTAGTTTTCTAAAAAAAATACTTTCTTTCTTTCAAGAATGCGAGGAGTACAGTCGCGCTGTGGTGCAGAAGGTGGACTATACGGCACTGCTGCCTGATCCTGGCACGATGTCCTTATCGGCTGCCAACTGTGATTACACCGGGGTGGAGCTGATTGTGGGCGGTGAAGACGCCAACCAAGGAGAGTTCCCGCACATGGTACTCAACTTTTTGCAGATTTTTTTCATCGAAAAATTCTCATGTAAACCGCCACCAATAAAAGGGTTACGCCGGACGCCTACTGGCTAAAATCTCACGGTGGTCACCATAAACGTATACGAGGGATCTAGGTCCCGGGATCTTCGTTCGGAACGCAACTGCCCCTCTCCTCCCCTCATCGCTTTGCTAAACTATTAACACGTCCCGGAGGCAGTACTTGCGGCCATTAGCACTCTCGAGTGTTATCGCGTTCGAGGCACGAGCAGTTGTAGTCTTGAGCGGAATTTTGCCCCCCCCCCCAGAATACGCGGGGCAGCATGAGCACCCGCGCTCAGGAGTTGAGTAACTTGGTCGTGGATGCTCAGCGAGGGATTCTCCAGGAGTGCTTGTACCCTCTTGGGGTAGTCTAACATTTAATTCCGCTACCATGTTGATAGGGGGGGTGCATCGGGCCTCCGGCCCCTTCACTCACCAGACGAAACGCGGAAGCAGAGCTTCCACTTCACGCCGATATTCTGTGAGGTCGTGGTACCACCCCGGTTTGAGCCGGCCCATACGTGCAACAGCAAAGGTGCCGCGTGGCTCTACCACTGTTACAATCTTTTCCACTATAGATTCGTGAGGGGGGGCCCTGCTTTGTGAGGGTTTAAGAGGAGGGTCGTGAACATAACTGCAGCCTAACAAAAGACCACATCTGTGCCCGTAGCACAAGTTGACGCTACTACTAAGTTCTGCTACATCGCGGAGACATTAGTGCGAGAAATATTTGTCTTCGTCATACGGCACATGGCCGTATCTTTATTTTCTTTTTCTTTATTGATCATAGAATCAACCGTTACAGTTGCAGTCTACTAAAGTCCACTGCTAAACATAGGCCTCCTCCATAGATTGCCTAGGGGGGATATTGGCCATAGTTGCCACGCTTGGCAGGTGGATTGGCAACCGTAGTTTATGAAAGTAAAACTTCTTTACGCACGCTAGACTTGGGGAGTAAGCTGGCGAACGCGTGACGAAATGGCGTTCGTAGAAATGTGTGATCAGGCGAGGCGAACGGGAGTTGAATGGTTGACGGGGATATAAGCAACAGAGAGCAGTGCGCGCGCACATTTTCTTTCCCTTTTTCTCTCATAGCAAATTACGTTCCGTATTTTATGAATTAATATTTAGTTCAATACATTAAATATTCTACGTTTAAAGTGAATAAAATTGTAAATTCGTTTTAAAGTTCATGTTTTGTGAATTTTCGGGTGAATAATAATAAATTATGGAAGGAAGCCGATGATAAATTTAAATATTTGTAGAAAATTAATATATGTATATGTCTGTACATGTATATATTATACATACGTGCATTTAATATTTGTGTGTATTGTTACGAGCTTGAGGTTCGTGACAATAAAAATTGCCGATAAAATTACCTAAATTAACACTTTAATTTACTTTACACAAATTAAAACTTAAAACACTAATAATTAAACACACTAATTCACTTTATTCCGCTCCGAAGCTTCGCTTGTGTCGCCAATTCCAATACTGCCTCGATCGCATCTTGCAGCGCCTATTTATACAAATTAGCAAAGAAGCATCCGGAATATTCAAGTAAATGCGCGCAAAGGCACGAGTGTGCGAGTGTAGATTTTCTAGAAACTTAGTTCTTCGGATGGCGCTGTCGGTTGAGTGATTTGTGATGTCATTTTCTCAATGCTCCCCTCGCTCTCGTTCCTGACACTAGATGGCGCTAGTGTATCGTCGACTTGAGCGCGTAACAGTATGTATACATAAAGGTGGAGCTAAAGAAGTTTTACTTCAGTCGTGTGGTCATAAGCACACTCGTTTTTTTTAGTCGTTATTAGAAATACGCTGCTCTGCGCCCGCCTCCTGATTTGTTTCCCTCCGCCGCCTGCTATGACACCCACGGGATGGTATGGGGTTGGTGGATATTCTAACCTCACCTCGATCCTACTTCACTATGATGCACCCACTTTATATTTTTATCTCTACATCACTCAAGGGTTGACTGGTTAGATTGTTCTTAGGTGTTAGAGAATGCCTCAGGTATTAAGTTCACCTATACATAATGTAAATCAACACTTAAAATTGCAATTAACAATTTCATTTGCGCCGGCGGGGATCGAACCGGGCAAATTTAAGTGCTGATTTACTACGTGATCGGCGGTGAAGGAAAACATCGCGAGAGTACCTGCATGTCTGACAAATAAAAAAAATATTTTAAAGACATGTGAATTTCGTCAACACGCGCTGGGGCAGCGCGGCGGGACTTCCCTGCCCTAAAACCCTCTCAGAAATGAGAGGAGGCCTGTGCTGCGGGATGTATATAGGCTGTAACTTTAACGTTACTTTCATACACCATGTATGTAATATATAGTGAATAAAGAAATGCGAAACTAAATTATACTTTTCAGGCAGCAATAGGCTGGGTGGATTACGACGATGGCTACACCTTCAGCTGTGGAGGGAGCCTCATCAGCTCGAAGTTTGTCCTCACGGCAGGTCATTGCGTCAGCAATCCGCGCGCGCGCTACCGAACGCCTGCTATCGTGCGACTTGGAGATCAGAACCTGGACCCTGCCGTAAAAGACGGCGCGAATCCAGTAGAGGTAGGTGTCGATTTCGGAAGAGCATAGAGTTAAATTATTATATTTTTGACTTCAAGATACCGTAAGCTCGTCCTGCGTATATTCGACCAAATATTAATATACAGAAGCTGAATGTAGCCGGGCTGACTACGACATTATGACATTAGGACGTCAAACACCCCAGTTCAACCCCCCCCCCCCACCATTTTATTTACTTTTTGTTTAACTAAAGATTGCCGAAGTAAACTATAGCATTAACACATTGGGCATAAAGAGTACTTACTAAGCGTAGAGGAAGTAGAACACCGCATTCAAAATAAGTGAAGTAAATGCCGTATAGTGGTGGGGTAAACGTTGAAATTCCAGCATCTCTGCTCAGAGCGCGCCTACATTCACAGATTGGAAACGAGATGCCTTGGGAACACGAGAGGTCGATCCAGACCGACGCTCCATCCTCCCTGAGCGCGCGACAAGAGTTCAATTTCGTTGCGCCTTTCAGTTCATACGTAACTCAATGACTCGTACACATGCTGGACTCCTTGTTCCGTGTTTCAAGACGGGTCCACTCCACCACTAGCCCATATCGTCCTGAGGGTGTCGTAAGAGGCGACCGAGGGAAACTGAACAAGGAAATGGGCAGTAGCATCTTCCTAATAACAATTAAAGTAATAAAAAAATCTGCGGTTGCGACCCCGCCATGGCAACGGTAAAGGTATAGTCAAATTCTTTGCGCACCTATAGCACATCTATGTAATACTAGTTTTCAAACAGGGCAATTTCCGTCATCCTCCAAACAGGCCATAGTAACACCAATGTACAAATCAGGCAATAAGACCGCTCCTTCAAATTACAGACCGATTTCATTGTTACCCTACTTTTTCAAAAATAATTGAGAAGCTCGTGAATAAAAGATTGACAAAATATTTAGAGCGCTACAGATATCTAGCTGCGAATCAATTTGGTTACTGGTGGTTGTGGTGTGCTAGCGTGGCAACTATGGCAGAATCCCACATATGGGCCAATCTATGCGGGAGACCTACATTCAGCAGTTGACTTTTGGACGGATGCATCAAACTAAGTATTTGTATTTGAATTTTTTGAGAAATATTTCCAGGTCCCCATCAAAACTATCCATAAACACCCAGACTACATGCCGCCCAAACGCTACAACGATATTGCCTTACTGGAGTTAGCTGCGGATGTAGATTTTGAGAACAGCGTTCGTCCGGCCTGCTTGTGGTCCAGACCGGACTTCGGGAATCATACGAAAGCCTTTGCGACTGGCTGGGGATCTACCGACCCACGTAAGTATAAGACAATTATATATTTTAAGTAAGCAATTCTTTTTATTTTTTTATATAAGGAATTATCAAAATATTTGCACGTCTGCGAGCGGACTAAACACATCTGTGTTTTATGCAAATAAAGAATTTGTATTTGTATTGAAAAACTTATAACTATAATAATACATAATTTATGTTTAAGTTATTACAAAAATAGAAAAAACAGTTAAGTTTTCACTAAATATTGATAAAATACTTGATCACTAGGCAGAAATACTGATTATACATTTTTTTTTAATTTGACATAATATATTAATTTTTATGTAAAAAGTTTAAAAAAATGTATGAAATAATTGTATACAATTTTTACCATCCGTCAAGTGTAATATCCCTCTACAAGATGCAGGTGTGTACAAGTTAGATTGTGAATGTGGTCTCTCTTACATAGGTCAAACAAAAAGATCCATAAAAACCTGCGTGAAAGAACATATAGCTGACCTGAAGCACCGACGCTCCGGGAAGTCTGCAGTCTGTGAACATGTTCAAGATCGTCCCCACCATTACATCAGATTTGATAAACCACAAATCCTCGCAAAAGAACACCGATTCCTACCAAGGATGATACGCGAGGCTATTGAAATTAAAAAACATCCTAATTTCAATAGAGAAGATGGTTGGGTGCTGCCATCTGCTTGGGATCCTATAATTAACAAAATAAACCCAAACCCAAGCATACCACTGCAAGACTTCATGATACTGTAAGGTCGTTTTGCGTAGATCGGATCGAAAAATTAATATTAAAAAACTGAAAGTAGCCGGGCTAACAATGACATTGGCACGTCAAACATCTCACCCCCCCCCCCCCTCCCCGTGACCATGGGTGCTGTAAAGCACCCGAAACGTCGGGAATTAATAAAATAAGTAAAAGTAGTTAATTAAACGTGATAGAATCCGTAAATTTAGTTTTATTCAATGAAATATAATCGTTGAACCTGGAGACTAAGTTGCTTGAAGACAGATATAAATTAACTGTTCAAATTAAATACATGCATCCAAAATATTAAAATGTTATAACACTTACGTGGTAGAGCCACGCTTTAACTATATTATGGTTGTAGCTCGAATGGGTCGGCTCGAGACCACACTCTCACAGAATACCAGCGTAAAATTGCAGCTTAATGCTGCTGTTTCATATGGTGGGTGTAGAGAACCGGAGACCCTTTTTACTGGAAATGCGGCATTCCATCTTAGTCCTCAGGGGTGACAACGCATTTGTTTAACCGAGGATAAATGCAGATTTCTATTGGTAGCACTTATTATAAAAATAAAATTTAATAATAATATCCACTTACTATAAAGAACACTATATCCTATAATCGTACCCTGAGCAGATGTCCAGTCTTCGTTGAGCAATTGAGGGAAAGGAAAGTACTGATGGTAAGTGGTGGCTGGGCCTAGAATTACATTATCTGAGAATAATGGGGCTCGGTTGTATTTTGTGGTTTGTGACTATAACTGAGATGGCAACGTCCAAACCTAATATATAAAAATTAATTTTTGTTTGTTTGTATTTTGCGTAAAACTTTCTCTTAACTCTAACTTATTGCTTGCACTTTCGCAAGGGTTTATGGGCATAGTTCGACTCGGTAGATGGCGCTGTAGATAATCCAGATATCACCCGTGCGAAACCGGAGCAGGTGACTATTTGAAAATAAAGAGAAGTCAAGCACTGTCATTACTCTGGTATAAGTTAGAAAGTTAGCGGAGAGGCTGTGTATCACATTGTTATATATAGACAGTGCTGCTATTGGGTGTGCAATTTTTATATATAAAAGCTGACTTCAAAACTACTAAAAAAATTGATTTCATATCTTAATTCGGGAATTTCATTTTTCTATAAACTTGTGTACAACCTTAGTACTAAGGTTACATTTTACTAAAGCACTTCGAAGTCGCTTTTTATTATTATTTTTACATAACATTTTAAAAAAAACATAAACACTCACGCCTGTCACACGGAGGGGTAGGCAGATACTACGGACTTCTATTTGGCACGATCCTGACACTCTCGACTCATTTACATCCTATATATACCTATGCATACATGCTCGTCGGTTAAAGTACTCTAACCTGGGCCATCTTCAATATATCGCCAATTTGGTCGATAAACTTTCGGCTAGGGCGTCCCTTGCCGACTTTGCCGTTCACATCTGCAGTATAGATTTGCTTTGTCACTATTTCTTCATTCGTTCTTTCTACATGACCAAATCATCAGATATTTTATTTTAGTCATTTTTTCTTATTATTTAACATTAATTTTTATCAACCATCTGTTTCAGGCACTAATCGACCAGCTAAAGAGCTGCAAAAGGTCTCTCTGTCGCTGCTAAATAACGAGTATTGTGACAAACTGCTGACCGACGGTAGGAACAGACTGTGGAGCGGGTTCGCGGCCTCGCAGCTGTGCGCCGGGGAACTGCGGGGAGGGAAGGACACTTGTCAGGTGAATATAGTTGACTTTATAACTTTTAACTTTATACGTGGTAGAGCCACGCTGCAGCTATATTATGATTGTAGCGCGAATTGGTTGGCTCCGCCGGGGCAGCGCCACACTTTTTTAGGGTTCCGTAGTGAACTAGGAACCCTTATAGTTTCGCCATGTCTGTCTGTCCGTCTGTCCGTCCTCGCTTAATCTCTGTGACCGTTAGCACTAGAAAGCTGAAATTTGGTACCAATATCAATCACGCCGACAAAGTGGTAAAATAAAAATTGGAAAAAAATGTTTTATTAGGGTAGCCCCCCTATATGTAAAGTGGGAAGTGATTTTTTTTTGATTTCAACCCTAACGTGTGATATATTGTTGGAAAGGTATTTAAAAATGAATAGGGGTTTACCAAAATCTTTTTTTGATGATGTCAATAATTTCGGAAATAATCGCTCCAAAAGTAAAAAACAATGTGTCCCCCTCCCCCTTCTAAATTTTGAACCATAAGTTTGGAAAATATGAAAAAAATCTGAAAAGTAGAACTTTATAAGGACTTTCTAGGAAAATCATTTTGAACTTGGATGGAAACAACAGTACCCACTACCGGGAGCAGTTGCAGGAGCGAGGAGCGCTGCTGGAGCGCGAACATAATATTGGGTATCCATTCCTTTAAACTCATAAGTGGGAACACTTATTGTGACGGACGGGAAACTACGGAGACCCTACACTGAGCGTGGCCCGACACGCTCTTGGCCGGTTTTTTTATAGAAGAGGTGGCAAACGAGCACGCGGCTCACCTGATTTTAAGTGACTACCCCCGCCCATGAACAACCGCAACACCAGGGGAATTGCAGGTGCGTTGCCGGCCCTTTAGAAAGGAGTAAGCTCTTTTCTTGAAGGTCCCCAGGTCGTATCGGTCCGGAAAAATCGCCGGTGGTAAACTATTCCACAGAGAGGTCGTACGCGGAAGAAAACTAATTGTGAAACGTACAGTGGTGGACCGCCAAGCATCCAGATGATGTGGATGGTATCGGGACGTTTGCCGCGTAGTACGTTCACGAAATTTGGCGGATGGGATTAATCCGACTGGCGACGGGCACTCTCCGTGATAGATGCGATAAAATACACAAAGAGATGCAACATCTCTTCGTAGCGCCGGTGAACGAAGCCGATCGGAAAACACTCGGTCATCGACGATTCGAGCCGCTCTGCGCTGGATGCATCTCACAGAATACCAATGTCACATAGCAGTTTAATGATGCTGTGTTTCGTATGGTGAGTGTAGAGAACCGAAGAACCTTTTTACTGGAAACGAGGCATTCTATTTTAGTCCTCGGGGTGACAACGCATCTGCATTGTGATTCGTAATAGGGGTTAGATGTAGATGTCTATGGACCACAGCATCCACTTACCATCAAGTGGACTGTGTATTCGTTTGTCACCCTTATTCTATAAAAATTGTTTTTTTTTTAAATTGTTTGAATTGGTAGGTCTCCTTTCCTGTCTTGGAGCCCGTCTTCTTTTCTTTGAAGGAGTTTAGTCGCTTGAAGTCGGATTTCTTTTAATTAAAGGTTAGTTGTTTATTAGAATGTGTTTTTACATGCGTCAAATTGTTAATAAAAATGAGCCGTTAGTTTCATGAAGTCTATATTTTATATCCGCTACAAATGAACGTAGCAAGAAAATAAAAAAAAAAGAAATTGAAGCTGAATAACCAAACTATCTGGTTCATATAATTGTTCAATTGAAAAGAAAATTCGAACCAGTGGAGCAAAAAAAAAAGGATAAAAATATTGAAATTTTATCATGTTTGTTTTTTTCTATTTTGTTAGATTGCGTTAAAACTATGACTTCAAAAAATTTTTTTCGTTAAAAACACAGATAACTAGAATCTTAAAACTACAAAATACTTGTTTTAAAAGTCTCTACGACCATTTTTCACAGAGATACAACTCGTCAAAAATCAATCACCGAAAAATTTGGAAATTGTTTTGCTCTCTTAATTTTTGTGCGAAGAGTATTTGAAATTTACAGCACATAGATAACATGGTGGTATTAACCTAAATGTATTCCTAGGCTGTAAATTAGCCATACCTACACATATACATGTACAAAATTAGTCGTTGGTACATCACAAAAATTATTTATTGACTTATAACAATTAAAAATTTAAGACGTTAGAACTTTTGTTTTAGTTCACTTGAGGATGCCTCGTGTATTGGTGTAACACATGTCGTATTATCAACGGTCGTGTGTCTTTCCTGGTGTGGTGGTGCTGGGGTAGTGCACGCAATTGAGGGAGGGCGGCCGGTGCTCTTTAAACTGGGCAGGAAACATCGTTTTATTTCATTTTGCGGAAATAAGCAAATTAAGTTCTAACAACTTCAATATTATTAAGCTCTTGCATAGCTTCTATCGCGGGCCTTGAGTGCGGGAAAATCCAGAAATTCCGTAACGAAAAAAACCTCACGCTCTCCGACGGGCACGGAGGTGTGGCTTGAAGGCCGTGCATTGTCTAACGATGGTCTAACGTCGTTTCTTTTCCTCAGTCTTCGACACGGTGTTTGTGTATAAAGTGTTTTGAAATTTTGAATATGAATGAACAAAGTGCATTTATTATTAATGAAGAAAGTCACGAAAAAATAGTGAAAGAAAATGATTGAGTACTCTATTTACATACCTACATTTTATTATTATCACAAATGCAGTACTAATTTTGAATTGAAAATATAATACTGCTATAAAGATAACCTAAATTTTTGATATTAAAATGAGCGATGTTAAAAGTAGCCCTCTTTATATACACACAAACACACACACGCGTATAGCTTAAATTCTCAATTTAGATTCTCAATACGAGTATGTATATATATATACTCGATTAACCGGACTAATTGTTGCCGTTAGGGATTCGGATAATCGAAAATCCGGATGATCGAATGTATGAAGAAAAGCGGGTTTTGTGCATTTGTAGTACATATGTATATACATAATGTTATGTGTTTATTAAAAACAACAATTTCAACGAAAATCAATGTTTATTAAGAAATTATTATTTAAACATTGATTAAATTCCATGAAGAGATATAAATCTATATAACCATCCGTTACTTGCGACAAACGAGCCGCCGTCACCTAATTTCTTATTTAACTGTAATGCTTTTTCACAAAGCAAAGGGCCAGATATCATTTGCCCAGTTGATCGTTTTTGTAAAAACCAACAATACAAAGCGTCTTCTAATTGCCAATTTACTCGCGGACATAGGTCCTTATGTCCGGGACGGGGGTTTGTTAGCGCCTGATAGTAGATCGTCTTATCTCAAGCGGTGTGAAGCTACGATTAGTGAGGTGCGGGAGGGGGAGGCTAGCTGCATTTGTGCGCGCGGTCGGTCACCCCTAAAGTTGGGCGTTATAACATACAACAGATAATATATTTCATTATATATTTTTAATCTTACAACACATTAGAATAATGAACCATTGACTGTTATAATATTATATTCATTATCGTTAGAAAGCGTCATCTGTTTACGTTTACGGTCCAACCGTCGCGTCGGCCGAGACAATGGGAGTCAATAAAATACTACCTACATTCATTATGCCACAAGGATTGCGTATAGCTTACACTAATTTAAACTCTAAGCTAACTTAATAAGAGCTTATTTTACTAACACTAAATTATAACGGTAAACAAAAATATATTATTTCCTTCATTAGTTGCCTGTTGTGCCTGTTATTTAATTTGGCTGTTGTAATATATAATATATCAGTTTAGTGTTCAGTTAGCTGTCTAGCTGAGATGACAATGACACTGTTATCTGTTAAATTATATACGTAATGTCTTGATAGCAGGTCCCCATATTACGTGAAAAAGCTATTGTTGTTTTTGTTTATTTTTCGTTAAACAAAACGCGAACACAGCCGACGACTGAACTGAACTAACCGCGTGTACAATGTAATATTTAAAACTGTTATAATATATTTGGATATAACAGTTTAAAACAACAGTTAGAAAAATATATTACAACAACATAACGAATTAGAAAAATATAACAGTTTCGCCCGTCTTTAGTCACCCCTGTTGGCATCGAGCCGAGCTAGGGAGCAGACGGCGGGGCCGGGCTGCACCCGGCCCGCCGCTAGGGCGCGCTCCTAGCTAGGCACGCGGCGCCTGCGCCGATGACGTTCTCCGGTCGCATTAAGGGGTCGGGTTTTTGCGCGAAGCCGGGTTGTTCATATATTGAAAGTCTCCTTGTTTTGTCTTAGACTTATGTTAATAGAGCGTGCCATTTGAACTTAAAGACAATTAATTGGACAATAAATAATAAGTGACAAATCTTGCCGTGGAGCGTGGAACTGAGTAGTTGCGCGTCTTGTTAATATAATTGCCGTACGGCCGCCCTGACGTATGTACTGCGCGAACCTGAGTTTTTTGCGACGCGGTCCGGTGATACAGTATTTTTCACAAATAGTGAGTTCGTTATAACGCGGGTTCGGTTAAATCTGGTTGAATTTGATTGGATTAACCTAAGTAACTTGAATTAATATCAAAGAAAAAGAAATACTGCATAAATAAAATAAATAAATAATTATAATTGCATAAGTTGATACAAAATGCTATGCAATAGCTTTACCGCGGCAGTCCCCGAGTGCCACACGTCTTTATTTTTATTTCATAGAATAAGGATGACAAACGAGCACACAGTCCACCTGATGGTAAGTGGATGCTGTGGTCCATTGACATACATCTATCCTCGATTAAGAATCAATCCGGATACGTTGTCAGCCCTAAGAACTAAGATGGAATGCCTCGTTTCCAGTAAAAAGGGTCTCCGGTTCTCTACACTCACCATGCGAAACACAGCAGCGTTAAGCTGTGTAGGGACACAATATAGGTATATATAATATACTGGCTCTTTAGATTACGTGTCCGGTGACCTACATCATATCCCTACTTGTTTAAGTATAACAGCTATATATATGTGTAATGTGTACCTATAATAGTTATAGGTGGGGCCGGCTGCGTCCGCCACGTTTTAAAATGAGTCGCAAATATATCCCCGTTTACACGACACGTGTCTTCATTTATTGCAACCTTAATTGTACACCTTAGTGTACTTAACAATAATTAATTAATTAAATACATTACTCATAAAACTGTACTGCTATTTTACGCTGGTATTCTGAGAGTGTGCTCCTTCCCCGGTCGAGCCGACCGGCCGAGCCGATAACTGCAGCGTGGCTCTACTACGTAATAAAATATACCACCTAATATAGTAGATTTCCGTAAAGTAACGTCTGATTCTATTTATTACTCATTTTCTGATTAGGAATCTTAGCAGGTACCTATCTCTATTTATTTCTGTCGTCAAATAGCAGTGCTATCACTGCTGTGGTCTGGTCTGAAGGGTATAGAGAGCCAGTATAGTAATACGATGTGAGGCATTTAAGAGGTGACAACGCATCTGTAGACTTCCTTGCTTGAAGTTAGCTGCAGGTGTCCTTGGAATGCAGTAGCCATTCACCATCAGGTGAAAATAAGAAGAAAGAAATATTTATTTAGTTCGAAAAGTATACAGATATTGACTTAGTTACTGTTGTGTTATATAATAATAATAATAATATAATAATAATAATAAATTTATTGACATAGATTTAACAAATGTAAGCAAGAAAGTAAGCTAAACATCTAAACAATGTTAAGGTGAGATATACAAATATTTTCGGACCCCACTAGGATAATCCTATCCTATTTTTTATAAGTCTCATATTTTATTATTTATAATTTCAAACAGTATCACCAGACTCCACACTAGGATTCCCCGTGTCGTAGAGACCAGTCTTACCATTTACTTAGATGTTATGTACGAGTGGATTTCTCACATACAGAGTTTACAACACAGAAAAATAATAAAGTTAAACATAAGGACCACGCTCTCACATAATACCAGCGTAAAATATCAGCTTAGTGCTGCTGTGTTTCATATGGTGAGTGTAGAGAACCGGAGACCCTTTTTACTGGAAACGAGGCATTCCATCTTAGTCCTCACGTCTGGCAACGCATTTGCATTTTGATTTTTAACCGAAGATAAATGTAGATGTCTATGGGCCACAGCATCCACTTACCATCAGGTGGACTGTGTGCTCGTTTGTAACCCTATCCTATAAAAATACATATTTTACAACACAGAAAAAATAATAAAGTTAAACAAAAGGAAAACTAACACATATTTATGCGTTAGGTGTACACTTTTATGTTATATTTCACAATGGTCGCATTTAAATTTCGAATTCTTCTGTAATATGAGATGGACTGTAAGTTCATTTATTTCTTTAATGTTATAAAAAACGAGCGATCCAGGCTTCGCACAGGTAATTTCTAAATCTCGACAACAGCGCCATCTACTATGTCTAATTGTGAATCTAAATCATTTCCGAATCAACTTAATTATACACATACACACAAAATAGACGCTTAGGAGTTCATTCACATACACACGGACTGAAGAAATATATACTGGTGACCTTTTTTAGCGTCTGGAAAAAATAGGGTGTAACGTGTGAACGGAGTAGAAGCCTATGGCACTGATATTTAAAAAAAATTTTAAATTAAATAAAAAATTAACTAAATTTTATGGACATTCCATCCAACCTACTTTACGAACGGCAATAAAACAGTTAATGTAGTAGGCATCTTTGACCTTGTCATTTCGCAGGGTCACAGGCTCAAGGACAAAGGGTAAATTGTTCAAAAAAATTTCAAACGTTTAATTGAAATAATATGTTTTTATTTGTTGTTAAATATCAGTTCCTCCATTCGCATGTTACGCCCTATTTTATTCCAGTATATAACAAAAAGAGCTGATGATTTTCAAACGGATGAACAAGTTTTCTTGAAACATAGCTAAGAACACATTCACTGAAGACACCTTTCAAAGAGAAAAAAACTTAATCAAAATCATCCCTTCAGGAGCTATGTTGCCACAGACAGGCACACATACACAGATACACACTACAAATATATATTAGGTACCCCTTATAATAGGTACCCCTATATTTTCTTGGGGAGACTTTAATAAAGAAAACTAAGAATAAATAACTAGTAGAATGAAACTATATATATATGGATGATACGAATGGATAAGACGGTCTTGTAATACTTGCTTGACGTGCTGAAGCTCGGCGACCAGATGTTTTCTGTCACGGATAACTTGTGCTCTCTGAAACGAAAATTTATCCACGGTAGCTAACTGTGAAGGACAACTACAAATCCTCGCAAAAGAACACCGATTCCTACCAAGGATGATGAACGCAAGACTATTGAAATTAAAAACATCCAAATTTCAATAGAGAAAATGGACAGGTGCTGCCATCTGCTTGGGATCCTATAATTAACAAAATAAAATTCAAACCCAAGCATACAACTGCAAGACTTCAAGATACTATAGGCTCCTTCTGCGTAGATCAGATCAATAATTAAATTCAAGACTGAAGGTAGCCGGACTATGACATTGGGACCTCAAACATCTCAGTCGCCCCCCCCTCGTTGACCATGGGTGCTGTAAAGCACCCGAAACTTAGGGAATTAAAAATAAGTTAAATAAACGCGATAAAATCCGTAAATATAGTTTTATTCAGTGTGTAGTGTTCGCGTAAATTTAAGAAATCGTTATAAATAAGTAACTCCTTTTCTCCAGGGTGATTCCGGCTCTCCTCTTCAAGTGGCGTCTTCAGACAACCAGTGCATCTTCCACGTGATAGGGGTGACATCTTTCGGTCGATTATGCGCTCAGAGCGGTCAGCCAGCGGTTTATACTAGGGTGTCTAGTTATCTGGACTGGATCGAGAGTGTGGTGTGGCCAGGGGAATGATTTTAAAATATGTATTATTATATAAAATAATGAAAATATCGTCGTAACACCTAATCAAAATAAGTACGTACTACACAAACTAATCAATTTAAATAAAGCTATTTTTGACGTAACAGAACTTTTTCTTTTCTTTGGTAATGTACTTTGTACTATTATACTTTTGCCAGTGGCAAGTAAGAAATTATCCCTTATAATAATTTTTTGACAACTTCTTCACAATATGTTGATGAATCGCATTGTGAAGAATTTGAGAGCTTTAGACAACAGTGGCAGCATTTTATACGCGGTAGAGCCACGCTGCAGCTATAGGTATTATGGTTGTAGCACAAATGGGTCGGCTCGACCTTTTCGTATATACACTCTTATCTATGGCTCGACCAGGGAAAAACCACGCTCTCACAGAATACCAGCATAAAATATCAGCTTAATACATGCTGTTTCGTATGGTGAGTATAGAGACCCAGAGACCCTTTTTACTGGAAACGAGGCATTGCATCTTAGTTCTCAGGGGTGTACACATTTGCGTTTTGATTCCTAATCGAGTATAAATGTAGATGTCTATGGGCCACAGCACTAACTTTCCATCAGGTGAAGTGTGTGCTCATTTGACACCAATTGTTTCTATAAAATTAAAAAAGGCAATGGACAACCAATAAACTTCTGACGAGTTGTTTTTTTAAGTAACAAACGTACTGATGACCAAATACTCAAACTACACGTGCTGTCTCTATCACTTTAAGTGAAACTGACTGTGACACAACGAGACTTAATATCTTAAAATTGAGTAACGTTATTTGTTTGGTTACTGTGGACCATGACTGGCAAACAATTAAATAAAGAATGCACAGACACATTCTCATTCCAGATAGCTATAATGAACTCCTCAAAGCCTCAAATTATACTAAATCCCTGGATCTTTAAACTTGAATGCAGCGTTGGATGCAACAGAAATAGGTAAGGTGGAATATGGCCTAAATGATTACAGGTAATACTTCGTTCTTTTCATTTTTTTAAAAACGTTACCTCCACACTAGAATTTTATCCTGTATCATGGGCGGTTTACATACATAAATTTCGCAAGGAAGAAAAATGCAGACCCGGCACAATTATTTGCAGGCCATATATACTTGTTCTGTGCGGGATTCAAATCCGCGGCCCGCCCTACAATTTTGAGCTACTGCACCACGTAGCCGTCAAAATTAAAAGCTGAGCCTTAACACCTATAACGATAGTCTATAAGTTACTTCGAAGGAATTGAAAATGCATAGAAAAAAACAACTCAACGGAAATAGTGATATATTTAAAAACAAAAAAAAAGGAAAATATATGTCAAACATATTTCGTTTTGAAACTTACAAAATCAACATCACAATAACAATAATTTCATAAAGTTTTTTTTTTTTTTTTATATATATATATAATCGGAATCTCGGAAACGGCTCCAACGATTTTCATAAAATTTTGTGTCCAGGGAGTTTCGGGGGCAATAAATCGATCTAGCTAGGATTTATTTTTAGAAAATGTCCTTCTGTCCGTGTTTTTAGGCAATAAAAAAAAAACTGCTACAATATAAGAAGGTAAATTTCGACAGATCACTAGCGATCGTTATAGCTCAGGTGGGATGTCGGTCGGGCGTGATATCGGAGTTCCGTGGTTCGCGTCCTATCTCTGGTCTAGCTTTTTTCCTTTTTTTTTTCAAGTTCCCTTCTTTTGTGAGAAAATCTATTATTTCACTCCCTTTTTTTTTAGTAATTTTTAAAAATACGAAAATTTTAATAAAACTAATTGCACTCATGATTTTAATTCAAATAACCAGTTCAGTTTTTTCTATTCTGTCAATATGATCAAAAAATATTATTTAAGTTTCATCAGTATGTAATTTATAAATGTAATTTAAAAAAAAAACAAGCAAAGCTCGGTCATCCAGGTACTAAAACAAAAATAACACATATAATAACAATGTTGGGTAATACAATTTTTGGCTAGTAGGGTCATGCAGATGTGCATTAAGTAGCACTATTGGATTGGCTCGGCCATGCTCGCACAGAATACCTGCATAATGTGAGTGTTATTTGTTAATAGAATAAGGGTGAAAAACGAGAATACAGTCCACCTGATGGTAAGTGGATGTTGCCGTCCACAGGCATCTACATTTATGTTCGATTAAGAATTGCAAATGCGTTGTCTGTCACTCGTGAGGACTAAGATGGAATGTCTCGTATCCAGTAATAAGGGTCTCCGGTTCTCTACACCCACCATATGAAAAACAACAGTATGAAGCTGCTATTTTACGCTGGTATTCTGTGAGAGTGTGGTCCTTCCTTGGTCGACCTATGAGCTACAACCATAACATAGCTACAGTATGGCTCCACCAAACATGTACAAAAGTAAAGAGTATTACCTAAGTTGAGTGATGAGAATCAGAGACCCTCCTTACTGGTAAAAAGGCATCTTAGCCCCCAGGGGTGACAAGCATCTGCACTTTAGACTAAGGTGTCTATAGGCCACAGCATCCAGATAATATCATCCCTTAATGTAATTTTTATACGTGGTAGAGTCATGCTGCAGTTATATTAGTAATATAGTTGCAGCAAGAATGGGTCGGCTCGACCGGGGAAGGACCACACTCTCACAGAATACCAGCGTAAAATAGTAGCTTAATGCTGCAGTGTTTCATATGGTGATTGTAAAGAACCAGAGACCTTTTTTACTGGAAAAGAGGCATTCCATCTTAGTCCACATGGATGACAACGCATCTGCATTCTGATTTGTAATTGAGGATAGATGTAGATGTCTATGGACCGCAGCAACCACTTACCATCAGGTGGACTGTGTGCTTGTTTATCACCCTATCCTATTTAAAAAATTGTGTTCTGTGTTCCTTTTCACTCTTACTTCTAAAAAAGGAGATGGACGGATTGATGCAGTCTATCAAAAAGTTAAAACATTTTATTACCTCAGAGTAACATTTTACTATTAAAGAGTACATGATTGATTGACCACTGGGAAAGAGGTAATGGCTACCATACTTTTTTTATTAAATTTTTTTTATATTGTAAATTTACGTTTAAAAAAAAGACCCAATGGGTTTCTTGCTGGTTCTTCATAGGACAGTTTTATCCGAAACACTGGTAAAATTCAAATGACTTTCAATAAGTATTACTGTAATCTAGATTGAATAAAAATGATTCCATTCAATTCTGTAATGTTTATACAGAAATTCATCATCATATTGCGTACTATATTGACTCATTCATACAATTACATTGTTCACACTGTTTGCATGTTATACAATACAAACTCTCCGTGTGGGTGTAATTATTATTCATTTATTTCATATATTTTATAGTGACTAGGGTATTGTGATATTTAAAGAATCATCAAATATCTTATTTACTATAGCTTCTCAAGCTTATACATCAATAGCTTTCTGAATTTAAGAAAATTATATCTATTTTCGCTGGCCAGGCAGACTTTGTTCTGCCCTTTCCGATGACCTTTTTTTCTTTTAAAAAAAAATCTTTAAATTCACAATAAAAAATATTGAAGATCACTTATAGGGAAAAAAATATCCTATCTCTCAATTCGAAGCAAGCAATTCACATTTACAAAATTTTATTAAATTCTGTTAGAGCGGTTTTGGAGTTCATCGCGGACAAACAATGGGACACATAGTTTTTATATATACATATATATGTTTAAACTAAAGAATCATAATATATTACAGTCTGTTTGTGTACAGAAGGCTTTATAACAAAGTACAAATATGCGAATATACTTGGGAGTACCATGACTAGAAATATATATAAGTATTTGCTAAAAGGTGGTGTATGACCAAATGGATACAACCAGAGTCCTCTTCTGTTGGCATCTCTTATATGATGACTGGTATATGCCAATATTAGCATAAATGTTAAGATATAAACGTTCAATCTTCTTGCAATGTGAGAATAAAGAAGTAGAACTGTTGTTAATAAAATCCAGTAGCTTGTACAGTGGAAGATGCCACGTCGTTTCAGTTTGGTTAAATCCTGCAACAAATAATGTAATGGTTACGAACTTAAAAACGGCATATTTTTAGATTATATTTAGGGTATGTTGCGAAATACAACCCAACACTGGCCAATACAAATGACGTCATAAATCGACGCCATTCTGTTGATTCGTTGTATGGAATATGAAAGAAAGAAAGAAAGAAAAATATTTATTTGGTACACAAACGTAAAAAACACATAAAAGACATAAACACAGTAATTCAGTTACAAAGAGAAAAAAATTATTTTATGCTATTAGTGCACCAAAAAGGTTCCACTCAGCATTAAATTCACGAAGTTAACACTAAGAAACTTCATGAAAGCTGATTTTCATTGGAACCTATATATAAGAATATGGTGGAATATTCCGTCAATTAATGACGTCATTTACATTCACCAGTATACTGGAAACATTTCGGAATATACTCTTATAGTATTGATTGATACTTTAATAAGCAAACATTATTAAAATAATTGCACAAACTATTGAGAAGAAATATATAGTATAAATGCCATATGATGGCAGTGTAAGAACACTAGCATTCCATTTTACACTGTGAATGCCGTAAGAGGTGACTATGGGATATTTATATTTTAAAAACCTTCACCTCCACACTAGGGTTTTCTACTGTATTATGGGGGCAGTTTACATACATCTTATATGTGGTAGAGCCACACTGCAGCTATATTATGGTTGTAGCATGAATGAAATAAATGGAACTGACGAATGAAATAGACAAAATAAATGGGTCGGCTCGACAGGGGAAGGACCATGCTCTCACAGAATACCAGCGTAAAATAGCAGCTTAATACTACTGTGTTTCGTATGGTGAGTGTAGAGATCCGGAGACCCTTTTTTACTGGAAACTTGGCATTCCATCTTAGTCCTCAGGGGTAACAACGCATCTGCATTTTGATTCTTAATCGAGGATAAATGTAGATGTCTATGGGCCACAGCATCCACTTACCATCAGGTGGTCTGTGGGCTCGTTTGTCACCCTTATTCCATAAAAAACACATATTACATAAGGACAAACATCAACAATTATGTGTGGGACATACAAATACTTTTTCCGTGCGGATACTCAGGACTGCAACTTATTGCTAAGCCACCCTAAGGGCGTAAGGGCTGCAACTTATTGCTAAGGTTTCCTGTAAGTGGAATAACCATCCCATAGACAATTGACATTATATATTTGTTAGTTGAATGGTAATTGGCAGCACCATTAAAGGTGTTTATATGTGGTAGAGTCAAGCTGCAGCTATATTAGTAGTAGGTATAGTTGTAGCACAAATGTGTTTGCTCGAAGTGATTTAATATATATTGAAGTTGGTTGAACAAAATTTTTAATTTTACTTTTGTTTTGTTTATAGTGTAAATGGGCAGTTTCTGCAAAGAAATTATAGTTCATAAAAGATAGCTTGATCTCTGCGACAGCTGTCAGTAAAAATCATGCCTATGAAGTCCTGAATTTCTTAGTAGTACAGACAGTACCTGTCAATGTCATACTTTAGGGCATGCCAACCTAATTAGTTCATGCCCATAAAGTATGACATTGACAGGTACTGTCTGTACTACTAAGAAATTCAGGACTTCATAGGCATGATTTTTACTGACAGCTGTCGCAGAGATCAAGCTATCTTTTACGAACTATAAAACATGCTAAATATTGATTACATTGTGATTCAACTACTAATTGAAAACAGTCTATAGTGCATTTATTTTGGCTATGCACTATCAACAGTATTTAATAAGGATTAGGTGAGAATAAACTGCATATTCTGGAAAGGGACCTGACTGGACAATGTTGTCTTAAAAAGCACATGTCTATCCTGAGACTAAGCAACCCAAGGATGTGTTGGTTCTATTACTTAATGGAAGAAACACCTCTCCACATCCTAACTGATTGTGGACCCTTAATGTGCAAATGTAACATTCATCTGGGAAACTATGTACTTCGCCCAGAAGAAGTGGAATTGCTCACAGTTAAGCAACTCCTTCTATTCATTAAAGAATTAGGGATTAGCAGTGAACTATAGTAGCATTGATCACAATACATTTTTTTAGATGGCACAAAATAAAAAACGTAGGAGACTGATGGCAGAAACTTTGAAATAATTAAATTAGTCTGCAGATGACAAATGTGAAGATTTATGTAACAAGGTAAGCAATTTATTATAATGTCACAATATACATCTTTATATATAAAAATTATGTGTCACATAGTCTGTCTGTGATGAACTCCAAAACCATTCAACCGATTTTAATGAAATTTTGTAAATAAGTATAGCTTGCTCCAACTTGAGAGACAGGATAGTTTTATCCTGATAAGTTAGAAGAACCTTAATGTTTTATATTGCAAACTAGCTTGCCAGGCAGATGTTGTTCTGCCTTTTCGATGATCCTTTTTCATATCCTATTAAAAATGCATAAATTTGCAAAAAAATTATGGGTCACTCATGGGCAAAAAACTATCCTATCTCTCAAGTTGGACTAAACTGTACACGGTGTGCAAATTTGATTAAAATCAGTTAAGTAGTGTAGGAGTCCATCACGGAGAAACAACGCTTCTTTTCTCACTCAAAGGCTAAGTATAGCTATTCAGCGAGGATACGCAGCCAGCGTTCTTGGCAGGATACCATGGACTTTCACTTTTAGACAATTTCAATTTTTAGTTTTAGTTTTTCTTTATTATAGTTTTTTTATATTGTTTGTAATGAATATTAATTGTAAATAAAAAAATAAACTCATAAAATCTTCAAAAAATAATGATATAATAAGCCTTATGTATCGATTATGATATATATAAGCCTACTGTATCGATTATAATATGAAATAAAAGTGAAACAAGTATCGGCAAACTTTTATGTTAATAAAAGGAGATAAATATAAATGCTGTTATCTGTAATGTCAAATCAGAACTGTGACTCAGCATATGCCCCACATTGAATTAACGGTGTTGCTGAATTAGACATGCATCACTGGTCATGGTGCAGTCATGAGACGAAAGGGTACAAATATGTGCATTAATAACAGGTTGAAATGAAAACTCTATCTTCTATCTGCCAAGTTAAAAGGTCACTTTATTGTTTTTCTAAAAGAGCTTATGATGTAAGTACATTTAAGTAGTATATGGATCTGCCAAGTTAAAAGGTCACTTTATTGTTTTTCTAAAAGAGCTTATGATGTAAGTACATTTAAGTAGTATATGGATCTGCCAAGTTAAAAGGTCACTTTATTGTTTTTCTAAAAGAGCTTATGATGTAAGTACATTTAAGGAGTATATGGATGTAAGTAATAAAGATCATATAGCAATATATTTTATCATAAAGTTGGCAACCCTATAAGTGATTGCTGGTTATTATGCTGTTATTCTATCTGTAATTTAAACTTACCTTGAGTCTAAAAGACCTTGCAGCAATAAAATGATCGACATCTATTAGAGACGAAATTATTGTACAAAAGGCTATATTATACAGGCGTGCTTGGTTAGTTAATCCAATCTCATGGCTAAAAAACAGGAAGGCCGACAGAAAGCCTATACTCGCATGAACTGTAGTGTCGGCAAACGCACGAAAAGCTTGCGATTCTGAGTATTTTGATTTAAAAACTACATAATCTCCAATTAGTGCTGTAGCACATATAGAAATTGTGAGAATTATTCTTATTAATTTCATCGTCGAACTTTTAAAGACATTATAATGTGAAAGAAAATAATTTATTTAATTTTGTTTCTTTTTTTATTTGTATAGTGGTTACAAATTTTTTGTACACATAGCATATTACGTAATTTTATACTTTTATATTTTTTACAAATTAATAATGTCTCAAATTCTACACACAAACCACAATTTACACAAAACACATAATATGACACACAAGTGTACTGTTCAATGCAAATGACGTCAATATTTGACACTTTAATTTGAACTAGCGTGCCGCCGCCATATTGTGTCTGATTTCCGGCCATAATAAAACAATTTTTAATTGCGTGTTTGCCGAATGAAGCATGCCAGAATTTGTTTCTATTTATTCAAATACAAAAATTATAAAATAATTGATGGTATATCCATTAGGAGGATATAATGATTTTTGGAGCACAAAATGCCAAAATAATCGTCAACACTTTTCCAAAGTGCGCAAAAGTATGACGTCATATACTGTCCAATGTTTTGGAACGAATCACCAGTATAGCGTCGATTCATGACTTCATTTGCATTGGACAGTACACTGCGTTGTATTTCGGAACCTACCCGTCATTTGCATTGGACAGTACACTGCGTTGTATTTCGAAACATACCCTTCAACAAATGATATGTCAATGTCAAAACAACGAACAATGCAATTTTTACATTTAAATAAAATTTACCTTTTAAGTCATTACTTAAAAGGTAAAGTCATCTTTACCCAACAGCCTAACTCTCTCTAGGCAAAAAGTTAAATATCGTAAAAATATTTAATTCTTTAATTAATTAAATATTTAATTATTTAATTCTTTCCTCGCTCAAAGGCTAAGTATAGCTATTCCGCGAGGAAACGCTGCCAGCGTTCTAGCCACTATATCACGGGGAGCAGATCTTTTTGTCGATTTAAATTTTAGTTTTAGATTTTCTATATTATAGTTTCTTCTTTTATATTGTATATAATTAGTTTTAATCGTAAATATTATAATTTTAATTATTATTTTAGTTAAGTTCTTTATTATAATTTTTGTAACATAAATTCAAATTTACGATTTATATATTTGTCTTTGGTTTAAATACGTAAGAATTAAACTCTGTGCCTTTTAAATGTTAGTGAATATCCAAGATATATACGTAATTTATGACCTGATTTTATTTATTATATATGATAATCATACATATTAAGTCTACTTTCGTTAGTACATTATTACTTGCATGGGGGTTTGGCTAACTATCCTACACCAACAAAAACTAGTAAATATGACCACATATGAGTAAATCATAACCTTTATTTAAGAATTTGATTAATTTAAGTATTGCCTTACTCAAATTATATTAAAACCACGTCGAGTGGGCTAAACTATACAGACTTTGATCTAGGAGTGGTCGTTACAAAACGTAACTAGTTACTGAAACTATCTATTCACACAATAGCGGGTAGCGGGTTATTGCAGTGCAACGAAACTATCTATTACAGTAGATGTTTTACTCAGTAACACGATTCACGAATCATGAACGAGCGATCAGTAACAATAACAAAACGTTTATTCGGCTATTTTCGCGACGCATCGGCGACGGCTTCGGCTGTTGAAGTAGAAGCGCATGAGTAAAGAAACCGACTCTTTACGCTGTGGTAGAAGTACCACCGGTCGTCGAATATCGAGTGGGCGCGGGTGCTTTTGCATTTGACCTATGACTCTATTCCCTTCGTATAGATGCGATATTAGAAATGAGAAAGTAAGTGTGCACGTTTTTAACAAAAAATAGTTCAAATTACATAATTTAAGTGGCCTTGGCCCGGTTTAAATTAAGCGCTTATTACACTATACAATTTTTAGGAAATCTAATTAGGAACCTAAATTGGAAGCTAGTGATCACACTACACTAAATTGAATTCTAAATCGTGACGAACCGCATTCGTAAAGAAGTATCGACGGGGTTGCACGTTTGATCGATGGCGCCGTATTTACCAAAACAGCAGAAAATAGGACTTGCCTTAGCCATGGTGGGAACAATGGATATTAAAAAAAGAGAACTTGTCATTGAGAAAAAACTGTCCAATATGAATATAATTATATATTTTTAGATTCTAAGCAGTTTTTCTATAAGATAGGGTGACAAACTAGCACACAGTCCACCTGATGGTAAGTGGATGCTGCGGCCCGTAGACATCTACATCTATCTCCGATTACAAATCAAAATGCAGATGCATTGTCACCCGTGAGGACTAAGATGAAATGCCTCGTTTCCAGTAAAAAGGGTCTCCGGTTCTCTACACTCACCATACGAAACACAGCAACATTAAGCTACTATTTTACGCTGGTATTCTGTGGGAGCGTGGTGCTTCCTCGGTCGAGCCGACCCATTCGTGCTACAACTATACTACTAATATAACTGCAGCATGGCTCTACCACCTATAAACAGTTTGAATATTTGTTAAGTTTGGTATCCAAACATATTGAAAAAGAAGTCACGATATTTCGATAAAGTGTGAGTACCAAAGAATGTCTGATGGTGACATTACGTTTTATAGCCACCGGAAATTAATATCTCTGATATCAGACTTCTATCAAAACTTCAAGACATCCGTTTGTATCAAAGCGCGGGCACCGACTGGTTGTTCTAAATCGTAACGTTGCGATTACACTGTCCTAAATTGTAAACAATGAGCGATTGGGACCTCCAATTTGACTAAATCGGATCCTAACTGTTCTAACTACGATTACACCTTCCTATTTCCTAATTAGATTTCCTAAAAATTGTATAATGTAATAAGCGCTTTAGTCTTGTGTTTAAGTTTAATGACGCGGTTTGTTTTTACTTTTTAGGCGCGTTTGTTAATATTTTTGTTTTCTTTTTGTGCAATAATAATAATATCTTTAGTAAAATAAGAACTAAATACAATTGTATATATTAGTATTAATAATAATAATTGTACAGTAATTAGTGTAAGTAACTAAGTGTAAAAATAATACTAAAACTTTATGTGATAGTATTCAAAAATATCTCGAAGTAATGCCAGTGTACTTTGGGACTTTTTTACAAAAGATACTACAACCATGAAGGCCAATATTCTATAAAAACATCAATACATGTATTCATTTGATTTATTACATAAAAATGTAGTCTTGAGATGTCTAAAAATAAGCATTTTAATAATTATTTGCTATAAAATCAACTTATATTCAATATTTTATGTGAACTTGTGGTGAATTTATCATAATCATAATTACTTAAATAAATCGTTTGCCGTTAAATCTTTTCAAGTGATATTTTTATCAAATCGTGCGTTTTAAATGATTAGTAATCAAATAAATATAATTTAACCATTAACACCATGTCTAATTCTATACGAACGGTAACACACAATTTTCTCGTGAAACGGAAATTGTTTCATTCGCAACGGGGTTTTTCAATTAAACACGTCGTGAAACACTCTATTGAAGCCCTATTACTAAATAGAGTGTTTCAAAACCCTCTATTAAAATAGAGTGTTTCAAAAGCCGCTATTGATATTCGATAGATAGTTTCGTTTCGTTACTCAAAAAAACCGCTTCTACCCACCGCTACTTTGATCACTGTTGGAGCACCATTTTTCACTTCACTATTATTTCCACTAATACATAGTTCACATATGCAGACATTTGATACACAAAATCGTACCACGTTTATGTAGTAAAATCCAATATTATTTATTATAAATAATAAATAATAATACACGAACTGCAATTTAGCGGCGGTTAAGTTACCAACAAAACTCTCACTGTCAAACATGAGCCAAAATATATTTTAAATAGTTAATGACGAAAATACGTCGTAAAAACAAAAAAGGTATTTGTAGAAACTCTAAATATTTATATAAAAATATTTATAAAAAAAAAACTAATACACTTCGTCTTCAACTTTGGGGTGCGGGGATATACTTTTAAATCTGGCGAACTTTCTGACCTATTGATTTTTAAAATTATTGCATTAGCTACAAGAACTCCAGATTAAAAACACATGAAACACTGTGATATACATTTATTTCATCATATTTTATATGGAATTTTCCACAATACCTCAATGCATCACATTGCATAGATTTACATAAATTTTGACGGTGGCTAACCCGACAGAAAGAGTATATTATGACGAGTTTAAACATTTGTTTCATCGTATACACAATACCAGACGTTCAGTATACAAAATCATACCACCTGCACAAATGTAAACTTACTAACAACCATTATCATTATTTTGACGTTATTAGGTGCCGTTTGTGGTCAAGTTCCCATTAATATTTCTTTTTGACCTAGTATTAAGAAAATATGTTTATACATTTCTCTGATTGAAAACAATTTTATTAAAATATAAATAAATCAGTTACTAGATGAACCCTGTTATTTATCCCTGACGCTAAATTGCAGTATATACACTGCTGTGTGAAGGGTTTACAGGGAGAGGCAGTGTAAATACAGGCTCTGAAGGATTCCATCATAGTCCTCAGAGATAATGATGGTACAGAAATAATTTATATGAATTTCAGTGGATGACGCATCTCTAACCTTCTTTTTGTTGTTTCGAGTGTTCTAGTTGCTTACTATCTTGTAGATTGTGACCTTTGACAGTTTTAAAAAGAAATAAAAAGTCAACAACTGAGTTATAAGAGTATCAATTTACAATATAACTATAAATCTTTGTATAAACAAGTGAAGAACTACAAACTGAATATTATGAATACTATATTATTGGCACTTGGTGCCGTGCCGTGTGAGCTGAACTGTCAAAAGTTAAATGTTATCGGAATATCAATTTACAATTTAATAATAAATATACACAATTGAGTATTCTAAAATAAGAAGAATATTCTAAAATACTACAATTACTAGCTAAAAATTGCGTGAAAAGGAACATTGAAAAATATGCTTTCCCTAACCACACCCTAATCCCTAACCCCGTTAAGATGGGGTTATGTTATTTTTTGGGTTATGTATACCGTAAAGATACCAGATTTAAGAAAAGAGAATAGATTTAATATCGTAAAATCAATCAAATAAGACACGAAATAGTATTTGTTAATTACATTATTTCGTTTTACTATGTATGCAGCAAAGAGTAGTACATAATATTACACAGTAAAATAAGACTTACTGTAAAATAAATCTTGTAGAATGTAGTGAAATTTTTCAAAACGTTTAGGTAAAAACTTTGGTATAATACATAATGTAGGTACATACACGAATTTATTTAAGAAACTATAAAGAAATATCGACAACCGGTATCTACTAAAATACTTTTAATCAAGTAGCCAACTCGTACGTACCTATCTAACTAATAAAACAACATTTTGATTGTTAACAAGGTCCATTTTTCCGTATAACATAGTAGTCTTTGGGTCCATTATTGCATGATCCCGTCTCTTCTATATTACGTTTAGGCAGTGACTGTTCAGACACCAAATAAAAACGAATTGCTGCAACCACGGTAATACAACTCCAATCCGATCGCTTCGCTTTTTATCAGTGTTCGCCCAGCCTTTAGTAGGAATGGGTTGATAATGTTGATAAATTTCGATAAGGCTTAACAATTTCCTTTCCTATATATATAAGCACAGTTTAAATTATACTCTCTTTAACGTAAACTGTGATTTAAATACTGTATGTGTTCACGAATTATGTGTTAATTCGTTAATAGTATTGTGTTTTAAGAGTGTTAGTAGTGAGTGTGTTGTATTTTACAAAATGCGTGAGATTGTGCATGTACAGGCTGGTCAGTGTGGAAATCAAATCGGATCAAAGGTTTTACTTTCAATTATAACATATTTTTTTGGGTTATGAAACCCTATTTTGTCTCTCTTTCGCAATAGCTCACTCACAGATAACCTACCTACCGAGGTCTTATTAGGTATGAAACTATGAAATATTTTAAATCGACGCACAACGTAATAATTCATTCCGAATTAGTAGAAATGTGTTGTGTATTATCAGAAATAGTTTTTACTTCTTTTATACACCATCAATTTTGGTGATAAGTTTTTAGTTCTCCGCTAAACCATGTGCTTCCTATTGTTTATATTGATTCCATTTAGTTATACATGATTATTTAAAAAGTTATCTCAAAGGGATAGTCTTAATCTAGTACAAAAAGCTTCTTCCAGATCGATTATTTAATGTAATCGGCTTTCACCACGCATGGTAGTATTTATAGGTCAAAGGTTAATTTCCCTAACAGATTTGACCTATATCCAGGGCAATGAACAACAGGTCTACATACAGTATAAACCGATAAAAAGTTTATAAGAAATATCATAGAAGCTATAAAATCTTGAGTAGGTATGGGTGTGGTTGCGGAAAATTTATTACATGACATTAGTATGGTTTCTTCAAATAACACTTGAGGGAAAATGTAATAGGTAGGTATAAATGTCTGCCCCGCAATTTATCGAAGTTATTCGGAACTATGGAACTAACGATCATGGAAGACATTTTACTATGAGAGTGTGAGACGGTGACTAATCACTCATTCACCCAAACATGATTCACTTTCGCTTATGCGCTCTGGTAAACATGAGCTCAATGACCTTCAATACATTGAAGTTGAAGATTACAAGGAAAATTTTTAAAACTATTTTTTGTATAATTTAATTGTGTTGGTCTATTATTGCTACTTTTAAATATAGAACAGAAAATTGACGCCGGGAGTAGCCCGTGTTAGTAATACCATACAATGATGTTTATTTTATATTTGTCATTGTACATTCCACACCCATTGGTTGCTACATAAAGTAGGGTTGCCAACTTTTTTATCAGTTTCATGGGACAAACTATTATAAAACTGAAATTATACGGCATTACTAATTTTAAGCCGGGACGATAAATTAATTGCATATTAAGTAAATTTTTTATTTAAGTTTAAAGTTAAAGTTACAGCCTACACAACCCATTGATGAGCAAAGGCCTCTCATTTCCTTTACTTAGTTAAGCTACCACAGCAGTATTATGCAGTGAAATATAAGAAATTACTGCATGTTTTCTTATGTGGTGGTGCTGCTATAGCTATTATTATGGTTGAAGCACGAATTTGGTGGCCCGACCAGGGTAGGATCATGCTCTCACAGAATACCAGTGCGAAATAGCAGCTTAAGGCTGCTGTGTTTTGTATGGTCAATGTGGGACTACCAGAGATCCTTTTTACTGGACACAAGTTGCGAGGCATTCCTTCCTAAGGGCTAATTAGGGGTGACAATGCATCTGAATTTTACATTGAGGATGTACACGGATGTATATGGGTCACAGCATCCACTTACCATTAGGTGGACTGTGTGCCCGTTTGCCACTTTTTTTTATAAGAAAATGTTATTTTTTGTAATATTTTGTGTTGGTTAATTTCAGTTCTGGGAGATCATATCGGACGAGCATGGTGTTAGCCCCACCGGACATTATCACGGAGAGAATCCGCTGCAACTAGAGCGTATCAATGTTTATTATAATGAAGCTTCTTCAGGTATTATTATTATTAATAATAATTTATTTCACTCTCACCCCTTACCCTTTGGTCGTTTTGGTCACCCCTGCCAATCAGATGGAAGCTCCATCTGGTTAGGATTTTATTTATCTATGTATTTTTCTGTATTGAAAATTATCATTTTCTTTTATATATTTATACAGGCATATACCAGCTGCACCAGCCCACAATAATAATAAATGTCCTAATAATGTTCTCCAGATCGAAATTCAATCACGGCAGCAAATCTTAACGGAGATCAGTCAACTGCGCAAGACAGTATTATAGTACAGGTATTTGCGCAAGCGCAGGTGCACTCTATTCCCTCACTCTCATAGTGCGTTGGGATGGAAAATCCGACGCGACCGGAGAGATCTTGTGTAGGTCCAACGGCTTTACGTGCTTTCTAAGGCACGGGGGTGACTGCCAACTTCTTGACTTCGAGCTGCGGTTGAGAATTTTTTTTATAGAAAAACACAAGAAGTCTCCCTGATCAGCATTCGTTTGTTATTAAAATTGCAATTTAAAATTAACTAGTTTTTACAATTGAGTAAAATTATTTTTACGGATTTCATCGCGTTTAATTTTACTCATAACTCCCCATGTATTGGGTGCTTTGCAGCACCCATGATCGCGGGGGACTGAGGTGTTTGAGTTTCCTTAAAGTTAACCCAGAGAAACTACAGCTTTTTAATTATTAATTTTGGTCCAATCTACGCAGAATGAGCTGACTGTATCTTGAAGTCTTGCAGTGATTGCTTGGGTTTAGTTTTGATTTTATTAATTACAGGATTCCAAATAGGTGGTAGTACCCAGCCTCCTTCTCTATTGAAATTATTATGTTTTTAATTTCAATAGCCTTACGTATCATCCTTGGTATGAATTGATGTTCTTTAGCGAGGATTTGTGGGATTGGTGGCGTGGGCTGTCTAGGATATGATCACAAACTGCAGACTTCCCGTAGCGTTGGTGTTTACAACCGTCGGAAATTAAAAATTATTGAAATTAAACGCGTTTTAATGGTTTTATAAACTTTTAAAAAATCCTTACTGACTTACTGCGTAAAAATCTATACAAATAAATAAAATGGAAGTTTCTGTTTGTAATGTCAATATAACAGCTTTTTACTAAATGCATATGAAAGTATACACGGTACTTATAACAAAAACACATTTTTAAAATTTTTGTCTGTCTATCTGTTTGTTGCGGATAATCACCGAAATGGCTGGACCGATATTGACGGGACTTTTACTGACAGATAGCTAATGGTATGGAATAAATTAGGCTACTTTTATTTTAGAAAAAGAATCGGGTATCCGCGCTAAAAAATTAAAACCCTAAATTACACGCGGGTGAAATCGCGGAGGACAGTTTAAGACTAAGTATACTATACGATAATAATAATAATAATGTCCTCCAGACCGAATTTCGGCCACGGCGGCCTGCCTCAACGGAGGTTAGTCATCGCCGCAGGACAGGATTATAGTGCCCAAGTGTAGTGCGCAAGCACAGGTGCACTCTCTATTCCCTCACTCTCATAATCCGATGGGACGGTAAACCGACACGACCGGAGAGAGATCAGGCGCGGGACCAACGGCTTTACGTGCTTTCCGAGGCACGGGGTGAGACACCGCCAACTTCCTGAGCCCGGCCAACTACTGAGAATTTCGTGACGGAAAAACTCGATAATTAAATTTTTGGCCTGATCCGGGATTCGAACCCAGGACCTCATGATCAGCAGTTGCACATCTACAACCACTAGACCAACGAGGCAATCCATATATGATTGTATATAAGTAATTTATCACAGCTTTATTCTAAATTTTGAAAATTTTAGTCAGAATCTTTGCGAACTAACTTTAATTCGTTATAGATCCTAAATGGTATTAAAAATGAAAAATGATTGGGTAAACTTAAAGATGATTTACAAAAACTATTCAATGATACCCCACTTAATATCAACTTTCATTTTTCTTTTTAATAATATAGCGTCTGGTTGTCGCCATATTGAATTTTTGTTACTGTCATGTCTTTAGTGATACTGACAAGGTTAAGGCAAATCGACTGACGTAAGAATATTTAAAATCGGCCCACGCGTATGGTCTCTATAGCATCACAAAGGAACAAACATATATACATGTAGAGGCTGATAACGAAATTACCCTTCATTGCATCGCGCAGTCGGATAAATAGTTTTATTAAATGTGTAGTGTTCGCGTTAATATAAGAAACACTTACATTTGTTTTTAACCGAATTAAAAAAAGAAGAGGTTGGTACTCAAATTGACTGTATTTGTTTTTGTGTGTTACCTGAGAACTTTTTTCTCGGTGAACTGATTATGATGATTTTTTGTTTGAAAGCTGATGCTTTTCCTGTGTTCCCATATAAATTTGATCTGACCAGTGGTTTTTAAGTTATCCTTAATAATGCGTATTTAATTCACGTAGACTACATTGTTGGTGTTCTCATTTTATTTATATTGAAGTCGGTTTTACATTTTTTTAATTTACCACTTGTACTGTATTATTAGTCCTCAAGTAATTCTTCCCGAGGTGTATGTCCTGTGCAATTTATGTATGTAAACTGCCTCCATGATACAGAAGAATACCCTAGTATTTGGTAAGGTTTTTAACAGAAAAAGAAAAAAAGAATAGAAAAAAAACGTTCCAGCTCAAGGGCTAGTAAGTAAGGCCCTGTCGGCGGTTAGAATTGCCATCTCTGTTTTCGGGGATTAAGATTACGTACTTGGGATAATAAGTACAAGTGGTAAAATTATTTGTAAACCGCTTGAAAAGATTGTGAAGTTAATATAATACGCATTATTAATGATGACTCAAACTACTGATCAGATCTTGATCAAATTTTTACGGGAATGTGTAGCACCAGCTTTCAAATAAAAAAAGATTCATGAAAATCGGTTCATCCAGAAAAAAGTTCTGAGGTAAAATACATAAAAAATCCTACATTTGAATTGAGTACCTCCTCCTTTTGAAGTCGGTTAAAAATAGAGGACATTATAATGTTTTCAATAACATGCTGTAATGCTAGTAGCAACATTTATTAATATAAAAACAATGTTAATATCCAATGTGACGTAGTTTGTCTCTAAAATTGCGCGTCACCTCAAAATTATTTTTAAATTCTTTGACCTCAACTAGCAGAGGGAATGTTGACTACGCGTACTTTGTCTTTTATTGAAGATTTCAAATGGGGGGACAAAATAAATTAGTGGGTCTGAAATAGAGGACATCCTTCAAAATAAAGGACGCCTGGCTACCGGCGGTAGTCGCTCAGGGAGCTAGGAAGAAGGCAAAAAAAAGCAGGTATAAACGGTCTCCATGTGCCGGATCGTAAATATAATACGCATTTCATTCAACACAATTGCCATTTCGGCAACCCTTAGTATTTTTATAACGTGTTAGAATCATGCTGCAGTTATATTAGTAGTATAGTTGTAGCACGAATGGGTCGGCTCAACCGGTGAAGGACCACGCTCTCACAGAATACCGGCGTCAAATAGTAGCTTACTGCTGCTGTGTTTCGTATGTGGTGAGTGTAGAGAACCGGAGACCCTCTTTATTGGAAATGAGGCATTTATCTAAGTTCTCACGGATGACAACGCATCTGCATTTTGATTCGTAATCGAGGATAAATGTAGATGTTTATGGGCCACTGCAACCACTTACCATCAGGTGGACTGTGTGCTCGTTTGACATCCTATCCTATAAAAAAAAGTATCTACCCGACTGTCCAAGAAAGGGGGTAATGTTTTTCGAGAGTTTGTGTGTGTATTTCTTTGGCACGCTCTGTCGCCTAAACGGCTTGATGTATTTTAATATATGAGGTGTCGTTAGATTCCACTTAATTGTAGGAGTGACATCATCATCATCATCATTCATCAGCCTTCCCAAGGAATGCCACAAACCACGGTCCTGAGCCACCTGCATGCATCGACTTCCTGCATGTTTCACCAGGTCGTGTGTTAGGGACACCCTTTACTTCGCCCGTCGGTACGAGGCTTCCTCGCGAGAACCTTTTTTCCCCATCGGTTGCCGGTTCTTCGAGCTATATGGCCAGCCCATTGCCACTTCAGCTTACTAATCCGTTGGGCTATGTCGGTGACTTTGATTCTACTGCGGATATCCTCATTTCTAAGTTTACCACGCAGGGAAACTCCGAGCATAGCCCTCTCCATAGCTCGCTGAGCGACTTTGAGCTTCCTCATACGGCCAGCAGTGAAGGACCACGTCTCAGATCCATAGGTCATCACTGGCAACACGCACTGGTTGTACAATTTAGTTTTGAAGTTTTGTGGGAGTGACATACGCTGATTATATATTGAATCTGCAAATACTAAAAAATGGGGGAGGGTTTTTTTGAGTAAACTTTTTAATACAATCAGTTATTTTAAATTACTGTTTTAACTACTAACTGAAGAAAGTAAGACGATATGTGAAATAAGAATAGAAGGGGAGTTGGTCGAGCAAGTAGATGAGTTTGTATATCTGGGTTGCATATTTAGTAGGGATGGGAGATGTGATAAGGATATAGAACGACGAGTGAATGCAGGAAATAGAGTAAATGGGGCCCTACACTCTATTGTGATGTCGAAATGTGTTGAAAAAGGCACGTATGGCAATTCACAATGCTGTGTTGGTCCCTACTTCGACGTATGATAGTGAAAGTTGGGTGTGGCAGAAGAAGCACGAGAGTAGAATGAACGCAGTAGAAATGCGGTTGTTAAGGAGTATGTTAGGGCTGAATCTGAATGACAGGGTGAGAAATTGTGTGATACGAGAAGAGTGTGGTTTGCAAGATGATGCTGTGACCATGATTAAGAAAGGAATGCTTCGGTGGTTTGGTCATGTGGAAAGAATGAATAAGGAAAGAGTGACAAAGAAAATTTATGTTGCAAAAGTGAATGGCAGAGTCGCAAAGGGACGTCCTAGGCGAAGATTTATCGACCAAATTGGCGATTTATCAAAAACGGGCCAAATTAGGAGTATCCTTAACCGACGAGCATGTATGCGTAGGTATATGGATGTGAAGGAGGCGAGAGAAGTGTGTCAGGATCGTGCCAAATGGAAGTCTGTGGTCTCTGTCTACCCCTCCGGGTGACAGACGTGTTTATGTATATGATTATGTGTTCTGTATTCGCGGTAGAATCAGAGTAACCGACTGTGGCCGTGGAAGGAAAAGGGGAGATCTCCCGCCGGGCAAGGTGTTCTGCCCGGGGAGCGGCCGACACTCCGTGTGATAGTTCGGAGATGTTCTATATATGCTGTTTATGATTCGGAATGTTAATAACGTGATTTAAGCTTCGGTGTGTTTCGCTTGCGGCGCGACGACAGCGCCGCCACATCACCCCCCTGCTCAGACCGGAGGTTGATAGTGCAGTCCGATTCCCGGTGTGTCCTTTTAATGCCGGTGGTGAATGCATGCTGTGTGCGGTGTGACACCGGTGCGAATGATATGCCGATGTGTAATGCAGCCGTACTACGCACTGGCAAGTGATGCCGGTGAGAACGATGTGCCGGAGCAAGTGCCAGAAGTCTGCCTTATAAATCTGCGGTGAGTCGAGATGAAGACAAGTTGGACTGGCTTGCAGGAACTGAAGACTGCAGAAGACGATTCTCAATAGTGAATGGTAGGAGTTCTTGAGGATAATACCGAAGGCTTGAAGTTGTAGTTTCCGAAGGTTGTTGGTTGCGTGTTCAGATCACGTCGGGGTCACCACTGTGGCCGTGGAAGGAAAAAGGGAGATCTCCCGCCGGGCAAGGTGTTCTGCCCGGGGAGCGGCCGACACTCCGTGTGATAGTTCGGAGATGTTCTATATATGCTGTTTATGATTCGGAATGTTAATAACGTGATTTAGGCTTCGGTATGTTTCGCTTGTGGCGCGACGACAGCGCCGCCACACGACATAGTCCAACAAATCACGACCGGCCATGTATCTTGAATAACCGTACACCGATGGAGAAGAAAGGTTCTCCAGTGGCAGCCTCGTACCGGTGGGCGGAGTGTGGGTCACGGGCAGCTTGCTATAAATGTTGCAGTACGCAAGCAACCTGCGGTTGATCTTCGCTGGTTTTTTTTAAAGAATAAAGTTGAAAAACGAGCACACAGTCCACCTGATGGTAAGTGGATGCTGTGGCCCATAGACATGTACATTTATCTTCAATTAAGAATCAAAATGCGACGCATTGCCAGCCCTGAGGACTAAAATGGAATGCCTCGTTTCCAATAAAAAGGGTTTCCGGTTCTCTACACTCACCATGCGAAAACCAGAAGCTATTTTAAGCTCGTATTCTGTGAGTATTTGAAAAGGACGAAGAGAGAACGAAATGTGAAATATGGGTAAATCAGGAATGTCTAGAACAGGTAAATGAAATTGTATACTTGGGGAGGGCTTTCAGCCGGGATGGAAGATGTGATTTAGATGTGGATAGGCGTGTCGCTGCCGGAAACAAAGTCAATGGTGCCCTGAATGCATTAGTAAAAAGGCAAGGCGTGGTGAAGAGTGCATGCCTTGCAATACATAATGCAATGTTGGTACCGACTTTGTTATATGGCAGCGAAACCTGGGTATGCCAGAAGAAGCATAAAAGCAAGTTGAATGCAGTGAAGATGCGATCTCTTCGTAAAATGTGTGGCGTTACCATAGCCGATCGAAAGCGAAACGAAGAGATTCGCAATATGGCAGGATTGAAAGATGACCTTATCACAAAAATTGATAGGGGCGTACTCCAGTGGTTTGGGCACGTTGAGCGAATGAGTGAAGACCGAATGGTGAAGAAAATATATAGAGCGAAAGTAAATATTAAAAGGTGTCGAGGTAGACCGAGACTAACTTTCGAAGACCATGTGAGCAAATTGCTCGAAGAGGGGAAGGTCAAGAGTACTCGGATACCTAGACGTGCATGTATGAAGAAGTTAATGAACCTGAAAGAAGCGAAAGAGGTATGTAAGGATCGTGACACTTGGCGATCTGTTCTCTCTGACTACCCCGTTAGGGATTGTGCGTGAAGATAAGTAAGTAAGTAAAGTAAGTAAGTATTCTGTGAGAGTGTGGTCCTTCCCCGGTTGAACCGACCCATTCGTGTTGCAACCACAATATAGTTTTTTTTGCGCCCGAAGCAATTAAAGGGCTATACGTAGGGAGGCGGAAAATGCATTACGCATACCACGATAGCCGGTCTATCGTGGTTATGAGGGGCTCACTGTCCTACCGGGGACCCTAAGTGATACCCTCTAAAAACCGCCTTTGGGGACAGGCAGCCGGCTGATTAAGCTGTATTGTGCCTTATCATGAGCGACCCTCTTTTGGGAAAAGAGGGCGCAGGCGGCTAAGTGCCGCTGAGGGAGTGCCTACGAAGGCAAATTAATGTTAGTTAATACAATAATTTAGTTTAATTAGAGTTGGCCTGAGCCGCCAGGAGACAGTTCAGGTCGTTTGTCAATTTATTAGGCGGGTCCGAGAGAGAGTTTCTCGGCCTGCGTACACGATAGCGAGAGGGGGGTGGGGCTGCATAAGAAGCTGCCTCACGAATTAATTGGTTTGGGTGCGACTCTGAGGCTTTGAAGAAGTTCTCAGAGAGTTTTTTAAGAAATTGTTGAATTGTTGGGAGCTCAAGTCCCGATGAAGGTCGGCATTACGGACGTACCAAGGTGCGTTCGCAGCTCGACGACAGAAGAGGTTCTGAACTATTTGGAGTTCATTTATAATATTAGGGTTTGCGTGGGCAAAGACGGGGCCCGCGTAGGACATGACTGGTCGTATACAGACCTTGTAAAGGGTACGCTTGTTTCGAAGGGACATTTTACTGTGTCGGCCCAACATACTGTTGAGCCTACTCAGATAAAATCGTGCGTGACGGGTTACTCTTTTGACGTGGGGCCTGAAAGTGAGCCCTGTGTCTAGAGTGACACCTAAATATTTGGCGGACGTATGCCAGGGGACAGGGGTCCCTAGCATACGTATTGGTGGAGTGTTTTTGAGACGGCGTCGTTTATAATCGAAGTGAACGGCGGAGCTCTTCTCCGGGTTCACATCGATTACAATATAGCTGCAGCATATTACTATTATAGCCTATTAAAGTCCACTGCTTAACATAGAGCTCCCCCATAGATTGCCCTCTGTCACCTGTTACAATACCTACGGGATTATATGGGGTAAATGAAATGAAATGAAATGGTTGATTTTTATTCTATATAGAGATATATTCTATATAATACTTATTGAAAGTCATTTTTTTATTTACTACTTGGTTGGCAAAAAAAAACCTCTGTCCTGGGAAGAACCAGCAAGAAACCCAGCGGGACTTTTTTTAAGCATATTTCAATTTACAATAAATTTATTTTGTTACAATTTTTGTATGAATTTTTATAGAACCAGCATGGTGGCGATCACCTCATGCCAAGGGGTTATTTACATTTATGTATTCATTTATATTATAATAACCCTTTTTTGTACAATTTTTCCTTAATAAAACATTGAAATATGTTTAATGACAAATTTTGTATATATTCTGGAATTTTGTTTTAAAAGCGTATACATTGCCTAATTGCCACTAAAACTAATTCTGTGGAGTCTAGTAACTGGTATTACAAGCTTATGTTTGTTCCTAGTGTTTAAAGTATGAACATCTTTATTCTTATGAAAGCTATTTATGTTTTATGTAGGTATATACATTACATTTTCATAAATATATTGCGATGCCAAAGTTAATATGTTTATTTCCTTAAATTTTTCTCTAAGAGACTTTACAATTTACAGTTAGTTATAAATCGCCCCTACGGCTTTCTTTTGCAAAACAAAATTATGAGTTCAATGTCAGTCGCATTACCTATATAAAGATTCCATAGGACATTACGCTGTGAAAGTAACTAAAATAAACTAATCTAGCTGTCTCAACATTGGTTAGACTTCTAACGTTTCTTACAGCATATGCTGCAGGACTAAGCCTGCCTGCTAATTCAGATATATGGCGGCCCTGTCGAAGCTTCGCGTTAATAGTACTCACAGAATACCAGCGTGAAATAGTAGCTTAATGCTGCTGTGTTTCATATGGTGAGTGTAGAGAATCGGAGACGCATTTTACTGGAAACGAGGCATTCCATCTTCGTCCTCACGGGTGACAACGCATCTGCATTTTGATTCGTAATCGAGGATAGATGTAGATGTCTATGGGCCGCAGCAACCACTTACCATCAGGTGGACTGTGTGCTCGTTTGTCACCCTATCCTATTAAAAAAAAATAGTAATACCAAGAAAAACAGCAGCGGTGTAAGAATATCCACACGTAGTGGATATTCTTACACCGCCACTACCCGGTATATTGTGCCCAATGATGGAACCTCTATATTAGCTATATTTTTAATCGTAAGATGTCATTTCAAATAAAAATAATTGAGTTTCATATAAAAAAATCGAGAAAACCTAAGCTGAACAGTAGGACATATTAGATGTAACTTTAAAAGTGAGATATCACTTTTAAATAAAACAATAATATAAATGCTTATACTTTAAGAATTGATTTCCATATTATTAAATAGTTTGTAGTGTTACATGCAAAAGGTGGGGTGCGACATGGAGTGGTAACAAATAATGAAGTCGTTAGTTCAGGTTCATTCATTCAATTCATTATTCATTCACCCTCCGCGCATCTGCTGGACGCATGTATAAAGATTTTTTTATATAGAAAATGGTGACAAAAGGCGCACCGGCCACCTGGTGCTAAGCGGATACTGTGGGACTGTGGCTCATAGGCCGAGAACTATAGACCGAACTTTGCTCTGACTTTACTTACGAAATAAATACTTAGCTGACTATATTCTTAGCACAATCTTTGATTCTAAATTTATAGTTGCATCGGGCTAAGATTAAGCTATGTTTATAAAATAAAAATCAAAAAAGAATATTTAAAAATCGAATACAATCCAAATTGTTTTTCATAAATAAGTTTTTATTACATTTAAATAATTTTAGTTTAAAATATGAGAAAGAAGCCGAACAATTTGGCCAGCCGGTAAAGTGCTGTCAAAGCACTGTATCAAACGTGAAGTTTTTGGTTTATTGTGCATTTTAAGTTTTTATTTATATTTTAAATGCCTGATCTTTTTCTTACAACTGGCTTTGGAACTTTGCCTCCTGATCCTACCTATTCATCCTACGCTTCCGCTACCCGAAATTTTTGGAGCTTTTCTGTAAAGCTGCATGTTTGTTTAAAGACATTGTGATACAATGTAGAATGTAGATAGATTTCTATCTACTTTAGAAATTGATGTTTTTTTCTGTTGATTCGAAGATTGTGGAAGCTAAGAAGTTTTTAAAATGGTTATAAATAATTAGAGTAACATAAAAACAATAATTAAAAATGAATACGGGTGTTAATATATTGTGGTTAATATCTTGAGATTTTCGTAAGTCGTTTAAGGCTTTGCTAAGCGCGCACTCGCACGACATCGAAGTTATCTCTATAAACACCGTATGGAATGCCTAGGTTCCAAGAAAAAGGGTCTTCGGGTCGCTACACTCACCATACGAAACATTGAGTTACTATTTTACGCTGGTATTCTGAGATAGCATGGTCCTTACTCAGTCGAGTCGAGTCGACTCATTCGTGCTATATAATGGACGGATGGAGTGGATTTTCGATGTATCGATGATTATAAATATATTAATATCGGAGTTTTACATATAAGTTTATTTATGGATATATCGAAAATCCGATATTTTAAAAAATATCAACAGTTTTAGTTTGAACTGATCAGTTGAAATGATCAGTTGAACAGCCTGTGTGGCCCATTGAGTTATACAAATCATAAATCAATGGTGTGGCCACCATAATAAAGCCGCTAATAGTGGAATTTATTTATTATTGAAAGTAATTAGTTAAATAAAAGCTAATAATTTTAATGTTAAATTTTTGTAACTTAAAATTTTTTTCGAACACATATACTAACTTGAATTTGATATGTTGTGTTAGTTTCTACGAAAGTCAACGAACGTTGAATGACTTCTTATCTTCAACATATATTAATAACATCACCTATTCGAAAAAACACGCGTTATCTGTTTAAGAATAAAATAACAAACCACACTAAATTGTGAATACATAACTAATTTAAAATGGTGACTCAGTTTCAACTCCCCAATCGCGTCGAAGTTACACAACAGTTTCGTAGTTACACAACAAGGAACCCTGAGGCTCAATTTACACCGCTGCGGAACGGAATGGAATGATGGAGGCGAATTTTTTCAACGAAATCGTATAAAATGAGTCTTATGTTAATTGTGTAACGTTCAAACTAGATAGGTTTCTACAGGCCCAAGGCGACTGTCGTACAGCATGTAGGCGAAATCGCGGGAATGCTCGAGCATTTTTATTATCTTTAAAAAAAATTTGAATTATAACTTTTTTTAAATGAAAAATCTACAATATTTTTTTAGTGTTACAATCATCTACAAACGATGTTGAATGCATTAAAAATCAAGATTTTTCGAAAATTATCATATTTCATGAAAATTTTCTACTTTTAGTGATTTTTTGAAGTTTTTTTAGGACTACAAACGAATAAAGTTTATTACGATCACCTGCGTTGTTTGTAGTATATAAAGTAACTTTTTTTTTAGTTCGGGTTCCAAGTTCACAGAGCTGTAATTTGGCACAGTTATAGTTAGAAATAAAATCTTTATTTTTTTAACTTTGAGTACACCCATACAGGTAAATGGGGGATGACTTTTTTTACCCGTCTATCCCGTCGTGTGGGGTATCGTTGTATAACCCTTAGTTCAGACACGGCGGATACCGCGCGGACGCAAACCGCGCGGGTCAACCGCGCGGATCTTATTATAATGGCATAGTACTAGAACGTTCATACTACACCGCGCGGACCATGCAACCGCGCGGTAGCCGCAACTCGACCGCAAGAAAATGAATTCGCGCGTTCGCCGCGCGGACGTAATTCTATGACAATCCCTGGGCGTGTTCAGTTGCTCCGTGGAATCCGCGCGTATCGCACGTATGACAATGGAGCGCTTTGACACCGAACTATTCATTGACGAAGTTGAAAAAAGACCAGCAATATGGGACATCCAGTGTGAAGATTATTCTAATAAAATTGCCAAAAATAAGGCTTGGCAGGACCTGGTAGAGATTTTTGGTATAAACGAGGATTCATTGGAAAAGAAAAAACTTTTTGGTTAGTAGGTACTTTATTTAAACATTTCTCCTAGTAGTTACTTTACATTGTTTGTGATTGTGTTTACATAATATAGATACCTACCAATGTAATATACATATTTATAAGTTTATATTTTAGTATCTTGCCATTCTACACGACCCTCATTCACAAAGTAATTAGCATATCTATCTCTAATGTTCAAAGATGAAGGTGTACCTCTTCCTGCATGTAATTTATTAAAGACTACTCATTGGCGCAGTGTACAAAGTGTCTTTATACCGTACACCATCTCTTGTCCTAACAAAATTGTGTAACACGCAACATGCCTTTATTATGTCTTCGGCAAAGTCTATGTTAACGTTTATAGGCCTATGAAAAATACGCCACTTGTTTGCTAAAATACCAAAGCTGCATTCAATATTACGTCGAGCCCTAGATAACCTATAGTTAAAAATCCTTTTTTCGTATGATAACCCTTTACCCGCATAGGGTCGCATTAAGTTTTCCGATAAACCAAACGCTTCATCGCCAACTATAACGTATGGTAATGGTAAAGGATCTGCGTTAGATATTGGTTTAGGTTTTGGTATGTGTAATGATTTTTCTATTAATCTTTTATAAAATATTGAATTTTTAAATATTGCAGAATCACTACTTTTTCCATATGATCCAATGTCAACAAAAGTAAAACAGTAATTAGCGTCACAAAGTGCCAAAAGTACTATAGAAAAATAGTTTTTATAATTATAATATAAAGATCCAGAATCATCAGGCATTATAACCCTTATATGTTTGCCATCTATGGCGCCTATGCAATTGGGGAAATTTGCATATCTTTCAAAATCTATAGCTATTCTCTCCCACACATCTTCACTCGGTTCGGGCATGACTTTTTTTGCGAGTATTTTCCACAAAGCTTTACATACTTCACGGACAATTCCTGTGGTTGTAGATTTGCCAAGACGAAAGTTGTAACGAAGTTCTCCAAAGGAACAACCAATAGCCAGATATCTGAAACAAAAAAAAATACCAGCACATATTATGAAAACCTTAACATTTTTCTTAACGATAAATTTCTTATTCAGGTGTAACATTGCAAAAAAAATGGAAGAACATACGTGATGCCTACAACAAGGAATTCAAAAAAGGCAAGTCAGCTCCTTCTGGTTCAGGTGCATGTAAAGGTTCAAAATACATGTATTTTGACCGGCTTTCCTTTCTTCAGAAGACGGTAGAAAATAAAGAAACAACTAGTAACATAGAAGAAGCGAAAAATGAGCATAATGAAGACAGTGACAAAGACCAAAATAATTTTGTGAATGCACGTGAAATACGCTCCCCTCCCCCCAAAAAAAGAAAAAAAAGTAAAAGTGCACCAGAAAATCGATTGGCTAACATATTAGAGGAGAGCATTCAGTCACGAGATAAATTACAAAGAGAATTACAAGAAAATATTTCTAACCAAGATGATGATAAGCTTTTTTGTTTATCTTTGTACAAAGAATTAAAAAAAGTTCCAGAAAACAAGCGTTTGGCTACTAAAATTGAATTACTTCAAGTAATAGAGAAGGGACAGAAATTACCATTGCCATTTCGCATTACAACAAACCAGCAAAACATGCATAATACAGCATATTTAAATAGCCTACCATATTCAAATCCACAAGAATATTTTACTGGATACTCTACAATTGTACCAGCGGGATCTCCATCGCCTTCATCATACACTACTGATGACTCACAGTCTTCTATTGTAGAAAATATATATTCTGATATTATGTGAAAATAAATACCCAATATATATTCTAATATAACATAAATATAAATATATATTCTTATATTACATAAATATATATTCTGATAATTATTAAATAAAAATAAATACCTTACCTTAAAGTGATCACGAGTTTTTCTTCTGGTGATACGCTTGACCTCATATGGGTATTAGAAGATGTAATTTGTTCACTGATTATTTCCAATAATTCGTCAAATGACTTTATTGACATTCTTAAATAGTTAAAAAATTCGGAATCATAATTCCTTAACTTTGCATATAAAGACACAAACTGACCATGAGTGAACCGATCTTGTAAAATTGGATGCACCCAATACTGCCGTTTCCTTTTTTTTTGTGGAGTAGGAGTAAGTACACACATATTGCCTCTTCAACTTCCATGATTGAACTGAAAGGCTGTCACCCTACCTCGCAGTCCTCGCACCGCACAATAACCGCGCTTGTCTGAACACTTCACTATTCTCGCGGATCGGACCCGCGCGGTTTGCGTCCGCACGGTTTCCGCCGAGTCTGAACGTGCTCTAAGTCTTTCAAAAACACGAGGGTTAGAACGACATATTATTGATTCAGGGGTCCGTTTGCGAAATGTTTAGCTTTAAAGCATTGATACTTTGATTATATACATATCTATACATGTATATACATATATATATATACATTTATATATATATATACGTGTCTGTATAGACATGTATATAATCTATATACATGTATATACATATACATGTATAGATACATGTAATGTATATAAATGTATAGATATGTATATAATCAAAGCATTGATATATTTAAATATTATATCAATGCTTCCTTTGATTATAATGTTTTGTTACCTGTACAACTTGTACATGAACAATCTAATCGTTGAACTCAGCCGGAAAAGAGTCGGATGTCGTATCGACGGCGTTAGTTTTAATAACATTAGTTACGCAGATGATATGGTGCTGCTGAGTCCGACGGTCAAGGTAATCAGAGACCTCTTTTATATGTGAGAAGTATGACTTGAGTTACAACACTAGTAAAAGCTAGTTCATGGTGTTTAGGGCCGTCGGCTGTAGAAACCCAGAAAAAGTGGCTGCTATTAAATTGAATGGCACTGAATTAAAAAAGTTAGTAAATTTAAGTACCTAGGGCATTTTGTTAACGATGACCTAAACGACAATGTTGACATTGAAAGGGAACGTAGGGCGCTGGCAGTAGTATTTTTTTTAGTCATGTGTCCCCTCTCCCCCGTTCTATCACCTAAACCGCTTTTTTTGTAAATAATAATAATAATAATAATACTTTATTTTCAAAACTTGCATAACTATCACATTTATAAATAACTATTCTATGATCTATACCTAGTTCACAAATAATGATGGAACATCTGTGTCTGAACTACATAAATATATATATACTTATCTGTATTTCAGATCACAGTGCTCTTTCCTATTACATATTAACAGACTAACATAAGTATAACTTAAATAGAAGGTATACAATAGATAAAATGTCAATCTTAAACATAACAAAATGTGTTTTGATATAAAGAAAAATGGTATAATGTGTATTAATATGTATCTCTTTGTGTATAATATGTTGAAAGCATGAGTGTGTGTAAGAGGGTGTGTAAGTAACATTAACTAGTAGTAAGTAATGCTTCAGTTTCTTCAAAGTTTAACTGATGAAGAAATTCAAATAATTAAATTTTGCATTTCTTTTTATTTAAAGAGTACAATTTAGTCTTTTTATTGATTTTATTATAAAGAAGTGGTCCAAGGTAATAAAAATGTGAAAAGTATTCACGTTAGTATTATGTATAATGAAGTTAAAAGCAAAACTATCACAGAGTAATAGTCGACCAACTTATAAATATAAGCGACAGTAGCCTAATGGCAGGGCGCGGATCGCGGACTCACAAGGTCGTGGGTTCGAATCCGCCATTTGACTACCGTCGTGAACCACTCCTAACACAAGCATTTTCAAGCTTACCAGGAGTGGTTAAAAGGAATATTAGTAATGTTAATTAATAAGATTACTAATATTTTTATAAAAAAAAATGCACTTGGATTAGTCAAAATTTCATTACAACTCCATAGAAAATGATCTAAAACTAGCTGCATTATAACTTTGTAATGTTATTGCAAACTGTATAGAAATTAGAAACATACATTTTTATGAAGGAAAAGACTGCGTTAATACTATAGCTTTACTTTTTCATTCGCAGGGCAGGAATGATCTTTCTTTCTTACTTACTACCTTCGCTTATTTTTAAGTTGGTAGTTCACAATCATATAGTCTCATAGAGTTTCATTCGTCATACTTTTGGTTTACGCGGGCAACCCTCAGGATAATTTAGGTTAGTGTTGCTTTACGGGAAGGTTCGTTACGGTCATATATCTATATCTTAAGGTAACACTACCAGGGATATACTGGACAACCTTCTGTATAGTCTGGAATAAAATAGAGTGTAACATGTGAACGGAGTAGAAGCCTATGGCACCGATATTTTACAAAAATAAAAAATTGAATTAAATAAATAAATTAATTAAATCTATCGAAATTCAAACCATATCCACCCTTGCCTGTGACCCTACGAACTGACAAGGTCAAAGATGCCTACTAAATTTATTGTTTTATTGCCGTTCGTAAAATAGGGTGGATATGATTTGAATTTCGATAGATTTTAATTAATTAATTTATTTAATTCAAACTTTTTTGTTTTTATTTTTTGTAAAATATTTTACATTTCTTTTCCATTCTACTCCGTTCACATATTACACAATATTTTTTGCAGACGGTAAAATAGGTTATCTAGTATATATGTACATATAGAAAGTAAACTATGATAACCATCTATGTACGGATTTGGCATGTGAATGATTACATGTAAATTGTATTATTTTCAAAATTGAATATTTTTTAATCTCTTTTGAACATCACTCGTTATAAGTCTGATTTGGAAATAAGTCTTTTCGTGACCATCTTCCTATTTGAGCAAAACCAACGGTCAAACCGCGAACTCACTTAGTATGCTCATTATCAAGAAAGCCCACGTATTGTGACGGGTATACTCTACCTCTACATTGTACGTGGCACGACACGCACTTGGCCAGTTTTTGAAATCTTTTTCTGTCTGTTTGTTCCGGCTAATATCCAAAAAAGGCTGGACTGATTTTGACGGTACTTTCACTGGCAGATAGCTAATGTCAACTTTGGCTACTTTTATTTCATAAATGGAGAATTTAATTCAAATAGAGAAGTAGAATAATAAATTATTAAAAACAATGCGCACGAAGACGCGGGGGAGAGCTAGTATGTTATATGTATATGCATTTCCTCATACAGGCTGTTAGTGTAAACACCGTTATCCTTGAAACCAGTGGCTTGGTTTCACTTATAGAACGTAAATTCAATGAAGAACAACATTTTTTTAGTGAAATCTCAATTTTACTTTAATTCCTCAATTTTTGCCTGTCCTAAGCCAGGATGAAAGTATGAAGGAAAAGTAACATCACAGGTTATGTGTACCTATTGTGTTTTTATTGGAATGTTGTGTAGGTAGCTAGCGCGGGCGGTGATCTTTACAGTGATTACGTCACTCGGGCGCATAAGGTATCCACGAATTTACGGATGGTATCGGACAGAAACTTTTTAAATTTTATGAAAGAAAATAGCGTTTTTTTAATTCGTTGAATTTACGTTCTATAAGTGAAACCAAACTACTGGTTTCAAGGATAACGGTGTTTACACTAACGGCTCTAAGTATTTATATATTTAGTAATTTGTTCTATCCATACAAATAAACAAAATTGAAGTGTCTGTTTATGATATCAAAATAACAGCTTTTTATTAAATGCATATGAAAATAAATATGGTACTTATAACAAAAACACAATTTTTATACCTTTTGTCTTTTCGTCTGTCTGTCTGCTCGCTCCGGCTAATCTTCGAAACGGCTGGACCTATTTTGACGGGCTTTCACTCGCAGGTAGATAATGTTATAGTGAGTAACTCAGGTTACTTTTATTTTAGAAAAAAAAATTAGGGTTCCGCGCAAAAAAATCCCTAAGTTATACGCGGGCGAGATCGCGGGTAACAACTAGTATGTTATATATATACGCGTTTCGTCATCATAATCATTACAACCCTTCACAAGTCCACTGCTGAATATAGGCCTCCCCCAAGGAATGCCACAAAGCGCGGTCCTGAGCCTCCTGCATCCATCGACTTCCAGCATGGTACCAAGTCGTCACTCCATCTAGTGGGGGGTCGCGTATATGTGTTTATAAATATTTAATTGTATAAATAATATATATCCTTAGTTTATTTTCATATAGGTATTATGTTGATACTTTCTCTTAGGCGAATGCTACACGCGTGATATTAAGCACGATCTTGGACGCGATCTGGAATGACGTATCGCGATTCATATCGACACACCCTACACGTTCATTATGGATCACGTCAGTATTTGGCACAAAACTGTTAAGTGCAGACACATCTAAAATGGACCGAAATGAAGAAAAAGCTTGTGTGGCTATCATTATGGCAATAATATTAAAAAGGATACATTTTTATACGTGGTAGAGCCACGCTGCAGTTATATTATGGTTGTAGCACGTATGAGTCGGCTCGACCGGGGAAGGACCACGCTCTCACAGAATACCAGTGGAAATGTTGTGTTTCGTATGGCGAGTGTAGAGATCTGGAGAATTTTTTTTTACTGGAAACGAGGCATTCCATCTTATATCTTAGGGGTGACAATGCATCTGCATTTTGAATTTTAATCGAGGATAAATGTAGATGTCTATGGGCCACAGCATCCACTTACCATCAGGTGCTCCACCCTGGTATAAACAGTGGTACCGGCTTAGAGGAAAATATACCCATTTAAATTTATTAGATAAGTGTTTTGACAACTTATTGGAACTGGTCACTCCTTTTTTAATTAAACAGGAAATGAGACAAGCTATTACTACAAGAGAAAAATTGGCACTCACATTGCATTTTTTTACATTACATTTAATTATTTTCTGTAATGCGATTTTAACGAATACTTTTTTAACATTTTCTATTGAAGTGTCATATTTTATTTTTTTATAAATTGGTAGAAACTTCTGAAGTGCCTCCATTCGCTTACAATTATTTTTAAAACCATCACACGATGTGTCCCATAATATGGGCGTTGTTTTCGAACATAATATAAAATCCTGTAAATATTTTTGATGGATTTTAGACGGTCCCGTCGAAACAGAATTCTCGCTGTCATTCGCGATTTCGCCCGCATCGCTACAAAAGTCGTCCTTCTCCATCCCTTCTCCAGAGCAGACTGACGCGATCCGTATCGTAACGACACTACACGCGTGATATTTATCACGATCCTTGGATCGCGATATGGATTTTCGGAAATCTAGATATTCTCTGATCCGTATCGCGATTCATCAATACTTGATACTACACGTTACACAAGGATCGTGATAAATATCACTCGTGTAGCATTCACCTTACAAATTATATTGAATCTCCCAAAATGGTGTTGTCTGCTTACTTATAGATTGACATCTAGAGAACGCCTTAAGGCGTTAAGTCTGCCTTTATACATTTTTGTGCTACAAAGTTTAAACAAATAACGTCCTCCAGACCGAATTTCGGTCACGTCAGCCAGTCTTCAAAGAATATCAGTCTACTGTCCAGGACAGGATTATAGTGCCCTAGTGTATACGCAAGCACAGTTCTCTATTCCATCACTCGCATGGTCCGATGGGACGGTATGGGACGGAAGGGGTTTTAAGAAAAAATGTTAATAAATTAGTTTTTTCCTTAAAATTTTAGAATATATTCTAAAATTGCAAGGAAAACGCTAACTCGCCTATTGAAATTAAAAAACATCCAAATTTCAATAGAGAAGATGGATGGGTGCTGCCACCTGCTTATTAAGCAGCTTATTAAGCATACCACTGCAAGACTTCATGATACTATAAGCTCGTTTTGCGTAAATCGGATCAAAAATGAATGAAAGGGAAGGGACGGAATTCGGTACGACCGGTGAGAGATCAGGCGCAGGACCAGCTTAACGTGTTTTCCGAGGCACGGAGGTGAATGAAACATCGCCAAATTGCTTACTCTGAGTAGCTTCTGACAATTTATTTGCCAGAAAAACTAAATAAGTGATTTTGACCCGACCCGGGATTCGAACCCGAGACAACATTACAGTCAGAGTATACCAGACCAACGAGGCAGTCATACCTTGAAATAAAGAAATACTCATATTATCACAGACTACCCCTATGTTTTATACGTGGTTATATGGTATGGTACTATGGTTTATTACGTGGTAGAGCCATGCTGCAGTTATATTAGTAGTATAACTGTAGCACGAATGGGTCGGTTCGACCGGGGAAGGACCACGCTCTCACAGAATACCAGCGTAAAATAGTAACTTAATGCTACTGTATTTCGTATGGTGAGTGTAAAGAACCCGAGACCATTTTTACTGGAAACGAGGCATTCCATTTTAGTCCTCACGGGTGACAACGCGTCTGCATTTTGATTCGTGATCGAGGATAGATGTAGATGTCTATGGGCCACAGCGTCCACATACCATCAGGTGGACTGTATGCTCGTTTGTCACATATGAGAACATAACTTATTTGATTTTTTTTCGCAGGGAGGTATGTGCCGCGAGCGATCCTCGTGGACTTGGAGCCAGGAACGATGGACGCCGTGAGGTCTGGACCTTATGGACAGCTGTTCAGACCGGATAACTTCGTGTTTGGACAGAGCGGCGCCGGTAAGTGCTCAGGATGTAGTATTTTTTTTTTACGTTTGACTCGTAGAGAACATATAAGCAAGATATGTGTTAGATATACTCTAAAGTTTGACCACTGTTTTTTTTTAGAATGGTTGACAAATAAAGTATTATTTTTTTTATTCATTCCTTTATTACAGCCCTTCACAAGTCCACTGCTGAACATAGACCTCCCCACAAGGAATGCCACAAAGCGCGGTCTTGAGCCACCTGCATCCATCGACTACTTGCATGACTTACCAGGTCGTCACTTAATCTAGTGGGGGCTTGCCCTACATTGTGCCTACCGGTTGGAAGCTGCCTCTCGAGAACCTTTTGTCCACATCAGTTATCGGTTCTTCGAGCTCTATGGCCGGCCCATTGCCACTTCAGCTTTTAATCCGTTGGGCTATGTCGGTCACTCTGGTTCTACTGCGGATATCCTCATTTCTGAGTTTATCACGCAGAGAAACCCCGAGCATAGCCCTCGTCATAGCTCGCTGAGCGACGTTGAGCGTCATCATACGGCCAGCAGTGAAGGACCACGTCTCTGTTCTATAGGTCATCACTGGCAACATGCACTGGTTGTACAATCTCGTTTCTAAGTTTTGAGGTATACCTGAGGTATTACCTACCCTAATGTGATGGGGATTCTTTAGCTCGTAAAGCAAGCGAAAGTCAAATTCGGAGTTCTTGCGTCGTAGACTTCGTAAGGAAGATGTCCGATGTAGGACCAAAGTAAACGACATTTTTTGTTATAAAATAAGGGTGACAAGCGAGCACACAGTCCATCTGATGGTAAGTGGATGTTGTGGCCCATAGACATCTACATTTATCCACGAATAAAAATCAAAATGCAAATGCGTTGTCACCCCTGAGGACTAAGATGGAATGCCTCGTATCCAGTAAAAGGGGTCTCCGGTTCTCTACATTCACCGTACGAAAAACAGTAGCATTAAGCTACTATACGCTGGTATTCTGTGAGAACGTTGTCCTTTCCCGGTCGAGCGACTCGTCCGTTCTATAACCACAATACAGCTGCTGCATGGCTCTACCGCGTAAAACAGGCGTAATCAAGACAAAGGCCAACAAATCAGTAAGCTAAAGACGTAATGGTCCGGCCATATAGCTCGATGAACCGACAACCGATGAGTATGAAAGGTTCTCGAGGGACTGACTCATATCGGTAAGTGAAGTTTAGGGCGGTGGAGTAACGACCTGGTTAGAGTTGCAGGAAGTGATGAATGCAGATCGGTCAGGACCGTGTTTTGTGGCGTCACTACGGGAAGGGCAACAGTGGACAGATGACAGATGATTAGAGGGCATCCATTAATTACGTGAGGTGTTAAGGAGGGGAGGGGAGGCTCGAACCGATTCTCAACCAATCTAACGTGGAGGAGAAAGAGGGTCTCTGCAAATATCACGTAATTTTTTTCCGTTAGAAACAGTGTAAAATTTTGAGAAAAAAATAATATGTCTAAATTCTACACAGTTAGTAATACAAATGAACACGAAATTTTGTTGTTATGTGTCAACAATGTTGTCTTTTTAATGCCAATTAATTTAAAAAATATGCTTTTTAGTTTCCAGTTTATTTTTTAAATATTTATTTCTCACCTCAGACATAAAAGACGTTTTTATTTCGTCTGAGTTTCTCCCGACAACAAGCCCAAAATCTCGACATTTTAAATTTTGTCCAGATATTTTGGTTTTTCGATTTGGCATTCCTACTTATAGAAAGGGTGTGAAGCAGAATGCGCACTGGCCTTCTGCTGATCTGCCTCATGTTTTGAAGTTGCAGTAAAGATGATCTAGCACCAGCTTTCTTTACACACACACAAACAATTTTTTTTAATTCACTTGTACGTGTTTTGGGAAAGGAATGTCAGCCGTATTGCCCCAGTGTTAGCTTTCTTTGCATACACACAAACTCATTTTTTTTTTAATTCACTTGTACGTGTTTTGGGAAAGGAATGTCAGCCGTATTGCCCCAGTGTTAGCTTTCTTTGCATCACACAAACTCATTTTTTTTTAATTCACTTGTACGTGTTTTGGGAAAGGAATGTCAGCCGTATTGCCCCAGTGTTAGCTTTCTTTGCACACACACAAACTCATTTTTTTTTAATTCACTTGTACGTGTTTTGGGAAAGGAATGTCAGCCGTATTGCCCCAGTGTTAGCTTTCTTTGCACACACACAAACTCATTTTTTTTTTAATTCACTTGTACGTGTTTTGGGAATGGAATGTCAGCCGTATTGCCCCAGTGTTAGCTTTCTTTGCATACACACAAACTCATTTTTTTTTTAATTCACTTGTACGTGTTTTGGGAAAGGAATGTCAGCCGTATTGCCCCAGTGTTAGCTTTATTTGCACACACACAAACTCATTTTTTTTTTAATTCACATGTACGTGTTTTGGGAAAGGAATGTCGGCCGCGTTGTCCCAGTGTTACCTGCGTGTAAAACGGACTTTAGATACTTTTTTTCTTAATTCTTAATCTTTGACCGTCGAACACGGGATAAATCAACACTTAGAATTCTAATTGACAATTTCGTTGGTACCTGCGGGGATCGAACCCGGGTTGCTCACGTAGTTTACAGCGAGCACTTAACGCTTGATCTACCATTGCTCATCCACCCTTACCTCACGTCTCACCCAGAGTGGCAGAAGCTAATTATGAATACTGATGAGCGATTATTTTCTTAATCGATTAATTATCGTTCAAATTCTATGAACCAATGTTCAAGGTCAAATTAAAAGATTGTAAATTGAAAAGGTTACTTCATATAAACAAATTCACAGTTTATTAGTTCAACCTTGAATATAGTTTAACAACCTATCAAAACTACTTTTACGGATTTTATCGCGTTTGATATTAATTTTAATTATTATTTTTTTTATTATTTTTATTTTTATCTTATATAGGACAAACAAAAAGATTAATTAGAACCCGCGTAAAGGAACATATAGCTGATGTGAAGAATCAACGTTACGGGAAGTCTGCAGTTTGTGATCAAATCCTAGACGGACCCAACCATTACATCAGATTTGATAGACCACAAATCCTCGCGAAAGAACACCGATTCCTACCAAGGATGATACGTGAGGCTATTGAAATTAAAAAAACATCCTAATTTAAATAGAGAAGGAGGGTGGGTACTGCCACCTGCTTGGGTCATCAATAAAATTAAAACTAAACCCAAGCATACCACTGCAAGACCTCAGGACATAATCAGTTCATTTTGCATTGATCGGACCATAAACAATAATTAAAAAAGCTGAAGGTACTCCGGGTTTAACAATGACATCGGGACGTCAGTTACCTCAGTCCCCCGTGACCATGGGTGCTGGAAAGCACCCGAAACGTCGGGAATTAAAAATAAAAATAATTAAAAGTAAAATAAACGCCATAAAATCCGTAAAAGTAGTTTTAATCAGTGTGTAGTGTTCGCGTAAATATAAGAAATCATTATGTAAACCTATCAAAAGTCCAGAACGCCTCGTAGGATGGATATTGGCTAGCAGATCGACAACCTCAGTTTTTTTAAACAATAAGGGTGACAAACGAGCACACAGTCTCGTGAATATAGCAGCTTAATACTGCTGTATTTCGTATGGTGAGTGTATAGATCCGTGGACCCTTTTTTAATGGGAATGAAGCATTTTATCTTTGTTCTCAGAGGTGACAATGCAATTCTTAATCAAGGATAAATGTAGATGTCTATGGGTCACAGCATCCACTTACCTGAAAATAAACCTGTGCCCTGCAGAGGGATGTATGAAGGCTGTTTGTACGTGGTAGAGCCATGCTGCAGTTATATTAGTAGTATAGCTGTAGCACGAATGGGTCGGCTCGACCTGGGAAGGATCACGCTCTCACAGAATACCAGCGTAAAATAGTAGCTTAATGCTACTGTGTTTCGTATGGTGAGTGTAGGGAACAGGAGACCCTTTTTACTGGAAACGAGGCATTCCATCTTAGTCCTCATGGGTGATAACACATATGCATTTTGATTTGTAATCGAGGATAGATGTAGATGTCTGTGGGCCACAGCATCCACATACCATCAGATGGACTGTGTGCTCATTTGTCATCCTTATTCTATTTAAAAAAAAATACGGACGGATGGAAGGACGGACGTACGGACAGCGGAGACTTAGTAATAGGGTCCCGTTGGTTACCCTTTGGGTACGGAACCTTAAAAAGTTATAACTGTATCAAATAATTTCCTCTGCTTTGTTTTTAGGTAACAACTGGGCTAAGGGTCACTACACGGAAGGAGCCGAGCTGGTGGATTCGGTGTTGGACGTCGTCAGGAAGGAGGCTGAGGGTTGCGATTGCTTGCAAGGTAGGTTCTAATGCATTATTAACAAGCTGGGCTTATTTATGACTGCCTCATTGGTCCAGTGGTTGTAAACGCGACAGCTTACCATGAGGTCCCGGGTTTGAATCCCGGGTCGGGCCAAAAAAATCAGTTATTGAGTTTTTCGTCAAGAAGTTCCTCAATAACTGCCCGGAGTCAGGAAGTTGGCGGTGTCTCACCCCCGTGCCTCGAAAAGCACGTAACGCCCTTGGTCATCTTTTTTATAGAAGAGGGGCCAAACGAGCATGCGGCTCAACTGATGGTCAGTGACTATCGCCGCCAATGAACTACCGCAAAACCAGGGAACGCTCCTCTCTATACAGATTAGAGAGTCGAGTCAAACCCACAACACCGCAGAAAGGCCTACTTCGACTTCTTAAACAGATAACTCACATTTGTTATAATTTAACCGACTACGGGATATTTTTACCGACCACGGAAAATAACCGTTCAACCCAGTAACGCCTAAATGAGGCTCCCAGGACCGGCCCATAGTAGTGGGCCATGAGGACAATCCGTGCAATGGGGCATACCCCGAGGCCCGAGACCTGCAGGGCCTAAGAAGCCCTTGCAGAAGACATCGTACCAGGGAAAGCGCCTGATCTCGTGAGGTCGTTGGAATACAGAGTACCACACCTGTGCTTGCGCATACACTTGTGCACTATAATCCTGTATCTTGATTGTGTTAATAATGGATGCAAAAGCATACGTGTGACCTATGTTTGATACAAAGCTTGGGAACGTATTATGCCTATAGATAATTAGGCCATGAAATTAAGTAGTAAGGTAATCTAACTACTGTAGCTATATTTTAATGGGGGTGACAAACGAGCACTCGGTCCACCTGATGGTAAGTGGATTTTTTGGGCCCCTAGACACTTACATCTGTCTTCAAAATGCAGATGCGTTGTCACCCTTGAGTACATATGTGGAATGTAATACTTAAAGTAATAATAGGCCTCCGTTTATCTACACTCACCATACGAAACACAGCAAGTGATGTTAAAAGCAATGAATTCCGTTAAAAATGGTTATATCCAATGTGTGACGTTCACGTAAATGTAAAAAATATCGTTATACTCAAAATCTTTACAATGGTACTTGGCTCAGATGAGTTGTTTCTTAAAATACTCTTAAGCCAGTACTTGACTACCATCCCACTTAATGGTAAATGTTTTACCTTAGAACCTGTAGAAATACTTCCTAAATTATCGTAAAATAAACCAAAATAGCCTTATTTATTGCACCTAATTTTCAATATTTTAAAGAACAACGTCATTGCAAGAGATGAATATCATTTCACGATTAAAAATCTTGAGTTTTGTGATGAAGAAACGTTCTCATTTTGGAATCATAATAACAATTTGTCTCATATAACTATTAAAATAACGAATATGTAACTGAGTAAAATATTATACCATTACACAGCATTAAACCGATATAAAGAATGAAAAACTTTTTCATTCTACACTTTTCTAGCTTTTTAGACTATCCCATTCGATAAATTTTTAAAAAAATACATTGGGTAGGCATAAAAAACAGGGTTACCTGGAGTTCGGTTTTACCCCAAATTATTCCAAAATCCTGTCAACTTGAAGAAACGCCTAAAGCCCTACCTATATTAGTAGATTTACCTTACAATAATGCAAAATATCTAAAAGTGGAAACACTGCACGGATACACTGCACGGACTCACGGCACGGCACGCATTGGTGCTCGCGTTGGTGCTCTACTCTAGAAAGATTTTCGCACCAAAGAGACGGTGCCATTTTGTATGTTCAATGACCCAGTCCATACGCAGTAGTATTAATAAGTCTATGGACACTGGAAAATTTTTCCACGCCTTTACTGCACGCATGACGAAAAACGAATCAAATCGTTGGGATCAAATGCCTAGAATGTCGACAAAAAAGGGGATGAAGACCCGCCGAGCGTCTTGTGGTCCGATGGACGATATAAATAATGAAATTTCTGTTGATAAACCAAAAATAAACGAAAAGATCATCACATATCGCAAAACTCCATTAACATCTGAAAGCAAATATTTAAATTACCGATAGATGGCATTGGTAGAAAGAACAGAGAACAGCTAAGTGCTTTCCTATAGACGCCGACAGATGGCATTGAAAAAAGACACGTGGTCCTACAGTGTCTTTTTAAAATGAAGTGCTGAAAATATATTATGGTTGTAGTACGAATGGTTCAACTCGACCGGGGAAGGATCACGCTTTCACAGAATACCAGCGCAAAATATCAGCTAAATGCTGCTGTGTTTCGTATGATCAGTGAAGAGAACCGGCAATCCTTTTTACCGGAAACGACGCATTCCATCTTAGTCCTCGGGACTGAAAACGCATCTGCATTTTGATTCTTAACGATAATATACTGCTCTTAATTACATAAATGTCTTTTCTTGTTGTATGTTTTACTAGTGACCGGTAGATGTCATTTTTATCAATCTGTAACTTGCAATATATTTTCATTGTTTCCAGGGTTCCAATTAACTCATTCCCTGGGTGGTGGCACAGGGTCTGGTCTGGGCACTTTACTCCTCAGCAAAATTCGAGAGGAGTATCCCGACAGGATTATGACCACGTTCAGCGTCTATCCATCACCCAAGGTACTCTATAAATTACATATGGCGGATCAAATTTTTTTATGTATATGGTATACTTTATTACTTATCATGATGGAAATAGAACCTTTCAGAGCATTTGAATAGTCTTAATTGTATAATGTTTATTCATTATACAGGTGATATTAAAGTCATTGGCATCCAATAAAAATAATGTACCTAATATATGGTGTGCATGTGTTCTTAAAAGGGTGGTTTTATAGGGTGGTTGTGAGGTACCTGAATCCTGAATAGTTCTTAACTATAGTTGGATCCGGTAGATGGCGCTGTTGCCAAGATCCAGAAAACTCTCACAAATTAATGACAAAAAAGTAAAAAAATAAGTAAAGTATTATGACGTCGCGATCTTTCGTAAATATTGCTTTTGAGAGTTCGAGATTTAGTGAAGCAACCCGCCCTGGCTTCACCTTCGATTAGGATCGACTAATGTGGCGTTTTTTTAGACTAAATATTTATTTAAAAGACCGTTTATATTTTCAATTTCCCGTTTAAAAAGTATCTCCCAAGTTTTTCGGGTAAAACAATATAGCTTACATAACTGCGTTGCTCCCTATCTGTTTGTGAAGATACATTGCAATTGGAAGACGAAAATAAAAGTAGTTAGGTATTCATGTTTAAATTGCACTTTATTTTAATCTTAACATAGTTCGTATCACGAGTATATTCTTGTTTTAAAAAAATGCTAATGATTTCAATTTCACCCTGTAAGATTACTAATAATACTAAAATTATGTGTTTTTTGCCAGTTCTTTCTAGGACGGAGGTTTCTGCATCAGTGGTAAAAGCATATATGATTTTCAATACAATTAAGTCCTTAAATATAAGTGTAGCGGCGCTGTCGTCGCGCCACTAGCACACCGAAACACACCGAAGCCTAAATCGCGCTATTAACATTCCGAATCATAGACAGCATATATAGAACTTCTCCGAACTATCACTCGGAGTGTCGGCCGCTCCCCGGGCAGAACACCTTGCCCGGCGGGAGATCTCCCCTTTTCCTTCCATGGCCACAGTGGTGACTAACCGACGTGATCTGAACACGCAACCAAACAACCTTCGGAAACTTCAAGCTTCATCATCATCATAGAATACCCCACCCATTCGCTCCCGAGCAGATATAAACTGCAGTCTTCATATCCTGCAAGCCATCTAGCTTCACAAGGTTCATCGCAGCACTGGAATAATAGTGCTTCCTGTTCCTTCAAGCTACTCTCTGCGCTATACAGTTGTTCGGCACGGCTCTGAGCCTTACTGCTCGCCTCTGCTTCACGGCACTCTCGCAGATTACTTGCCTTCTTCTCGACTCACCACAGACTACAAGGCAATCTCCTGGCACTTACACATTCGTCGACAACGAGACTTCACTATCGACCTCCGGTCTGAGCAGGGGGTGATGTAGCGGCGCTGTCGTCGCGCTACTAGCACACCGAAACACACCGACGCCTAAATCGCGCTATTAACATTCCGAATCATAGACAGCATATATAGAACATCTCCGAACTATCACACGGAGTGTTGGCCACTACCCGGGCAGAACACCTTGCCCGGCGGGAGATCTCCCCTTTTCCTACCACGGCCACAATAAGCATCGCTTACTTTGCTGCGTAAGATATTTGAATATTATGTATTCACTCCGAAATTAATTTTAAATTTGTAACTTACGAATAACTATTAATGGCTTGCATACTAATTAGACTTTTTTTGATGTACTTAATAATTTATTTAAGGCTGTTGTTATCTATACATAATAAAAATATTAGTTGTTTGTCTATATAATAGTAGTACCAGTTACTCGACTCCACCGAGTCAGTAATTCATACTTGGGGCGATGTATGCGCTTTTACAACAAAATCCCAGAAAATATACAAAATTTGTCATACGCAAAGTTCAAAAATTTTATTAAAATAAGTTTGTATAAAATGGGATATTATAATATTAAGGAATTTATGGATGATAATAACCCCTGGGAAGGGTGATCGCTACCAAGCTATTTCTAATTTGTCTTGTGTTGGTGATTGTAACGTACATGATTGTAAGCTATTATTCGAAAAATAATTGTCCCGCTGGGTTTCTTGCTGGTTCTTCCCAGGACAGAGGTGTTTTTTGCGAACCAGTGGTAAATGAAAAAATTGACTTTCAATAAGTATTGTTTATAATCTATATTGAATAAAAAAGTTTCTGTTTCTGTTTCTGTTTCAAAATATTGAAATACCTGGCTTCTATTTAGCTCATGTGCTTATTTTCATTTGTTGTCTGTTTTTGAAGGCTAATCTTTGTAATGGCTGAAGTGAATGTGATACTTCATAAACAGATAGTAATACCAGGTGCTAGGTTATATTTTTAACTTAAAAACTTGTTTTTTTTTCTAAAAACATAAATGTGATAAAATAACTGGTTGTTATTATTACCAACTAGTAATGTACACTGCTGAAGATAGGCCTCTCACATAGATGGCTTCAAAGAGGAATATTTGTCATAGTTGTCATGCTTCGGAAGCGGGGCGGCAACCGCAGTTTGATATGTAGTCGTTATTAGGACGACGTTTTTTTTATAGAATAAGGATGACCAACAAGCACACAGTCCACCTGATGGTAAGTGGATGGTGTGGCCCATAGACATCTACATTTATCCTCGATTAAAAATCAAAACGCAGATGCGTTGTCACCTCTGAGAGCTATGGAATGCCTCGTTTCCAGTAAAAAAAGGTTTCCGGATCTCTACAGTCACCATACGAAACACAGCAGTATTAAGCTGCTATTTTACCATTGTTATAATTCATGTTGTAATTTAAGAGGATTGTGAAATGCCTATACGCGGCGCGAGTAGGTACTTTCAAAAATGCTATCCGTTTTAGATCGCTCGCTCCGTATCGCCGTCATTCCATAGAGAGAGAGAGAGTTGCAAATGTTGGAAGTAATTGCCTACATTTTCTTTTTAAAATATTGTTTCGAGCGATAACGTTTTCACCCCCCCCCCTAAAACCTTGACGAAATGAGACAATTTTGGTCTCATTAAATGCAGTATACCTTAATTCTTCTTTTTTAGTAATTCAGTTTAGTTTAAATAAAAACGGTCGAGGAAGTTTTTAAGTCAAAAATATAGAAATTTAGATGCTAATAACTTATATCGTACACAATATTTCCTTAAAATAAAAACGTACAGACCTATATAGTTTTATCTACATCTACTATTATATCTACAACATTTCCAAAAATTATGAAAATTGGACTATGTTTACGGGAGGGAAAACATTATCGCTTTTTGTATTTACAGCTCCACAATCCTCTTATGTAATACTTAAGTTATGTCGTTGGAAATTCCATTGTTTTAACACTGTAATGATAAGACCTTATAATCCCGTAGGTGTAGTAAGAGGTGACATGAAAACTGAAATATAAGATTGCCACGAGCATTTTCCTGATAACAAGTCAAAATATTAAAAAAAAACTGCGATTGCCAATCCGTCAAAAGTCCACTGTTGACTGTTGAACATGGCCTCCCCATAGTTTGCGTCACAGGGAATATATTTGCCGTAGTTGGTACGCTTGGTATTTGGGTTGGAAATTGTTTTCTTTTTTCAATTCAGATGTCATCAAGAAGCTGCTTTGTGGCATTACTTGGGGGAGGCGTATGTTCAGCAGTGGACTTGTGAAGGGCTGTGATGATGATGATGATGTTTTATAAACTATAGTAAACTAAATATTTTAATTTTACGTAACTTTGTCCTGTTGCTGATGAATGTCACTTTGAAGTGCACACATGTTTTTGCTACTACAACTTTAACAGGCTCTTCGACAAGGTCTTAATGGCATTAAAAATCCCTTCAGCTGAATATAAGACGGTTGTTATTGTAGACAGATACACTAATTTTATTTATATAATATGGTTATATTTCCAGTTCGTCAAAAGCTGGTATCACTTCAGACGTTGAACTTATAGAACTTTTTATGTGGTAGAATTTTGCTACAACTATATTATAGTTGACACGTGTCAGCTCGAAGAACCACGATTTCGCAGAATACTAACGTGAAATAGCAGCTTAATGCAGTTGTGTTACGTATGATAAGTGTAGAGAAATGGAGACCCTCTTTTATGGGAAATGAAGCATTCCATCTTAGTTCTCAGGGATGACAACGCATCTGCATTTTGATTCTTAACCGAGGATATATTTAGATGTATATGATCCACGATATCTTCTTACCATCAGGTGGACTGTGTGTTCGATTGTCGCTCTTATTCTATAAAAAAAAGAGTTTATGTTCCTAAATGCTTTTCATTTCAACGAGCAGGTGAGCGAGGTGGTCCTGGAGCCGTACAACGCAACGCTGTCCGTTCACCAGCTGGTGGAGAACACGGACATGACGTTCTGCATCGACAACGAAGCTCTCTACAACATCTGCTTCAGGACCCTCAGACTCAGCAGCCCCAGCTATGGAGACCTCAACCACTTGATATCGGTAAATATTATTTATTGAAGTGGAAGCTTCTTTATAATCATTGTGTTTTGAAATTCGATGAAACGAAAAAGCTACACTGAAAAGAGACAAAAATATATATCTATAAGATTTAGACTGTGAGAGAATTAAATAGAATACAGTGTAGATAGTGTTTTCTATGTCTTCCCTTTGTACAATGTTTTAAATGGTTGATGTACGTTTAGTAAAAGAAAATTATTTTTTTGAATTTATTATATGTGCCCCCCTGTTAATAAGGCAATATTATTTAGATTTCTGTGGGCACAGGCGTGCTCTCATTTTGGATGGTTTGGCAAGGAAGTGTCCGCCGCGCTGCCTTAATGCGTGTTGGCGAACTTCCCCTCATGCCTCACGGTGTTTTCCTTCACCGCCGAGCACGTGGTAAAATATTGCAATTAACAATTTCATTGGTGCCGACGGGGATCGGACCCGGGTTGTTCGCGTACTGTGATATATACAGCGAGTACTTAGCCGAGTGCTTAGCCTCTAAGCTACCACGGCTCTCTTTAATAAATATATGAATTAAATTTTTTGTAGCTGTTTATATCTGCAGTAAGCCGCCATCTTGGATTTTCTGTAATGTCAAATGGCCTATTACTTGCCAAATGGCGCATACAACGATGTCTTATTTGTCAAAATACAACGAGAGGTTTAGGTCTGAGGGAATAGAAGAATATACATTCCATAGCCCGCCTAAGGCTTTATTACCTTGTAAACACAGACCTTTTTTTTTTTTAACATGGGGAAATGCCTACGCATACCCGCCTCGCGGGGGCAAGGACGGGTTATGTCGGACTCGCACCGACTAAAACCCCATGGTGTTCCACCTTCGTCGCATATTGGCAGGGCTACGGGAACACTTTCGCACACATCCGCGGCCCCACCAGCGACTGCCGCCCCATGGCAGCACCTCATCGGGAGAGGAATATTCCTCCCCGTTCTCCTTTCCAAAGTAAGGCGCACCAGAACACATGGCACGCCTTCCTCCACGGCCTCCAATTACATCTGCGCAACAGACGCCCCCCGCGTCCGATGCGCGAAGGCCATGGGGCCAGGAAAAACGAGCACTTAGAAGTACTAGCCTTCCCGACCCCAGCGGCGGATCTGGTCTATGGCTCCGCCGCCAACCAAGATTCGGCTGCGGAGGATAGGGAGAGCGGCGCCTCGCAATACCGACAATCCTCTCCCCCGCAGCCCCATCACCACCGCATCAACGGTGCGGCCCCGTTTGAGTCGCGGAGGATAGGGAGAGTGGCGCATCGCCATACCAACACTCCTCTTCCTCCGCGACTCCACCTCGGCTGCAGCGGTAGGTGGGGAGGACACACCTCTCACCGCAGTCCACCAACACACATCCGAAGTGGGCTTCCCAAGCCCACTCGGAGTGGCCACCTCGGGCCGGCCCTCCACCTCGGACCAGCCATATGGGTTCCTCTTTGTTTCGCCGTGGGTGACCAAGCCACGGCTTCTAAGCCCCCGCCACGACAAGGCGGGAACCCGTTCGGGGGGGTTGTAAACACAGACCTAACAAACTAATAAATACTTTCTCCTAGTTAACTAAAAAGAGCGGCTTAAGAGGACAAATCTGTTTTTTCCAGCTCACTATGTCAGGGGTTACAACATGCTTGCGCTTCCCCGGCCAGCTGAACGCTGACTTGAGGAAGCTTGCTGTCAATATGGTGCCTTTCCCGCGTCTACACTTCTTCATGCCAGGTGACACCGATATAAATATACAGATTCCTACTAACGTATCATATTCCTGATTTCTTTAAATAAGTGTACACATACGTACACACGCACACACACACAAATACAAGTACATACGTTATAGTGGTAAGTCCACTGCTGAGAATATATCTCGCCATAGACTACTTCATATGGGGGATATTGGCCATAGTGGCCACACGGCAACTGCGGTATTATTATTTTTTTAGTCGTAATTTACCGACTTCAAAAATGAGGACGTATTCAATACGATTGTATGTTTTCTTATGTGCGTTACCTCAGAACTTTTCACTGGGTGAACCGATTTTGATGATTCTTTTTTTATTTGAAAGCTGATCAAGATGTGACCAGTAGTTTTTGAGTTATCCTTAATGATGCGTGTTTGATTAATTTCGAATACAATGATGATATTCTCATTTTAATTTTATTGATGTCGGTTATATAATTTTTTTTTAATTTTACTACTTGTTAAGAAAACGCTGCTGTTTATTTCCTTGTTCAGTATCCCTCTGTCTCTTACGTCACCCACGGGATGATATGGTGTAGTGGATTCTTACACCACCACTACTTACATATGTACGTCACTTAATACACGCGTCGCTTACTTTGCTGCATAAAATACTTGCATATGTATTTACTCCGAAATTAATTTTAAATTTGGAACTTACCTAATTATACTATTAATGGCTTGTATACTATAATTGGGTGTTTTCTTGATTTATTTAAATGTTTTATTTAAGGCTATTGTTATCTACACATAATAAAACAATTGAAGTGTTTGTATACAATATTGAAATATCTGATTTCTATTTATCTCAGGTGATTATTTGCAACTGTCCGTCTGTCTTTTTTATAGCATTAGGTGACAAACGAGCACACAGTCCACCTGATGGTAAGTGGTTGTTGCGGCCCACACATCTACATCTATTCTCGATTAAGAATCAAAATGCAGATGAGTTGTCACTCGTGAGGACTAAGATGGAATGCCTCTTTTCCAGTAAAAAAGGGTCTCCGGTTCTCTACACTACGAAACACAGCAGCTTTAAGCTGCTATTTTACGCTGGTGTTCTGTAAGAGCGTAGTACTTCCCCGGTCGAGCCGACCCATTCGAGCTACAACTATAATATAGCTGTAGCGTGGCTCTACCACGTAATGAATGTCTGGGCTAATCTTATGAATGGCTGAAACAATTGCGATGTGACTTTACGAACTGGGAGTGTCCCAGGTTATATTTTATCCAAATAACTTGAAGATATTTAAAAAGAAAACTCAAAGTTACCGAATAATTTTTTTTTGAAAATGTTGCCCCCATACTTGGATGTTCTCATGTCTCGTGGAAGCAGTTTACGTACATTAATTGCACAAGGACTAACATCCAGACCCGGAACAATTACTTGTAAGCCATAAAAATACTTGTTCCGTGCGGTATTCGAACCCGCGGTCCCCAGCGCTATAACTAATTGCTAAGCTACTGCGCTGCGGAGCCGTCAAATTGTGCAGGATTATTTAAAATCTAAATAACATTACATTTATATCATACCCATAAGACCCTATCCAGGTAAAGCGGAGGCGGGAAGATAGCTTCCAAATAAAATTTAAAAAATATGTTCTTTGGTTGTATATTGTTTACTAGAAGGTACAAGGAACCTTCAACCCATAAAAGTTCACTCTTGGTTAATGAGCTTCCCCTTTGTGGAGATTTGCCTTAATCGTTACGCTTGGCGAACGGTACTCTCTCTCTATCTCTTTCTATCTCTCTCTTTCTCTCTCGCTCTCGGAGAGAAAGGACCAACACTTCGCCTACTGATACCTTCTCGAGGAAAAAAGGTTCTCGAGTGACAGCCTCCACAGAGAGAGAGGGAGAGTAAAATAAATGATAAAAAATATTATTTCTAAAAAAATAAAAAAATCTAGTAAAACAATGGAGGAAGCTCGTGGAGGAAGGTCTTCTTTTTCCTCCTCTTTTTTTTAATGGTCAAGGATTATTTAAAATCTCAATAACATTACATTAATATCATTTAAGATTGTATCCAGGTAAAGCCGAGGAGTATATTGTTGTACATATATTCGTCGGTATCGGTTATATATTGTCTGCAAAAAGGTACAAGCTACAAGGAACATTCAACCCATAAAAGTTCACTCCTGGGTCACTGATCTTCCCCCTTTGTGGAGATTTGCCTTAGTTACACTTGGCGAGCGGTATGCTGGTAGTACCAGTCATGAGCACCGATGACGCTGCTGTTGCGCTGGTCTGGATTGTTTTTGCAGAATAATGCTGTAGTCCATAGACATCTACATTTTATCTCGATTAAGAAACAAAATGCAGATGCGTTGTCACCCCTGGGGAATAAGATGAAATGTCTCGTTTTCAGTAAGATTCTCCGGTTCTCTACACTCACCATACTAAACACCATACCACCATATATTACGTAAACGAGTTGGCTATGCCTACCTTTTTACCACAATATGGTATAAAGTATAAACTAATTAATATGAAATAATTTTATTCTTAGGTTTCGCACCATTGACTGCCCGAAATGCGTTTGACTTTCGCGCTCAGACTGTTCCGGAGCTTATGAGTCAAGTAAGTTTAAGCGCCATATATAACTGATTTTTATTTATCATCTCCAACAACACCACCACGACCACCACCACCACATCATCATCATCATCGTCATCATAGTCATCAAATATTTATGAGATGCCAAGAGCGCAGAACAGAAATTGTATGTATATGTAAGGCGATGCAGCATCTAGGGCTCATCACCACTTCTATAATCTATAATAATAATAATAATAAAAATACGCCGTAGTAGCTCAGATGATTAGCGCTTGCTTCACAGTACGCGACCAAACCGGGTTTGATCCCCGCCGGCACGAACGAAATTGTTTATTGCTATTTTAAGTGCTGACTTACCACTTGTTTGACGGTGAAGGAAAACATCGTGAGGAAACCGGCATGTCTAAGAAATAAGAAAAATAATATTTCAAAGACATGTGAAGTTCGCTAACACGCTTTGGGTCAGCGCGGTGAACACTTTCTCAGCCTACTGTGGGACGTATATAGACTGTAACTATAGTGTAAATGTTGTTAACATGTAATTTTTTTAAACAAAGTTGAATTTTTCCTTAGGTATTTGAATTACAAAAAGTCACATGATTCAGTTAAAATAAAACATAGCAAAAAATGTAATCATAATTAGTTAAATGTCAATTCTGAGCATCGTCAATTTAAGTAGTAAAAAGTCGCATAACTTATAAAATGAAAAATATTATAAACAATACTTATTAACAATTTTTACATTTTTAATAGACTTATGTTTTACTCTATAGAAATTATTTTCATTGAGCCGTTTGCACAATTTCTTTTTAATCAATGTAATATTTAAAATTTTAAGTCCGTCAGGGGGTTTGCTATATATTCGGACACACATGGTAAGACAGCTAGAGCCATATTTTTGATTAAGGTATATCCTTAAGCGCTAGCTTGTGCGGACCCATACCTGAGCGAGTAGACTGTGCATTTTTTTTTATATATATGTTTGAATATATACATATTTATATATATATATATATATATATAAGTGTAAACACCGTTGTCACTAAACTATAGGTAGTTGGCTTTAATATAAAAATATTTATCCCAATTAAAAAAACCAAACCACTGGTTACAAGGATAACGGTGTTTGCACTAACATCCTGTATATATATAAGTGTATTTGTCAAATTGCTTTTACAGGGGATCGGTGTTTGCACTAACATCCTGTATATATATAAGGTGTAAGTGTGAACACCGTTGTCACTAAACAATAGATAGTAGGCTTTAATATAAAAATATTTATCCGAATTTAAAAAAACCAAACCACTGGTTACAAGGATAACGGTGTTTGCACTAACATCCTGTATATATAGTACTCCAAGACCAGGTATTTACTAATCAATCATTGACTTACAATCTACCTAACATAAATCTTTCCAGATGTTCAACCCGGGCAACATGATGACTGCCTGCGACCCTCGTCACGGGCGCTACCTGACGGTGGCCACCATGTTCAGAGGCCGCATGTCCATGCGTGAGGTCGACGACCAGGTGCTCGCGATACAGAACAAGAACTCCAGGTACGCTTTCCTAGTTATTATAAACCATTGCTTGATCACAATCCCACCTGATGGTAGAGAGATGATGGTAGACGAGATGGTAAATCACTGTCTTAGCATAGCAAAAGCCTGTTCGTTTCTTGCCTTGAAGAATTCTTTCGTGGTAGAGCCACGCTGCAGCTATATTATGGTTGTAGTACTAATAGGTCGGATCGACCGGGGCGGGACCACGCTCTCACAGAATACCAGCGTAAAATAGCAGCTTAATAATGCTGAAATAATGTGTGACGTATGGTGAGTGTAGAGAACCGGAGACACGTTTTACTGGAAATGAGGCATTCCATTTTAGTCCTCACGGGTGACAACGCATCTGCATTTTGATTCGTAATCGAGGATAAATGTAGATGTCTATGGGCCCACAGCATCCACTTACCATCAGGTGGACTGTGTGCTCGTTTGTCACCCTATACTATAAAAAAAACGAAATATAGTATGTGAGGGTAATATGGTCATTCGGCTAATATGGTCACTTTATTATAACTCAAAAACTACAGCCTTGTTTGCATAGATAACACTGGTATGTGTGATCGTTCAATGAAATAATAAAGGGTCAAAAGGGCGATGCTTTATCGACGCCATTTTGACAGTTGACATTATGGTAAATATATTAGTCGATTTTAGTGTGGTGTAGTGTAGTTAGTTTTTTTAAGTAGATTATTCGAAGTGTTCCTAATTATTGCCAAGGCTTCTTTGCTATTTTTTTTCTTAATATATTAGTTAAAGTATTCGAATTTGTGTTTTTGTCTCGGTCCTTCGGTTAGTTTTAATTTTATAGGGCGGCAAAGCTTAAGGTGATCATATTACACTCACGTACCTTTATTGTTTACTTTACCTTACCTTATGCTGTTATTTTACGCTGGCATTTTGTATGACCGCGGAACACCAAAAATGAATATATGTATCTGTACCCAGCTATTTCGTGGAATGGATCCCCAACAATCTGAAGGTGTCAGTTTGCGACGTCCCACCGAGAGGTCTCAAAATGTCCGCCACATTCATCGGCAACACGACTGCTATACAGGAGGTCTTCAAGCGCATCTCGGAGCAGTTCACCGCCATGTTTAGGAGACGGGTAAGTTTAAACAGATGGCATTTTGCTATGTTGTTTTTTTTTTTATTAACCCCCGACGTAAACAGAGGGGTGTTATATGCTTAACGCATCGATATATATGTACTACGCACTAGATATGGCATTCCGAACACTCACTATGTTCAACTGAACTGTACTGCAATCCGTACACCTGTTATTGTGGCTTCGATATTCATGTAGTGCGGAGCGGCGCAAATAATAATTTTATATTAAATTAGTACATATTATGCAATATAAACGAAAATTAAAAAATGTACTCGATTAACGATACAATCTAAATAAACAATTATTTATTATGACAATTTTCGCGCGTTGATATCAACTGCGCATGCGCGACTCTACTGTTTCCCTTTATTTTTTATTTATTTAACTGGGTTTACGGCTCTGGGTTCTAGCCCTTCTGAGCCTATCATTTCTTTCAGAATCTTCATTTTTATATTTTTTCTTGACAATATGCTAATGCGTCACATTGCCAAGCCCTTGGGAGATTTTGACGACAGCTCAACCCAGCGGACGACAGCCACTCAAGTTCATAAGGTGCCCAAGCGATCAAAATAACTTGAGGTTTATATCAACATCAAAGCACTTGTTTCGTCGTTTTCTCTAATAGTTCACACGTGCGGACACTAATTCACAAAATCGCATCACTTTTACGAATCAAAATCCATTTAAAACCACTATTCAAGCGACAAAACAGGAGTGACAATCCGTCTACGGCCAAGTTCCCGCCAAAACTACCCTAACTTCTCAATTAAATGACATTTTGTAACAAATTGGGTATGTTCCGAAATACAACCCAGTACACTGGCCAATGCAAATGACGTCGTAAAACGACGCCATATTGGTGACTCGTTGTATCGAATGTGGTGGAATACGGCGTCAATTAATGACGTCATTCGCATTCGCCAGTGTACTGGGTTGTATTTCGGAACATACCCATAACTTCAACTCAGTCACAACGTTGGTTAATGTTTTGGGTAAGTCGTTACTGTTTAAAGCTGAACTGAATAAAACGTTATTACACGAAATATTATCTCTTGAGTAAGTCAACTTCCGAGACCCCTAGTTTAACTATGGTATTAATATCAATTTCGATAAAACTTTAATTGAGGTGGTTAGCGTTGCTATTATTTCGTGTTTTTTAAATCGTTAAAAATGGATATTAACATGATTGTCTTGACGAATTTGTAAGATAATTTAATTTGTACGTGGAAGAGCCATGCTGCAGTTATATTAGTAGTATAGTTGTAGCACGAGTGGGTCGACTCGACCGGGGAAGGACCACGCTCTCACAGAATACCAGCGTGAAATGGAAGCTTGATGCTACTGTGTTTCGTATGGCGAGTGTAGAGAACCGGAGGCCCTTTTTAATGGAAATGAGGCATTCCATCTTAGTCCTCACGGGTGACAACGCATCTGCACTTTCATTCGTAATCGAAGATAGATGTAGATGTCTACGGGCTACAGCAACCACTTACTATCACGTGGACTGTGTGCTCGTTTGTCACCCTATCCTATTAAAAAAAGATATAAATATCTATCGTATACACATAAAATCATTAAGTACTTACTTTTTTATTTTCGGCACATTTACTGACGTTTTCTATCACCTCTATAATATGTGCTGATGAATCAATAACCGTGCGTAATATTTCCTATATTAATAAGAATATTCACTTTAATCAAAATAAGGATGATACAAAGCGTTATTACTAATAAAATAAATTTCAATGTTCCACTAACTTTTTCTTTAGGACTCCGTTTTTTTTTAAATTTAATTTTTATATAGGTAGATTACTATTTAACCAGACACACAATCTCCCGAACAAAACCTAACTGACTGCAACACCACTATACTTAGTATAGAACATTGAATTAAAATAACAAGAACATTGATTTATTCTATGGGCGCAACATAAACATTTTTATTTTTTAATTTTTGTAATTATTTTTTGGTAATTTTTGTTAAAATGAAAATAACTTTAATTATAAAAAACGCGTCTTAAATATAAGTTGTGCTTGTTAAACAGATTTCAACCTTAACAAATAACAATTTATGATAAGCGTTGGGGTAATACCGGACGATTTTCGACTAGTTGAAAGAGTCGGGCAAAAATGTTATTTTCTCGACATCCATATAAGTCAGATTTCTGAAACATGGCGCAAATCGTTAATGGTTACACGTAATTTAGCTATAAGAAGCCTTTGCTTTTCAAAACTCAACAGTTTCTGCTTAAAACGTGTGCGAAGACAAGGCATAATTTTTTATATGCATGATGAAGAATTGGCCATCAAGCTGAAAGACCGGATGTCGCTAAAAATCGCAAATAAAAGTGATAGGGAAAAACCGGACGGACGAAAAAAATAAAAAAATCACCTTGTTTTATAAAATATTGCGTAGCACAAGCCCTACTTCTCGGAGCGACTGGCTGAAACGTGGGGTCAGGGCAGAATAAAATGGAGTCTTGTACCATATTGCTAGATTTCAAAAATATAGCATAATTCTCCGGGAATTCGAATTTTACGGTCTTACCCCATCACCGATCTTACCCCAATGCACTATATATATTTGTATTGTTAAAGAATTTAAGCATATCAAGCGTGATAGTTACATTAATGTTTATAGTAACAGAACGTCGCTTCGAATGAATCCCGTATGAACAATTGAAACAGTATCATTTTTTGTTTTTTATCTGTGGATGTTATTTAAACCAGTACTAACTTTGGTACTAACGGGTCCTCAAATAGTCTGCGTTTTGTAATAAGCACACCTTTTGATTCTGGTATTAACTGTTAAAATATATCTAAAATAATCATTCATATACAATGTAGTGACCTCTGTTGTTATAATTTGTAAACTCTTTTCTACATTATCTGTGTTATACTCTTTGCTTTATTATCTGTGTCATGTCTGTTAAAATATAGTTGTCTGTTGTATCACAACGCGGTCGTTTTATTAGATTAACGTTTATACTGTAACAAACCTGAATCTTTTAGTCTTGGTTTAACCTGTATTAAAATATTTTTTGGAATAAGACCAACTTTGTTCCGTTATGAAAATTGACAGATTAAACGCACATTCCGACATTTTATTTGAAAACGAACGTTAATTCCATTCCAGGCTTTCCTTCACTGGTACACTGGTGAGGGTATGGACGAGATGGAGTTTACAGAGGCTGCCAGCAACATGAGCGACCTGATCTCCGAGTACCAGCAGTACCAGGTACGTGACAATAAAATGAAAAATAAGCAGATTAATAATAATGTCCTCCAGACCAAATTTCGGCTACGGCGGCCTGCCTCAACGGAGGCTAGCCATCGGCGCAGGACAGGATTATAGTGCCCAAGTGTATGCGCAAGCACAGGTGCACTCTCTATTCGCTCACTTTCATAATCCGACGGGGCGGTAAACCGACACGACCTGAGAGAGATCAGGCGCAGGACCAACGGCTTTACGTTCTTTCCGAGGCACGGGGGTGAGATACCGCCAACTTCCTGACTCCGGACAGCTACCGAGAATTTCTTAACGGAAAAACTCAATAATTGATTTTTTGGCCCGACCCGGGGTTCGAACCCAGGACCTCGTGATCAGCAGTCGCACTACTATAACCACTAGACCAACGAGGCAGTCTCTGTATATATTATTATAACTATCAGCTAGCCTATTCCTTTTTATGTATGGTCAACTTTACCGCCCTATAAAACCAAACCTGGGACGGAGACACTGACAAAAGTACAAAGTCGTATACTACAATAATGGAACACTTCGAAAAATCAACCTAAATAACACTCGACACGGGTTTCTAAATTAATATTCTTGTTAGTTAGTTCCAAATTTTTCCTTTCAAGGGCTTTTATTGTCTGCTTGAAAGCGTAAATACATTCGACTACTTCGTTAAATTTCTCCCTATGAAATTGCGAAGAATCATTTAAGTCACGCATTTCGTAACTACACAACGCCATACTAAAATCGACGAAAATATTTACTATAATGTCAACTCTCAAAATGGCGTCGATGCGGCAGAGTCCTTGACCCCTTAATATTTGATGGTCATCTATTCAAACAAAGCTTTTTGAGTCACAAGACAAGCGATACAAGTGATCATATTAATCGTATGACCATATTACCCCCACGTGCTATATTTATATCAAAACAAACTGAAATGGACCGTAACTTAAGGCAATAAGACTTTTAAGAGTGCAGATTTATTTGTATTATTACTAATTCTGTCATTCAATAAAAATAAAGAAAAATGAACTTTATTTCAAGCACGTTAAAGTCTTTGCGTTCGTGGATTTTGTATCTATATATATACACGTGACAATACCACATATAAACTACTTTGTATTTTTTTCACCAGGACGCTCAAGTGGACGACGAAGAGGGGGACTTCGATGAAGAGGAAGAAGAGCAGGAAGCCCCCATCAGGGATGTATAGCAGATGGAGCGCTAATCATGAAGCATTTATTAAGCTTATTGTGTAATTCTTAAAATAATAATTCTTAAAATATACTCAATGATCAATCAATATTATGCCGTTTTATTTGAGTAGAAAATTGAAAAAGAAATATATTTTTATTTATTCAATGTTACCACACTTTACCCCATGAAGGTTAGAGAACAGGAGAACGATCGCCGTAGAAAATAGTGTCCCAGAAATATGGACACCATAAGTGAGGCGCTGCGATCGCTAAGTTCGGTCAATAAAAGTCATTTTCAGTCTATTTTTCCGATCAGATGCTCAACCACTCGCACATTCACGCACAATAAAATATTTCTCCATTTTTTAATGTTTCTTTTTGTCAAAAATTACAAAATTACGGAGCATGAAAATTTTCTACGAAAAAATGAAATGAAAATTTGTACATTATTCAACTAACTTCACCTACTTGTACTCATAAACAGCTAACTTCGCAGTCACTACTCACCGACGTCAGCGCCGCTATACATTCTACAATTTTCAAGGACAGGCGGGCTATGCTTTAGTACGTAGTGATCGTTCTCCTGTTCTCTAACCTTCATGCTTTACCCTCTCAACCCCCTAGCAAATTCATGAGACCGCGGTCATATTCCGTCAAATCCCTAGCGGTCTCAGGAGGTCGCACCCACCCACAGCACTTTAACACATAAAAACTTTTACATGTAGACTACTTTTTCTATGAAGAAGTTTGGCATTATATAATCAATATCTTTTTTTTATTTCGTACGCCATTCTCGCGCGAATGTTATTGTGTTGATTTCTGTATTTTTCTAGTGTTTTATTAGTGTTTTAGTATAGTGTTTTATTATAAAATTGTAATGACAATTTTTGTGTGAATGTACTTTATTCGAGTAATATTATTGAAATAATTGTGATTTTCACGCTGCCGATATTCGCTTGGTATGTTTTTTTTTGTTATCAAAATACAATAAAATCTTTTTGTAATGAAGTAAAACCTGACTTTTGTTTAGACCACAAGATAGAGAATTTTGTATAGATTTTATAATGCTATACTTCTTCATAGAAAAGTAGTCTCTAAATATAAGTTTTAATGGTTTTAAGTGCTGTGTGTGGGTGCGGTCGCATACGACCGCTCGGGATTCGCCATGCGCATGCGACTGCATGGGATTTTTATGGCGCGTGAAGGGTTAAAACAATATACAGATTAGAAATGCCTTTGATGGCAGCTGATTTTTTTAGCAGAGGTGGCAAACGAGCATGCGGCTCACCTGATGAAAAGTGTCGACCGTCACCCATGAACAACTCCAACACGACGAGAATTGCAGGTGCGTTGCCAGTAAAACGTACAGCAGTGAACTGCCAAGCAAGTTTTGTCGCGACATGCGTTGATGAAATTTTGCGGCTGGAATTAATCCGGACAATTCCTGAGCATTTCACGTGGTAAATACGATAGAAATGCAAAGACATGCAACATAACATGACGCTCGTGAAAATATTTAATATGCTAGGGGTTCTCACGTAATTGTAAATAAAATGATTTTGGGTTTTATTGAACATTTTTATTGAACAAGATAATTTTTATTACTACAAGAAAAAACACATTTACAAGTACAGTAAAAGCTCCTTATTCGCGCTTCCTTCATTCGCGTTTTCACTATTCGCAGATTAAAAAAATGCGACCCAATTCCTATATTCGCGGCTAAAGATTTCTTTATTCGCGGATCTAATCGGTATATCAATACATATATAGGCCCCCTGTTATTGTGAATTCCGTTATCCTTGAAACCAGTGGTTTGGTTTCACTTATAGAACGTAAATTCAATGAAAAATAACAACATTTTTTTTTTAGTCAAATCTCAATTTTTTCTTAATTCCTCAATTTTTGCCTGTCCTGAGCCAGCATGAAAGTATGAAGGAAAAGTTAAACCACAGGTTATATGTACCTATTGTGTTTTTATTGGAATGTTGTGTAGGTAGCTAGCGCGCGCGGTGATGTTTACAGTGATTACGTCACTCGGGCGCATATGGTATCCATGAATTTACGGACGGTGTCGGACAGAAACTTTTTAAATTTATGATAGAAAATAGCGTTTTTTTTAATTCGAATAAATATTTTTATATCAAAGCCAACTACCTATGGTTTTAGTGACAACGGTGTTTACACTTACACCTTGTATATTAATAAAAAAGATTCCAATAGGTATCCAACCCAATATCCTTTGTAAACGCGTTGTCAAATGGACTAATAAAAAGTAAAATATACCTTATTACAACTAAGCATAAAGTATGTTATTAAATGATATCACCGCTGTATTGATTCGGTCTTTGACATAAGCAGCCTTCGCCGCGGCCGGTGTTTTTGAGAAGGTAAACAAAGAGAGAATGAAAGCAGCCCTTATTACTCAATAATAAAATATAATCTTTATTTTTCTCAATTCTTATAATCTAAAATTTTAAGTAACTTACAAATGCTAGTTGTAGAGACTGGTGACAATAGGTTTCCCTGTGCTACAGCCACCAGGCCTCCACCACCGAAAAAAGAATCATTGGAAAGTATGTACTCATGAGAAATATATTTCAAGAGAAATATAAATTTAAAAAGAGAAAAAAAACAACAAAATATGTGTGTGCGTGTGCGCGCGCGTGTTTGTGTGTGTGTTTGTGGTCAGCATGAGGTTTTTCAAAAAATATACCTACTGTCGCCTGCTTTATTGACACAGAGAAATTAGCCAAAAGATATTAAAATTTGTAAATATATTAAAAGTATTAACAGGGCATAGTTGGGGTATCCATCCGCAGCATTTACGTAGGTTATACTTATCACTTATAAGAAGCAGAATTGATTTTGGCTGTTTTTTATATGATATGAGTGCTAATAGAAACATTTGTAAATTAGATAAAGTCCAAAATCGAGCACTTCGTATTATAGGAGGTTTTATCAAAAGTACACCAATACACGTTATGGAAAGTGAATTAAATATAACGCCTATATATATTAGAAGAAAATTTTTAGCATATAAATATTGTCTGAAAGGTAAATCTAGAACTAATAATACTACTATTAAACTATTAACAGAACTCAGCTTATTCTGTCAAGACAGGTACTGGCAAAATAAAAAGAAACCACTTCTAGCAATTACATTAGAACAAGTTAATAATAATAATGTGTATTCTTCGGATCCACTAGATATGTTCTCTTTAAATACTTGGGTATCAAATATCAATGTTAAAAACGTAATTAAACAGAACTTAAATTGTATCAAGGGTGCTAAAAGATGTCAGGAGATAAATACTTTAAAGTCAAATGTAATAAATGAATTAAATGTTAATTATTTCGGATGGCACAAAATTTTCTGTGATGAATCCAAAGATAAATATGGTGTAGGTGCCGCTTATTTTGACTCATTGCTGGGTAATAAAAGTAAAATTAAAATTCCTAATAATTTTACGATAATGTCAGCTGAATTAATTGCTATAAATGATGCCCTATTACATGCTGGTACTACAAATTTTCAAAAAACAGTCATTCTAACTGATAGCAAGAGTGCTCTTGAACATATTGCTCGATGCGTCTCTGGTCTCAGAGGTGTATCGACAGCATATTCGATATTAAATGAAATATTGTAACTTCAATGTAAAAACTGTGAGTTAGTATTGCAGTGGGTACCGTCTCACATCGGTTTACAGGGCAATGAGGAGGCTGATAAGCTGGCAAAATTGGCAATCACCCAAGGAAGAGAATATAATATTTATCCTGATTATTCAGAAATTTTAATTAAATATAAAGAGAAATGTTATACAATTTGGAAAGAATATTTTGATAAAAGATCGCAAGAAAAAGGAATTTTGTACAAAACCATCCAGAGTCAGCCTCCGAAAGTGCCTTGGTTTAATCAATGTCTGTTGAATAAAAAATATATTGTATTAGCAATGCGACTTCGTTCCGGACACATTCCGTGTAACAAGTTTGCTTTTATGATGAAAATAAAACAATCTCCAAATTGCGATACATGCAAAACAATAGAGGATGTACAACACTTGCTCGCGGAATGTTCCAAAAATCATCATGAAAGGAAACTATTAATTGCCAAAACTGATATTAAAATTTGTAACCTAGGGGAATATCAAAACATTTTGTCTGAACCATTATCTAATGCTGCTCAAATTGTATATAACTTAGTTAATTTTTTGTTTAAATAATTTAAGAAATTGTAGTTTGTTATTTAGTTATTAGGTACAATGGGACTGACATGTTTAAAATAACCTAAGTCCCTAAATTAAAAAAAAAAGAATAAAAAAAAAGATTAGGCCAGGGTTGGATTCAGACCCTCAAAAATATTGTACATGGAAAATAAAATTACACTATTTAAAAAAATTATATCACGTTTGACGTTTGTTGTTTCTTTTTTTGCCATGTGCCGGGATTTTGGCGTCACGCGTCTAGTTTATCTATACGTTTCGTTTTTACTGTTTTATTTTTTGTTTTGTTTGTTTTTTGGTTTTTGGTACCTAATATATTTTATATTCAATAAAGGTAAAACAAAAAGAGTACAAAAGAAACCATATCTGCTTAAGTGAATCTGAAAATCTGATTCATAAAATATTTTGAAATTCTGTTTTAAAACAGATTTCTTCTGGAGCATAAAGTTTTTATCGTGGTAGTCATCATAGTTGTATCAAGGATGCAACATAAGTGCATCGATCGAGCATCGATTGATTAGAAAGGGAGTTAATTCTAATCTTATTAAAAAAAAACGCGGTACTCACGTACACTACAGAGATTCTCGATATCGTAGGGGTAATATTAAAATGTAAAAGGACCTAATAATAATACAAGTCGACCTTTAGGTAAAATTATGGTATTTTCGCTTAGTATTATTACGATATTATGTACTACAAACTATGAAATAATATTACAATTAGGACTACGAAATCCCACCCTGGTTACGTCGTGTTTTGATATGACGTTTGTATTATGACAGATGCGCTACTTATTCTTGTATGAAAAAGTTATGAGTAAAATATTTAGATGGGCCTATCCTTCCTTTTGAAATCATTGGTACAGTGTACAAGTTTAATGTTTCTTTTCTGAAATACGAGATATATTTTGTATTATTAATGATTTTAAGTATTTTTGTAAAAAAATGCTGTTGTTTCCTAATAAAATAAATAAATAGTATATAACATAAAAATAAAATAAATAAATATTATCATAAAATTATATCTTTAAATAAAATATTGATATATTTTATTTAAAGATATAATTTTATGATAATATTTTTAGTAAAATATTAAAGACAACAGACGTCAAACATATCAATCAATAATACGACTTAATTAAAATCACATTTGTCAAATAAATCAGTCAGTACGTTCTTGAACAAAATAAATACGAACTTTTAACTTTCTTTATGGGGGTATATTACCTTTTGATTAAATACGATCTTATTAACTACCCTTGGTCCTCGGACAAAGAATTAGTCTAGCTATTCAACGGGGAAACGCTGCCAGTATCTTCGGAACCTTGCCTAAAGTATATTACTATATATAAACTAAAATACAATATTAAAAAGGAGGTCCCTTTTTAATAATATATTTCAGTTATTATGATATATGTTTTTAAGGTTTTTAGTATTAGAACTAGAATTTAGAATGTTGTTTGTTTTGCGTATATTGAGGAAGATAATTATGATTTTGTATTAATTAGATTAGAAGTGGATAAACTAGGTTTGCCAACCGTCCTGTTTTCCCAGGACATGTCGTAGTTTTTTAGTGTCCTGGGATGTCCTGGATAGTTTTTAAGCAGCGTACTGGGTTTAAAAAAAAAGCGCCCTGATAAGGTCATGTCATTTTAAAATTCAAAGAATCAAATGGACTGCGAACCGATAGCGTGGTGAAGTGTTTTTATTTTGTTATGTATGTTATCGATTGAATATAAAAAGCGTAGTTAGATATAAAAAGCGAAAACGAACCGATACTTGCATACATAGTACATACATTTGCCACGTTTTCGGTTCGGCTCAGTTAGCAGTTAACAAGGCCTTTACTGCGTCCTGTTTTTAAACTGTATTATCCTGGTTTATCTAACTTCAAATCCTAGTTTTTTAAATTTGCGGTTTGCAACCCTAGGATAAACCTACTACGGGTATTTGTAATACTAGGGTATTTCTAAAATTAGAGGAATTTAAAAAAAAGTTTAAATTGTGTGAAAAAATTTAAGAATACAGCTACAGCACTCAAGCGTGTATATTTTCAATGATGACAACACTTTGTAACCGAAACCGAAAGATGCACCTAAGTTTCAATTAGAGACATTTAGTGAGCGTGAGATTATATAAAACACAAAAATGTTTCTACCTATGTCCGTTATAGATTATCCAACCGATGTGCCTAAATGCATTAGGCACTATATAAATACCTGCGGGTAATAAGGCCTATCGGATAATAAGGCCTAAGTAGCAAAAATCGTGTTTATAATAGCCGCTCTCGCTCAAGGAAATAACAGACTCCTATTACACGATAATGTCTCTATAAGTTTGCAGAGATGCGCCACCTCGTGCCCTGCCGCTAGAGTTTTTTTAAATACAATAAGGGTAACAAACGAGCACACAATCCGCCTGATGGTAAATGGATGCTGTGACCCATTGACATCCACATTTATCCTCGATTAAGAATCAAAACGCAGATGCGTTGTCACCCTTGAGGACTAAGATGGAATGCCTCGTTACCAGTAAAAAAGGGTCTCCGGTTCTCTACACTCACCATACGAAACAGCAGTATTAAGCTACTATTTTACACTGGTATTCTGCGAGAGCGTGGTTCTTCCCCGGTCGAGCCGACCCATTCGTGCTACAACCATAATATAGCTGCAGCGTGACTCTACCATCAGTGATAAAAATCAGCCCAGATAAATCTTAGATAATTACGTATTGTAATAATACACTTAGCTACCTAAAATCGTAATCTTTATCTTAGTCAATAAAGGCTTTGTTGATCTTGAGGATTTAACGTACCGTCGTAATAAAAGCCTATTAAATTTCACCATGGGCCTTATTATACTCCCTCTTTGTGTGTAATTTATTTTAATTTTATAACATATTTTATATCACTTTTATGTTACAAATGCATATAAATCGTATAAACTTTTATTACTAAACTAATAACGTAGTCAGAAAACGATCTGGTTTCAGCTATCCATACAGTGCAAAGACAAAGTGTGTCGAAGAATTAAGGTTTTGACATTAGAAGCTATTAAATTATGTGTAATTTATTAGTACTGCGCCTAACCTCTCTCGGATCGTGTCAGATTGCGATTTGATGATAAGGGAATAGAGAGCGCACCTGTGCTTGCGCATACATTGGGATATTATAGTTGTGTACTGTGCAAATAGACTTCTCCGTGGAGACTAGTCTATTAACACAGCAGCTGTGACAAAAATACGCTTGGGAGGACAATCAACCCAACTCTCAACTCAACCTAACACTCATCTCAACTCGAGACACAACTGACGCACTGACGATAATCACGAGGAGTGCGTTTGTTTTTCAGTCGGTCCATCATTATACTAGTGACTTTAAGAGCTGTTAGGCAAGGCTTAATTGCTGCATTCCTGGGTTCTTCTTGAGGTCCTGGGTTCGAATCTCGGGTCGAGCCAAAAAATCAATTGTTGAGTTTTTCCATAGAATACTATAATACAAGTTTTTCCGTCAAATAATTCTTAGTAGCTGCCCGGAGTCAGGAAGTTAGCGGTGTCACACCCCCGTTTTCTGCCATTGGTCCCGCGCTTGATCTCTCTACAGTCGTGTCGGTTTACCGTCCCATCGGACTATGAGAGTGAGGGAATAGTTTCATACGTGGTAGAGCTACGTTGCAGCTATATTATGGTTGAAGCACGAAACCGGGGAAGGACCACGCTCTTACAGAATACCAGCGTAAAATAGCAGCTTAATACTGCTGTGTTTCGTATGGTGAATGTAGAGATCCAGAAACCCTTTTTTACTGGAAACGAAGCATTATATCTTAGTCATCAGTGGTGACAACGCATGTGCGTTTAGATTCTTAGTCGAGGATAATCTTTGGGCCACAGCATCCACTTACCATCAGGTGGACTGTGTGCTCGTTTGTCACCCTTATTCTATAAAAAAATAGAGATTACTGGTTACTGCTTGCGCAATAATCCAGTCCTGCGCCAATGGCTAGTCTCCAATGCGAACGGCCGCCGTGACCGAAATTCGGTGTGTAGGACATATATATCATTAACAAAATTTCCTTTTTTTTCCAAAAATAAACAATTTTTTTTCTATTTTTAGTGTCACACGCCGGGTTTCCGTTAGACCTAAATAAATGAAAAAAAGACGTGTGGCACTCGGGGACTGCCGCGGTAAAGCTATTGCATAGCATTTTGTATCAACTTATGCAATTATAATTATTAATATAAGGACTACGTAAACATTCAGTACAGCAAGATTGGAAGAAAAATGACGTCTAAATATTTTTTCGTATTTAGTAAACGAATAACTAGTTGGTAAATTAATCATGATATATATCTTTTTATTTTGCCGGAGACTAAAATGATATTGCTTTTTTTCGTAACTGCAGATTCTGTGGATTTATTTCATTATTTTGAACAATATACGAAATTTAAGTGACTAAAATTAAATCTAATCTGAACCAGAATCATAAAAACTGTATTATTCGTGCTAAACGCATCTAATAAATAGCTGTTATTTTTGTCTCCTGCGAAAAAAACAGACTATAGGAATCTATCGAATACCTACATAAACAAAATATCACCTATAAATAAAATATTACAAAGTGGAATAACTAATAAGAGTGGCAACGTCGCACTATACAAAGGAATTGCGTAGGTGGCACAAGTCGCGGGCTCGAACTCATTGGTGGGCGCGGCCAAAAAGCACGTTGCACACTGGAATCGTGCCACTCGTACTAAATTATTAGGCGCTGCGTTATCGCTTTATACTATACCTCTATGGCTCTATAGATACCTAATATAGATTGCTTATTTTATTATGTTTAGTTTTCCCCGGGTGGTCATGCAGCGATCACTCAAGAGTTCACGACGCCGAAGTATGAACCGGAACAGTCATCGCATCCGTACTAGCTGTTGCCAGCGGCTTCAAACGCGTGAACTCGAAAATTATCCCACAGGAACGAAATACCTGAATAAACGGTATCAAATGTGTTATTGAAGACTAGGTATAACCTATCTCTGAGCTAAATATCATCCAGATCCCTTCAGCTGTTCTGGCGTGATTGAGTAACATACATCTATCCATCCAAACTTTCGCATTTATAATATTTAGATAATAATTGTAATTAGTTCTGCCTACCTATAAATTGTTTTCAAAAATACTTACCTGTCTTCTTACTTTTTTTTATATACACACAATATCACTAGATGTAAACACATGTTTTTATCAAGACAAGTGACCCGTCAAGACTGTTTCCTTAGTACCGACGTACTTAGGCAGGTAGGTAGGCAGTTTACATTTTAGTGTCCACGACGCAGCGACAGTTTGTCAAATTTTGTTGTATAGTAGGTTATGGGTATTTAGGTAATAACAATAGGTAGGTACCTATCCACCGAACCGTCAACGCCGCGGAAGTGATTCTCGTCCCACCTGTCCGCGCAGTAACTTTTTTTACGACCGCGCGAGACTGTCGCAACAAAAACGATTACTACTGAAAAACTAATATAGGTACCTACCTAACATTCAAATAAAAATATTCTCAAAAAGCTCAACGAATTCATTATTTTAATAAATAAATAAAAATAAGTATTAATAATTTCTAGACACATCTCAACAGATATTTCGTTAATAAATTGCTATCAATACTGAAGCATTCTTTTATATTTAGCATCCATTTAACACAAAAAACTGATAAGAATACTTTTTAAACAACATATAATCAATAAACGATAATCGCGTATAGTGAATTTCGAGGTAAATTATTATATGTAAACGTTTTTGAATCGTCGTAATGATACATATTTCCAAAAGAAAATATCTTCACAATTAATTTGATGTAAAATAACATTAGAAATAACGTATAAAAACGGAGAAGTTATCAAATTTTTGATCGAGTTCCTAACCAGGATACAAACAAAAATGGCGAATAGTCATTTTCACATTTTTTTAGAAATAACGTATAAAAACAGAAAAATTATCAAATTTTTGATCGGGTTCCTAACCAGTACACAAACAAAAATGGCGAAATGTCATTTTCACATTTTTTTTCTATAAAGTTATTTGTTACAGAGTACACAGATAAAATTCACTCTCATAGATGACAAATTTCAAACACCACAATCTCTAATTTTTTACTCTGCTATCTTCAGCGCTGTACACGAACGGAACGATGTCGTTGAGAGCCGTGGTTGCTCACATGGTTAGCGCTCGTTATAAGTATCACAGTACGGGAGCAACCCGAATTCGATCCCCACTGGCACCAACGAAATTGTTGCGTGCTGATTTAGCTATCAGTTGGAAAGTCTGTTTTTCTGGGACGTTTTGTTTTGTTACACTGACATCTCGCAAGTCACCTAGGGACCTAGGAGGTTGTCGGTTGCTTATTTTTTATTTTTCTTTAAAATTTTCGTCGGTAAAATAATATATTTATAAAAGTAAAAAAAAAGTAAAGTTACAGCCTATATACGTCCCACTGCTGGGCACAGGCCTCCTCTAATTTCTGAGAGGGTTTTAAGGCAAGGAAATGTCCGCCACGCTGCCTCAATGCGTGTTGACGAACTTCACATGTCTTCGAAATATATATTTTTTAATTTCTCAGACATGCAGACCCGAGTTCGATCCCCGCCGGCACCAATGAAATTGTTAATTGCAATTGTGCTGATTTACCACGTGCTCGGCGGTGAAGGGAAACATATTGAGGAAACCTGCACGTCTGAGAATATTGTTACGAGCTTGAGGTTCGTGACAATAAAAATTGCCGATAGAATTACCTAAATTAACACTTTAATTCCCTTTACACTAATTAAAGTTAAAAACACTAATAATTAATCACACTGATTCACTTAATTCCGCTCCGAAACTTCGCTTGTCTCGCCAAGTCCAATACTTCCTCGATCGCACCTTGCAACGCCTATAAATACACATTAGTACCGAATCATCCAGAACATTCAAGTAAATACGCGCACCGATCGACAAAGCGTCGAAAATTCGAGAGTCAGCTTCCAGAAGCTTAGTTCTTCTGTTCGATACTAGATGGCGCTAGTGCCGTCGACTTCGGCGCGTAACACTGCCCCCTCCTAAGACATGCTCGTCCCGAGCATTATCGGCCCCATAATGTCGCGCCTGGCGATCCACATGGACGATCTTAGGAGTCCCTCTTGCGCCTTTGTGTAACGGCTCCGCGATGTCAAGGGATGTCCTATCCCATGGTGCACCAACATTGTACAATTTCAGTGCTCCTCTACTACGTGTCTGAGGTCCCCGCACGGCCGCACAACTTGTATATGTACGACACCAAGCCTCGACATCGTCACGATAATGGACCCAGTAAAACTGTTCTCGGACCTTCAGCAGAGTCCGTTTAACTCCCAGATGGACTCTTGAACGGCCATTATGGCACAGCTGTAGAACATTCGGCACTTTAGCCTTAGGGACAACCATTAGCAAACGACAGCTGTCTCCTCGACAATTGTCTCATTTACGGCACAGGACTCCACTCTGAATTAGCAAGCTGTCCCATTGGGCCCAATAGCTTTTCGTGGTTGAACTCATCGCTGAGACGTCGCTCCACTTAGGCTTGGTAGCACGGGCCTTCATCCATTCCAGAATCGGCTTGATGTCCGGATCTTCCTGCTGTGCATGTCGTAGGCTGTCCTTCCACCCGTTGCTGAGGTGGTCTGTCCTGAGCATCCTCACGGATACCACTTCCTTCCTCTCTTGCCTAGTACAATGTTTCCGATCTTCAGGACAAGGTCTTCTTGACCATGCATCTGCGTTGCCATGAGATTTCCCGCTGCGATGTCTGATAGTAAAGTCGTATCCCGGCTGCTGCTGGGCGGTGATGTTAGCCGCACTTCCCTTCTGAGATCGTTCACCTTCCCTTTCTAGAGTTCGCTTAGGGCAGCTGGATCGAAGATGGCCCCTTTCCCCACAGCCATAGCACCTAGGGCTGTACACTTTATTGTGGTCGCGAACCGTAGCTGCTGCAACCTCCCTAGCGCAAGGGGAACGACGATCCTGCCACCGCAGGCGGTGCCGTTAGCTGCACTACCCTCTCGAGATCGATCAACTCTCCTTACTACAGTTCGCTTAGGGCAGCTCGAGCGAAGATGGCCCCTTTCCCCACAGCCATAGCACCTAGGGCTGTATCCTTTGTTGCGGTCGCGTACTGTAGCTGCTGCAACCTCCCTGATGCGATGGGAACGATGATCCTGCCGCACGGCTTCCACCTCCAGTGCATGGACCAATGCGTCCTTAAGCGTGTCGTGGTGCCAGAGTCTCACAGCAGCTCTGACTTCAAGGTCGCGGATGCCGTCGATGAATGTCTGAACCAGGTTCCCTTCCATGAGCGCAGGTATGCTTTTCGAACCATCTTCTTCATCTCAAGGGCCTACTGCTGCAGGTTTCAGGTGAGCGTCGCCATATCTCGCCTCCAAGGCCTCAAGAAGCTGCTCGTAGGTCACTTTCTTACCGAGAGCTTCCAATACAGTTAAGGCTTGGTCGCGCAGGCCCAGGGTGAGTGCAGTCATGGCTTGGCTTTTATTCCAGCCGTTCGCCTCCATGACGGCCTCGAACTGGATTTTGTAGGCCGACCAGGAAGAGGTCCCGTCGAACGGCGGCACTTTGAATCCACGTAGCGAAGGTGTTGTAGCTACTACGGGAGCTGTTGTTCCATCCCCAAGTTTGAGGTCGTCCAGCGTTTTCTTCACGTCAGCCATTACGTTGTCAACCCGATTGTTTACTTGGTCGATTCGGGTTTCGGCCTCCGACAGGCGGTTGTCATGTCGAGCAACCTTATCCTTCACCTCCCGTATCTCTTTTCCGTTTTCCGAAGATAGCGTGAAGGTCCTTCATGAGGAGCATCTGCTCTTCCTTATCGCGTTGGAGTTGCTCTTCTAAACAACGGGCCTGTTCCTCCCGCCGGCGGGCTTGTTCCTCCTGCCGGCGGGCCTGTTCCTGCTGCCGGCGGGCCTGTTCCTCCTGTCCGCCCCGCAGCTGCTCTTCCAATCGGCGGGCCTGTTCCTCCTGTCCACCCCGCAGCTTCTCTTCCAAACGACGGACCTGTTCCTCCTGTCGGCGAGCCTGCTCCTGCAGCATCACCATCAGAGCACCTAAGTCAGGTGCTGCAGATGTAGGAGCTATTGACGGGCCTGCAGCCGGCGGCTGGCCCTCCGACGTCTGCGGCGTTGTACCACCAAATCTTCTTTGGTCCGTCTCCTGCTGGCGTTGACTTCGGGTACGGACACCCTCCGTTTCCTCCTTAGGTAAAATCGGCATGATTTTATCCCACTTCTGACACCAATTGTTACGAGCTTAAGGTTCGTGACAATAAAAATTGCCGATAGAATTACCTAAATTAACACTTTAATTCCCTTTACACTAATTAAAGTTAAAAACACTAATAATTAATCACACTGATTCACTTAATTCCGCTCCGAAGCTACGCTTGTCTCGCCAAATCCAATACTTCCTCGATCGCACCTTGCAACGCCTATAAATACACATTAGTACCGAATCATCCAGAACATTCAAGTAAATACGCGCACCGATCGACAAAGCGTCGAAAATTCGAGAGTCAGCTTCCAGAAGCTTAGTTCTTCTGTTCGATACTAGATGGCGCTAGTGCCGTGGACTTCGGCGCGTAACAATATAATTATAATCGAATGTCATCAATCAATCAAATTGACATAGGTAAGTACAGATAAAATTAGCGGAACATTAATAAAATTTTGAGATCGTTTTTTTTTCAAAATTTTATTTATATTCCGCTATTTTTGTCTGTGCAATTGTGCAATTTGATTTACATTCGATCTCTAAATTGTAGTTTGCGAGGGTAACGGGGATCTATCAGCTCCGGCAAAACACATTTCTGATAAAAGCTATCTAATTTTAAAATTTTGTCTGCCGTCCAAAACGCATCATCTTTTTCAATAATATCAATTTCTATGCCAAACAGAGTAGTATCGAAATCCAAAGTTCAAGCAGGGGTGAATGTAGCGTAGTAATTTAGAGCGCAGGTATAGCTATAGTCATACGAACGTCACAGGCCGCAGCTGACTGAGTCGAATAAAACTAGAATAAGCGCGCGTCACCGAGCATGCATGTGTGTGTAAGTGTCGTCCTCCCGCACCGCACCGGGGGAAACATTATTCAGTGAGATGCACGATAATTCATATAAACACGCGCGCGTAAAAAAAAATACGAAAAGTAAAAAACGAATTAATTTACGGACTCCTATCCAGATGTTTACTAGGAGAATACAAAGTTTATTTCATTTTTGTAATATGGCTAATTATTAATTAGGCAGGAATTTCTAAGATTAATAACTAATTAACTAAGATTAAGGTTAAGAACTAAGATTAAGATTAATGATAAGATAGGAACTGATTTAATATAAGGTTTACATTTACAATGTTCCGAAATAAATAAATAAATAATTGACCATGAATGAGTAAAAATAATATCTTTTATTTTACAGTATCTAATGTTATAATATAAGGTGCTTCTAAAATATATGCCACGGTTGTTTGTATGGAGACTTGGCCAATCAGCTGACTGATTTCCATACAAAGTGCAATTTTTTTTGAGAATTGACTATGGGTTCTTTGGGGAAAGTGATACAGTATCATGAGTAGAACCACCAGTTGCAGCTATGGTATATTGTAGTTTAGAAGCACCTTATATTTCAGTTAAAATAAGTGCAAGTAGGTATTATTTTTCTTGTACCGAATTTCGGCCCATCTCTAATATATATATATATATATATATATATATATATATATATATATTGAGATTCTAAATTGAGAATTTAAACTATACGCGTGTGTGTGTTTGTGTGTATATAAAGAGGGCTACTTTTAATATCGCTCATTTTAATATCAAAAATTTAGGTTATCTTTATAGCAGTATTATATTTTCAATTCAAAATTAGTACTACATTTGTGATAATAATAAAATGTATGTATATAGAGTACTCACTCATTTTCTTTCACTATTATTTCGTGACTTTCTTCATTAATAATAAATGCACTTTGTTCATTCATATTCAAAACACTTTATACACAAACACCGTGTCGAAGACTGCCGAAAAAAGAAACGACGTTAGACAATGCACGGCCTTCAAGCCACACCTCCGTGCCCGTCGGAGTGGGGAGCGTGAGGTTTTTTCGTTACGGCGGAATAAATTTCTGGATTCGGTCCCCACGCTCAAGGCCCGCGATAGAAGCTATGCAATAGCTTAATAAATAGGTGGGTATATATAACAAAGTAAAAATAAGCAAATTCATCGCGTATGGTATCAAAGTGAGCTTTGGGCTCTCGCGGCAAGTTAACGTTGTCTGCTTGGCCATCCGTACGTATAATTAAACTTACGAAAACCTGTGTTGGATTTTTGATAACTTGTTTAGTTGCACTTTGTTTAGCTAATGAAAAGGACGTGTTTTCCTACCAAAATTAATAGTAAACCGAGTACTTCTAAGCGTTCTAGTAGCGTCAAAAAGACATCGTTTTGCAAAAAAAGACGTAACAGTAGTGATGAAGGTGAAGGAATTGACATGGATTTCTTAGAATTTTCGAGTGATGAAGAGGTTTATTCGCAATGTGATTATGAAGATGGATCATCTGAAGAGGAAAGTGATGACGTGATGGTTACGATACTCGGAAACAACCTGAAAGGATAAAGCATATATTGAACACTCTCCAGAAGTCAAGTTCAGCCTTGACGTCAACAAATTCAAATAACATAGCTTCTAAGCCACGTCCATCGCATGTGTCAGCGAAATTGTCCTCTGCTTCAAAAATGGTAGATGATATTATGCCGCAATCTCCTAAGGAAATGGAGGATGAGCTTATGCTACAACCACCACCAGCAAATAGCCGGCATATCCCTTCCATAGAACAGGATTACAATGAACTTCCTGACATATCTGATTATCTATTACGAGAGAATATGTCTACCCCTAGTTTTTCCCTGTTAAGATCGGACGTGCCTACTCCCGACTACTGTGATGGCAATTTAGCATCCGAACCTCATAATTCACCTAGCTCGTCTTTGCCTCACTCGCCTATTCGTAATATTGCGGAAAACTTACCCTCTCGAAAAGAATCTTCAGAACGTGGTGATTTAGTCGGTCCGTCTATTTTCCGTTCGCGAATTCCAAATAATGCAGAAAATTTACTCTCGAGAGAGGTAGCTGCAGCTATTCGAAATGAAGAAAATGTAGGGTAGGTACATTTTCTTCGTTTCGTGTGCGAATTTCTTCGTTTCGAATAAGCTACCTCTCTGAAAATGAGGGTAGTACATTTCTTTCGTTTGATTGGTGGTATTTTCTTCGTTCGAATATCAGCTACCTCTCCGAAAAGTAGGGTAGGTACATTTTCTTCGTTGAAGCTGCGCTACTCTCTCGAAAATGTAGGGTAGGTACATTTTCTTCGTTTCGAATAGCTGCACCTCTCGAAAATGTAGGGTAGGTACATTTTCTTCGTTTCGAATAGCTGATTAGTAGTTAATCTAGATTGCCCTACAGAAACTTGGAGCACTGATCGAAGCTCAATGAAGACAATTTACTTTACTCAGTCACAAGAGCTACTAGTACCGCCTCCAGCGAATCCTTTTGAAGCATTGAGACTTTTGATTAATGATAAATTGATAGACCTAATTGTGCAAGAAACTAACGCTCACGCAGTAAGAGTACTATCTTCACCTGGTGTAACAGATCAATCAAGAATCACACGCTGGAAGGATGTAACACGTGAAGAACTTTGGACATTTTTTGGACTGCTCCTGCATACAGGAACAATTCGCCGAAATAGGCTAAGTGATTATTGGAAAAAGCACTGGCTATTTAAATGACCAGTTGTTCTCGTCACGTGCCGAGAAACCGGTTTATGTTAATACTACGTTGCCTACACTTCTCTTCTGATTCAAATGAGGAAGATAGGTTGGTTCCAATTCGCCCAATCATGAACCATTTTAATGAGACGATGAAACGTATTTACAGTCCAGGTAAACAATTATCGCTTGACGAGTCGATGGTTTTATGGCGAGGTCGACTTATATTTCGGCAATATATTAAAAACAAGCGCCACAAATACAGTATAAAGTTATATGTTCTGACGGAACCGGATGACACGGTCTTGAATTTTCAAGTATATAGTGGTGCAAATGATACTACCTCAGGAAAAGGACACACAGAAAAAATTATCCTGAAATTGCTCGAAGAAAGATTAGACTACGGCCACAGTATATACATGGATAATTATTATAATTCCTACAATATGGCAGTAAAATTACTGGAACGAAAAACTTACTGCACAGGCACCTTGGGAAAAAACAGAAAATATAATCCAGTGGATCTCGGTTCAGTCACACTCAGAAAGGGAGAAACAAATCATCGTTCTTGAATGGTGTCCACATCGGTAAGTGGAGAGACAAACGGAATGTGCTCTATATATCCACGGAACATGACGACGAGATGGTAGAAGTCACTAGCAAAAGGGGCCAAGTGTTGCTAAAACCCTCAGCTATCGTCCATTACAATAGCTTTATGTCTGGGGTAGACCTTCAGGACCAAATGTTGGCCTATTACCCATGCCAAAGAAAGACGCTGCGCTGGTACAAAAAACTTTTTGTACATATTCTGCAAATGAGCCTAAGTAACGCGTTTTACTTATTTAATAAATACTCAAATTCCGACAAGATGAACCTCTATGATTCTAGAATGACTATCTTAGAAAATCTTTTACCTCAAGCTGTACCAACGGAGCAAATTAAGTTAAAAATTCAACACAATTTGACGAAAATAGAAAACTTTAAATTACGTGAAAAACGAGATGGTAATTCCACAAAAATTACTAAAGAAATCATCAGGAAGGAGTGCAAGGGCTACAGAGCCAAGAAGAAAAGAGTAGCTACCTTATACGAGTGCAAAGGATGTGATGCATCCCCAGGATATTGTACAGCATGTTTTAGCAATGTCCACTCTTAAAGTGTGTTATGTATTTAATATATTGTGTATATATGTGCCTTATTTACCTACCTTCTTATGTTTTAAATTAATAAAAAATGTTTGTTGTTTACACTATCTATCATTTTATGGGGTGATCATTATGGTGCAAAAGGAGCAGAAGTACTTACTGTAATAATAACATGTTCTTTATTGCACAACCCTCGCCAACACGGATCCGTGTAGCTGGCCACACGCATGTTATTGGCCTGATACACGGATCCGTGTTGGCGATAATAATTATAGAATAACAATAATAATAAATAAATGAATATTATTACATAGTCCTAATTTATGTTTTCTTACATACACTCAATATTTTTATAAATTTTTATGTGGGCCCCCGTGGTTATCATTGATATTTAAAAGGGCATTCAATGTGTTAATAAAAATATACAGTGTTTGCCAAGCTTCGCAACCATGGCAAATACAATGCACGAAAATCTATGAGAGAGCAGGGGGATTATGATAGAATGTATTGAATGAATTATATGAATGAATGAGAAACCAATTAGGGCAAATAATATTACGCTCACCAGATGCCGCTAGGTGAGAACGACGTGAACTTATATGTTACGCAAACGTTCGTATAGTGATACAATGTCGTCAGTATGAAAAAGTTGTGATTGAAATAAAAGTTTTTCAGTTTCTAGTGCATGATTATAAATAAAACAAAGCGTCCGTGTTGGTCTTAAGTGTTTTTTTAATTTTTCACATTTTTAATAGAATAATGGTGACAAATGAGCATATTATAGTCCACCTGATGGTAAGTGGATGCTGTGGCCCATAGACAGCATTTAACCTGGATTAAGAATCAAAATGAAGATGCGTTGTCACCCCAGAGGACTAAGATGGAATGCCTCGATTCCAGTAAAAAGGGTCTCCGGTTCTCTACACTCACCATATGAAACACAGCATAATTACGCTGCTATTTTACGCTGGTATTCTGTGAGAGCGTGGTCCTACCCTGTACGAGCCGACCCTTTCCCGACCAAACATAATATAGCTGACTAAAAACTTATTTGTTATGCAAATATTCTTAAAAAAGTGTTGTCATCATTAAGAAGCTGCGATTGAAATAAAAGTTTTGCGGTTTCTTTAATTTTTTACATACTTTTTTTAAAATTCTTCTACTTTTATTTTTAATATTAGTAGTTTGGTTTATCCATTTTTAATCTATGTCGTTCTGAAATAATATTTTCAATTATAAAATAAAATTGTTAATTGCAATTTTAAGTGCTGATTTACCACGTGCTCGACGGGGAAGGAAAACATCGTTAGGAAACATGTCAGAGGAACAAGAAAAAAATATATCGAAGACATGTGAAGTTCGTCAACACGCATTGGGGCAGCGCGGCGGACATATCCTAGCCCTAAAAACTGTCTCAGAAAGGAGAGGAAGCTTGTGCCCAGCCGTGGGACGTATATATGCTCCGTGGCGCAGTGGCTTAGCAATGAGTGGCTGCGCTGGGGGCCGCGGGTTCGAATCCCGCACGGAACAAGTATTTGTATGGCCTACAAGTAATTGTTCCTGGTCTGGATGTTTGTTCTTGTGCAATTTATGTTTGTAAACTGCCTCCACGATACTGGAGAAAATCCTAGTGTAGGAATAACGTTTAAAAAAATTAATATTTCCGAAAGAAACATTAATTTTTACACTTTTCTAACAAATTAACTTAAGCCGCTATGAAATATGTCAAATATTACACCTCATTTTAAAGTGGTGTCGCCGTGTTGGCAGAAAATGTCGTGGATGACCTCACTACGATATAGTATAAAAATTTTATGACTACTGCTCAGGATTAATGCGGTTTTTTTTTAATTCAATAAACCCTAAGTTTTTGTTAAAACAGTGGACCCCCGGTAATCCGACATGTCTTTAACTTGTAGGTAGATTCGAGTCGGTATTCTTAGCGAATACGTGGACAAACAAGTTGCAATTAGTTTGCACCACCACGAATCTAGCTTGACGTGTATTGTCTCAGTTCAAATGTGATTATGGTATCGGCCTAGCTGGATTTCATTATTTACTGTTTAGATATTCACTATTCATTGTGCATCACATGACATTTTTATTTTTTATATTTTTTATTTGATATGTAATCTGTCGGATTACAAGATATTTTTTTTTTCAGTACTCTATAGTCCGAAAAATTCGATAGTCCGACACCGCCATGCAAAACGTTTGTCGGATTACCGCGGGTCAACCGTAACTACTATTGTAACGAATAAATAAAATAGCAGTACCATGTTCACTTTTAGCAGATACGTAAAAATGGGCATATTACGGATAAACATACAAATAGTTAACAATTTTAAAATCTATCATCATCATCATCATCATTTCAACGCCTCACAAGTTCACTGCTGAACGTAGGCCTCTCCTAAGCAACCATGCTCCTGAGACACCAGGTCGTCGCTCCATCTAGTCAACAGTAGTAGTAGTAGGGGCAGGCCCACACTTCGCCTACCAGTACGCGGCTGCCACTCGAAAACCTTTCTTTTCCATCGGTTGTCGGTTTTTTGAGCTACATAGACGGCCCTTTGCCTCCAACTTCCTAATCCTTTCAGCTATATCGTTTACTCTGGTTCTACTGCGGATATCCTCATTTCAAAGATTATCACGCAGAGAAAGTTCGAGCATTTATGTTAACTATAAATTAAGAACAGCACTTCACTCTGTATCAAACCACAGCAGTAAAGTACGTCCTGTTTAAAGATTAAAACAATATACTAAATGTAAAAAAAGATTGTATACAAAAAAAAAAGAATGTATGAAAACATATTCCGTTTTTTTTTTATAGAATAACTTCGATTTGTCAAAGATTTTATTAACCGTTTATTCCGGAGTACACAGTCCACCGGATGGTGAGTGGATGCTGTGACCCATAATTTATCCTTGATTAAGAATCGAAATGCAGATGCGTTGTCACCCGTGAGGACTAAGATGGAATGCCTCGTTTCCAGTAAAAAGGGTTCTTTACACTTAACATACGAAACACCGAAGCATTAAAATGTTATTTTACGCTGGTATTCTGTGAGAGCGTGGTCCTACCCCGGTCGAGCCGACCCATTAATGCTACAACCATAATATAGCTCCAGCGTGGCTCTACCACGTATACATACTTATATGAATGACCATGGTCGCGGGGATGCTGCAAAGCATCCGGAACGTCGGGAATTAAAAATAAGTAGAATTTGACGGGATATAATCCGTGAAAGTAGTTGTATTTAATGATTACTAGATACATATATTAACAAGGTTTAACTTTGTCCTCTGTGAGTTTTTTACTGTATGTGAAGAGCCTAAGTCTATCTTAGCGGATAGTGATATATTTAGGTGCCCTAAGTCCAGACTTCATGAATTATGCACTCCCGAACCTACCTCAATGTCATTTTAAAAAACGCGAGAGAGCGCATTATCTTGCAAAAACGTCACAAAGTTTTAAGGTTTCTTTACATTAGAGCCGAATTCGCGACGCGAAAAATATTGTAAGTTGTGTAACGTTCGTTACTAACTCTGTTACCATTCTTTGAACCTAGGGTTCCCAAAGTTATAAGAGTTAGGACCCTCGCTACAATATAATATTTCGCCCACCCTGTCGTATTTTATTTATCTTCTTTTGAATATTGTTATTTTTTATGGAAGTTAACTCTGACGGTAACGGGACGAAGAGGTGGACCAACTCATGTTATGCGTAAGGTCTTCCCCTACTTGAGTAAGGGTAGGTCCAAGTCGTATCGCATTATACCCGAGAGTGATACACCCTGAGACGAGAAGGTGGAACATCTGTGCCTGTCACTCAGTGTGAGTTCTCTGTTAAAAGGTTGTTATTATGGGTGGGAGGTCTATTAGATAGAAACCTACATATTGTCTTTCAATTTATTTTTATAGGATGGGATGACAAACGAGCACACAGTCCACCTGATAGTAAATTGCTACTGTGGCCCATAGACATCTACATCTATCCTCGATTACGACTCAAAATGCAGATGCGTTTTGCATCCGTGAGGACTTAGGTGGAATGCCTCGTTTCCAGTAAAAAGGGTCTCCGGTTCTCTACACTCACCATACGAAACACAGCAGCGTTAAGCTACTATTTGACGCTGGTGATTCGCTGGTCGAGCCGACCCATTCGTGCTACAACTATACTACTAATGTAACTGCAACATGATGTAAAAAAATTCAAAAACATCAAGCCAAGTTTAAGGTTTTTTTATTTGGCCCATGCACCGAAACCAAACTTACCATTACCTTACCTTACCAAACAAATGTCACGCGACCCTCTTTACGGGCATCTACGCTCTTCATCAGGTATACGCGACCGACTTTAAAAAACCACTATAAAGTTGAAACAGTCCATGGCCGTTCGTGTTTCTCTCATTGCGAACAGGGAGGTTAACCCGACCACTTTGGACGTCTTTTTTAAAATTAAATTAAAGTGGCATCCAAACTAACAATCCATCAGATGATAACTGGTTACCGCAGCCAATGAACAGCTGTAACCAACCTTTTTTTATACCATTGGGTGACAAACGAGCACACAGTCCACCCGATAGCAAGTGGATACTGTGGTCCATAGACATCCACATTTATCCTCAATTGAGGATCAAAACGCAAATGTATTGTCACCCCGTGAGGACTAAGATGGAATGCCTCGATTCCAGTAAAAGGGTCTCCGGTTCTCTGCACTCAACGTACGAAATACAGCAGCATTACGCTTCTATTGTGCGCTGGTATTCTGTGAGAGCGTGGTACTTCCCCGATCGAGCCGACCCATTCGTGCTACAACTATACTACTAATATAACTGCAGCATGGCTCTAAAATGTAAGAAGTAGTTCTATACAAAAATATAAATACTTTTGTATAGAACTACTTAAAGGCCAAAAGAACTACATAAATACAAAAAGGCCACAGTTGCTTTGTTACATCCGATGACTATGATGGAATATCACGCAGCCTTTCATCTTTCTATACTCTTCAGAGTAGGTAAAATAGTGGTGTCTATTCAGATTCAGAAAGGAGTTCTTTTACCGATCTCTCTGTTTTGACATCTGGCATATGCAATCTGGTTATCTAGTGGATACAATAAACATACCTACTATTTTAATTGAATTGAGACAACCACGAGGTGAGGAGATGTGAAAAAATATTATACTCTGTAGTATATTATACCAGGAACAAACACAAATTAGTGATACCAGTTACTTGACTCCATAGAGCCAGTCATTTATAGATGAGGTAATTACACTTTACTTCAGTTATTTCCATAGCATTATGTCGTATGGTATTTTGCTATGGGGACACGCGACTGACACTGAAATTATATTTATTTTACAGAAGAGGGCCATTAGAGCAATATATAATTTAAAACCAAAAGAGTCACTGAGACAAACATTTAAAGAAATTAATATATTAACTCTGGCCTCTCAATACATTTATGAAAATGTAATGTACGTACACAAAAATAAAAGTAGTTTTGCGAAAATAAGTGATATTCATTCTGTAAATACTAGGAACAGACACAAGCTGGTAGTACCAGTTACTCGACTCCACCGAGTCAGTAATTCATTCTTGGGGCGATGTGTACGCTTTTACAACAAAATCCCAGAAAATATACAAAATTTGTCATACACAAAGTTCAAAAATGTTATTAAACTAAGTTTGTATAAAAAGGGTTATTATAATATTAAGGAATTTATAGATGATAATAACCCCTGGGAAGGGTGATCGCTACCAAGCTATTTCTAATTTGTCTTGTGTTGTTGATTGTAAACATGATTGTAAGCTATTATTAAAAAAAAATAGTCCCGCTGGGTTTCTTGCTGTTTCTTCCCAGGACAGAGGTTTTTTTTGCGAACCAGTGGTAAATTAAAAAAGTGACCTTCAATAAGTATTTTTATAATCTACATTGAATAAAAAAGTTTCTATTTCTATTTCTATTTCTACAACCAAGTCCCAGAAAATATACAAGGTCTTCAATGTTCAAATTGTTTAAAGAAAGATTTTATGTAAAAGGTTATTAACAAATATTAAAGAGTAGTATTAAAACTAGAGTAGTATAAAAACAACGTAAATTAACGATAGAACCGTTTTCTAAACCCAATAAAATTATTAAAAAAAAAAACGACAGAAAAAGGATATATGCCCTTGAGCGACAAAGTTGTTTCTTCTGTCACGCTTAGAGTTTTTTAAGCTGCCTGCATTGTTTAACTAATACTTATTAAATAAAAACTGCATATTTTAAATTTTTTATCTTTAGTATATTCAGAAACTTATTATAAACACATTAAGCCTTAGTATTGCAATAAGTACATCATACAGTTACTTTCTCAATTAAAGTAAAAATTTTCAGAATCCATCACAGCGTATAAAAGTCCACTGCTAAACATAGGCTTCCATCATAGATTATCCCTCGGGGTTATTTTTATAGAATAAGGGTTACAAACGAGCACACAGTCCACCTGATGGTAAGTGGATGCTGTGACCCGTAGACGTCTACATCTATCCTCGATTAAGAAACAAAATGAAGATGCCTTGGCACCCCTGAGGACTAAGATGGAATTCCTCGTTTCTAGTAAAAAGGGTCCTCGGTTCTCTGCACTCAACATACAAAACACAGCAGCATCAAGCTGCTATTTTACGCCGGTATTCTGTGATAGCGTGGTCCTTTCCGGTTGAGCTAACCCATTCGTGCTACAACCATAATATAGCTACAGCATGGCTCTACCGCGTAAGAATTTCGCCATAGTTGCCACAAGCGGGTTGGTAAGCGTAGCTTTTCTTACCTTGCGTTGTTATCAGGAAGATGTTGCTACCCATTTTGTACCCATGTTTCACTTTCCCTCCGTTTCCTTAAGACACCCTCGGGTAGTGGATTTTTTTGCACCGCCACTACGCGGTCACTTACATTGTACTTTATTATTTATATTAACATAACAATACACTGACTACAAATAATTTTTTTATAGAAATGATGGTCACAAAAAGCAGGTAGTCCACCTGATGTTAAGTGAATGCCGTTACTTATAGACACCTACTTTTTATCCTGGATTAAAGATCAAAGTTCACATTCACCGTTACCTTTTGACTTAAATAAAATGTTTCGTTACCAGTATAAATCTGAGCCGTGGTAGCTCAGATGGTTAACGCTCGCTGTAAATATAACAGAACGCGAGTAACTCGGGTTCGATCCCCGCCGGCACCAGTGAAATTGTTAATTGCAATTTTAAGTGCTGATCCTGAAACCTGCATGTCTGAGGAATAAGAAAAAAAATATTTCGAAGACATGTGAAGTTCGTCAACACGCATTTGGGCAGCGCGGCGGACACTTCCTTGCCCTAAACCTTCTCAGAAATGAGGAGAGGCCTGAGCCCAGCAGTGGGACGTATATAGGCTGTAACTTTACTTTACTTTTTTACTTTACCAGTATAAAGGGTCTTCGGTTCTAATGATAAGAAACACAGTAACATTATGCTGATATTTTCGTACGTTATTCTGTGCGACCGTGGTCCTTCTGCGGTCGAGCCATAATACGTTTTGCAAGAACTTTATCTTGTTGTCAAAGTGAAAAATGACTTTTCCGACTCTCTAAACACACCATGCTGCTATTTTACGCTAGTATTCCGGGAGCTAAACCAAAAAATTTGAGAACGCCCTACGTATCCAATGTTTGCTAAAGCTCGCGTCGATCGCTTTTACGCGACAATGCAAAAGCGATGTGCATCTATGGCCTGTAGGGAGCGGGCCAGCAATGATACAATTCTGGTCAGGATAGGCAATATGCTAGACAACCCTAGAGGTAACCATTGCAAAGTACGTACGATAATAAACAGTTAAAACTATAAAAACACTTATATTAATTACTAGTGACTACTTTCTCAATTATAGGGAAAATAATAAATTTTTTTATAGGATAAAGGTGACAAACAAGCACACAGTCCATCTGATGTTAAGTAGTTGTTGTGACCCATAGACATCTATATCCATCCTCGTAAGGACTAAGATAGAATGCCTCTTTTGCAATAAAAAGGGTCAACGGTTCTCTACATTTACTATACGAAACACAGTAGCGTTAAGCTGCTACTTTACGTTGGTTTTCTGTGAGAGTGTGGTCCCTACCTGGTCGAGCCAACCCATTCATGCTACAACTATACTACTAATATAACTGTAGAAAGGCTCTAGTACGTATAAAAATTAAGAAATTAAATCTGTCATTCAAATTTAGCTCTAACATACTCCTTAATTGACCGCATTTCTACAGCATTTATTCTACTCTGATGCCTTTTCAGCCACACCCAACTTTCACTACCCTAAATTAATTTAGGGACTAGCACAGCATTGTTAATTGCCATACGTGCTTTTTTGACACATTTTGATTTCCCACAACAGAGTGAAGTTCCCCATTTACTTTGTGACTAGCGTTCACTTGTCGCTCTATATCCTCGTCATGTCTATCATTTCTGTTAAACACACATACCAAATACACAAGCTCTTCCACTCGTCCACTTTCATTCTCCTTTCCTTTAATAACCTGATAATTAATTTAACCATCATTTGCAACTCGGCCGCCGACGACACAAATATGACGACTATCGGCGTACAAAAGACATTTGACGGTTAACTTATATCTATTCTTAAACAACATCCTGCAACTTTCAGAGTTTCCAAAAAAAAAAAAACTGTCCATAAATAGGTAAAACCACCACAGGGAAGCTACACATCTCTATGTCATACCTTTATGAATACCAAACTAGTCCACGTAGGTCTAAATCCAGCTTGCACGACCCAAAATTTTCCGTCAGTTTTTTTTCATAAATCCTTCGTTTAAAACTTTAGCATATAGTTGAAAAAACTACTTTTATGAATTTCATCAGGTTTAATTCTACTTATTTTTAATTCTCGTTTCACCCAGTTCTCCGTGACCATGGATGCTGTAAAGACCTCAAAACGTCGGAAATTAAAACTATCATCAATGAGTTCATCATATAGTTTTCTCACAATGCTAAGTAGGCTGTGACCCTTTTATATTGGGACTGTAACGGTTTTGTACCAAACTCCCGCTACTCGCTTTAGCTACCAGCATAAACTGAATAAAGTACAGCAGGTCTGCCATCACTACCTTTCATGCTATTAGCATTTTGAGTGATACTATATCATACCAGGCTGCCTTATCTGTATCCATGCTATTCATTGCTTACATTATTTCGTCTATACATATCTCACTACCTCTCTTCTCTTCTTTCAGAATTTCTAACGTATATAAGTAATAACTTAAACTTCGTCATTCGTAATACAACCCTTTTAATTCTAGGCTGTTTTGAGTTTCCTATGCAATAATTACGAGTTTCCAGAGAATTTTAATATTTACCTAGAAGTTACTAGATATTCTTCTATCATTTTTACATATTCTTCCTTGTGTTTTCCTTTCAACTACTTATTTTATTCTCTTGTTTAGACGTCTTCTTGCAATCTCATCATTTATACCACCAGAAATACCAGTTGGTAGAGTAAAGGAGAGGTATTTGTGAATCGTAGGCTTGGTTTTGTACAAGTAGGGATATAAATATGTTACACCACTTTTGATCATTCAATCCACGAATTTGTCTTTATTTCAGTGGTATGTTATACCTTTACACGAGCAATTCTTGTATACTTATATATATATATATATATATATATATATATATATATATATATATAAAATCAAATTATCTGAATTCGGAAATCGGAATTACTCAAACTTTTAAAAATTTATAATTCCGAAAATAGTAACTTGAATTGTTCCTACATTGGCCCACCGGTAAACCCTTGTATCTACCACTGCGCTTCTCATTCTTTCTTCCACAATTATATATCTATCATGCTTCTATCATTTCCTCTTTCTCATGTATAAATTTGAATCTTTTCTGACGAAAGTGTTCGTTATAAAAAAGATTTTTCTCCACGCATACACTGAAAAAGGCTTTCTCTATTCCCATTTATACTTTTAACATCAAACTTTCACATTATCCTTTCATAACTAGACCTATTTTTTTATATATATATATATATATATATATATATATATATATATTTTTATATATATATATATTGCAACAATATTTTAATTTCCCTTATATCATAATATCATTAAAACCGTTCTTACCGTTTCCCAAAACTGCTCTCAAATATAATTGGGCTTACTTAGACATGTCTGCAGCGTACACCTCTAGAACAAACAGCTCTTTAAGTTCACTTTCGTTCGTATCCAATTAAGCTCTGGCATGCCCGATTGGTCTCATCTTTACCAGACCAATAAGCAGTATACATCTCATGTACAGTGGTATCCTGTACCTTCCATTTCATCTTATTTACTAACAGCACGTGGTAGAGCTATGCTGCAGTTATATTAGTAGTATAGCTGTAGCAAGAATGGGTCCGCTCGACCGGGGAAGGACCTCGCTCTCACAGTCTACCAGCGTAAAATAGTAGCTTAATTCTGCTGTTTTTCGTATGGTAAGTGTACAGTACCGGTGACCCTTTTTACTGGAAACGAGGCATTCCATTTCAGTCCTCACGGGTGACAACACATTTGCATTTTGTTACGTAATCGAGGATAAAGATAGATGTCTACGGGCCACAGCGTCAACTTACCATCAGGTGGACTGTGTGCTCGTTTGTCACCCTATCGTATAAAAAAAAGGACAGCATTTCTCTAAAAATTATTTGCTTAACTCCTTCTAGTGTGTTAGCACCCTAAATGCTTTCGCAATGCTCAAGGACGTTTTTGTTACCCTTGAAATGAACACGGGCTCCTATATCCATTGATGATATTACGATTCAAATGACGTTTAAGAGAATATAATATCTTCACGCTATTAAGTTTCATATCTCAAGTAGGTACGTACCTATTGTATACTTAACAAAAAACGATTTGTAATAAAATGGTTACTGGCCACTTGTGATATCTAATGATCGAAATACAAATGCTGGAAAATTATATAACTTCTTTGCTGAACACTATTTCTTCTCACAACCTTTTAGAGAAACGATATTAGTAGTATAGTTGTAGCACGAATGGGTCGGTTATACCGGGGAAGGACCACGATTTCACAGAATATCAGCGTAAAATAGCAGTTCAACACTCCTGTGTTTCGTATGGTGAGTGTAGAGAACCGGAGAAACATTTTACTGGAAACGAGGCATTACATCTTAGTCCTCACGGGTAAACACGCATCTGCATTTTGATTCGCAATCGAGGATAGATGTAGATGTCTATGGGCCACAGCAACCACTTACCATCAGGTGGGATATGTGCTCTTTTGTCACCTTTATGTTATGAAAAAACAATAACCAAAAAAGGTTGGTTGAAATGCTCTTCGAAATCCTGTAAAACAATGAGAGACATCTGTGTAAGATACTGGTAACTATTTTTTTACTATGTAGATGTCTTCAAGGTAAGCAAGGCTTTTGCTAAACTTAGACAGTGCGCTGTACTATCTTTGGCAATATGATCTACTTACAGGTGGAATAATAGTCAAGCACTGGATTAAAATAGTTTAAAATTGTTGTATGCGTTTTATACGTGGTAGAGTCACGCTACAGCTATACAATATGTAACAAAAACCCTGTGGTTCCCGTTAAGTGTGTTATCAGAATCAGTATCCAAGCGTATAGAAATATATTTTTTTTTCGAAAAAACACATTTATTAAAATTTAATTTTGATGAAAAAAAATTAATTTGCAAATTGTATGTGATTTTGACGTGACAACGTCTTATAAATTGGTTTGCCGGGTGACACTTCAAGAAACTGCGTTACGCTCCGCTCACGTTATGCGCTCACAATGAGAGCGAGTGAGAGGCACGCGTCCCTTCCACTCGGGCATGGTTAGCCCGCCTAAGAGCGAGAGAGACAGACATAAAAAGTGATAGGCACGCGTCCCTTCCACTCGAGCACAGTTAGCCCGCCTAAGAGCGAGAGAGACAGAGCGAGAGAGAGAGAGTGAGAGAGTCGTTGTCACGTAAAACTTTCGCCCGTATACCGACTTTACAGGCAACCAATATTTTTTTTTTTTATCTCTAACTCACACGAGTATCGATACTGCAAGGTCTTTGACAATCCTCTTACTCCTCGGCCATTGCAGAGATAATAAAACCACATACAATTTGCAATTTTTTTTTTCATTAAAATTAATTTTTTTAAATGTGTTTTTTTTTTTAAAAATTATTTCTATACGCTTGGATACTGGTTCTGATAACGCAGTTAACGGGAACCGCAGGGTTTTTGTTACATGTTGTATAAAGGTAGCATGTAACGCTGCAGCTATTGTAGGAATGGGTTGCAACGAATGTGAAAGGACTACACTCACACAAAACACCAGTGTGAAATAGTGGCTTAATGCTGCTCTGTTTCGTATGCAGATATAGAGAATCGGCGACACATTTTCACTGGAATGTTAATCCTAAAAGATGTCGATGTCTATAGCTCATAGCATCCATTTACCTTCAGGTGGACTATGTACTCCATTCTCACCCTTATTACGGGAAAAAGTGCGGGAAACACGACATGAACGCTAGCATGACATATGGAAAAGAAAACGTTCATTCGAAGTTGGTTGCATAGCATCAAAAGCCACTCATCATGAGAGTGACTAGTAAGTCATTCGTCGTTGTCACGTGGTACAAAAAAACAATATGTTCAGATCCATTCAGCTATATACACGTAAAAACCTTCATAAATAAAAAAATCAGCCGCAACGAAACCGAAGCGGAAACGCTTCCGACAAATCTGCATGAATAAAACAATTTTGCCTCACCTTACTGATGTCCTTTGGTTTTTTATTTTAAAAGCTAAACGATATTTCAAAGACAAAAGTTCACAGATATAATTGAGAGATTCTATTTGTGGAAATGCGACAATTTAGGGGTTAATTGACACATTCTGTTACGTTATGTTGGATATCCTCTTACTCTCTACTTTCTTCATCAAAACACACAATTATTTAGAATTTAGAATACTCCTTTGTGCCACGGGCTGGAGTTTGCGTAGACTTCGAGAGACTTAGAGTTGCGTAGAGTCTTGAAGATACGGACCTGTCCATCTTATGGCTGCGCGTAGACAAAGACGACTATCCTCGCGTCTATGGGTTCCTCTATAGATCCCATTGCGGTAATGTCGACACAGCCCGACTCATAGATCAGGTCCAAGTGGCTGATTTTAACGCCCACCACGCTGAATCCATTCAGCGTTCCCGTTTTACCGATCATGCGGGTAGATCTGTTTAGGACATTGCGTTGGAATATGTACTGACTACTGACATAACTGGTTAATTTGCCTATGCGGATCTCAGATGTGGAGGATCATGCTGACCTCATCCTGACTGATATCAGTTGTCCGTCGATGCCCTTTTTTGCTCTTCGGACCATTATCTGATCCGGAGTAAGCTCTCTTAAAGCGCTCTAAAAAGAAGTATAATTCTGCCTCCAGGTCTTTCAAAAGGGTCGTTACCAAGGCAAAGTCAGAGCACATCAGCAGAATTGGCGAGAAACCAGTTCGACTTTCTTCGGCAGCACGTGCATTCTGGTGCCTTACCCAGGCTGTCCAAGGAAACTTCTGTCAACCATCTCTGCCCTTTTTGCACAAGGGGGACGACTCTATGGCCCATACCGCAAAGGGGAAGCCGATCTGCTAGGGTCTCTTTTTGAGTCCAACTTGACTCTCGATGACGGCGGGAACATAACGCCGACCATCCCGCGGTATGAGTGCTCCATGCAGGATGTGCTGTTCACACAACGCTCGGTTCGCAAAGCAATCCTCTCTCTGGACATCAACTAGTTGAGTCAGCCTGATGGAGTCCCTCATATTGTAATGAAGACATGTGCTCCGGAGCTGGCACCGGTTTTAACCGATTTTCCTACTCTTTAGGCGAGGTCCCGAATTCTTGAAAGACAGCTTTGGTTCATCCGATCCCTAAACAAGGCGACCGCTCGGACCCGTCTAACTACAGGCCTATTGCCATCACCTCCTTGTTCTCCAAAATAATGGAATCCATTATCAACTGCCAGGATCACCAGCTTATTAGTAACCGCCAATTCGGTTTTCGTCGGGATCAATCACCTGTCAATCTTCTGGTCTACCTGGCTCATAGACGGCCGATATTTCTTGTGAAAACGTCATTTAGTAACTTGTGTCTGAAGTCGAGACTTTTAAACAAAGTGTCAGATTGGGAGACTAAATTTAGTCCAGTTCAATCCCCAGAAGACACAAGTTTGCACGTTTACCGCTAAAAAGAACCCCTTTGTCGTATCTCCTCAGTTTCAAGGCACTCCCCTTGTTGCCTCAGCCAGTATAGAAGTACTAGGTGTCGATATACCGAATGACGTGCAGTTTCGTGGCCACTTGGGAAAGAAGGGCAAATTTGCCACTAAAAAGCTTCGCGTGCTCAACAGAGCGGGACAGTATTTTATGCCAGCACACCGCCTGCAACTCTACAAGGCCTTTAACGTTCGGCCTCATACGGAATACTGTTCCCATCTCTGGAGTGGGGCTCAGTGACCGAATGACTATAACATTACTCTTACGTACGCTAGTTAATATATAGTAATTTTATAATTTCTATTAATTTTAATCTCACAGAATACTAGCACAAAATAGCAGCTTTATCCAAAAAGAAAGAAAGAGTTTTCTTTACTGGAAACGAGGCATTCTATCTTAGTCCTCATAGGTCTTAATCGAGGATAGATGTAGATGTCTATGGGCCACAGCAACCAGTTTCTATCAGGTGGATTGTGTGCTCGTTTGTCACCCTTATTATATAAATAAGTTGATAAAATAAAACTAATTAAGCTTTTAGGTGGGGACTTTCTGCTGTCGGGCGTAAACTTTACTATTTTTTTTATAGAACACGGGTAACAAACGAGCACACAGTCCCCCTCATGCTTAGTGAAGAACCTTTTTGTTCTTAGGACTCGGTTAAGTATAAAAACGCCGTAGCATGAGTTACTGCCTCCTGGGACCGCTGTAGCGAAAAATGCGCCATTTTCGCAAGTATCTTCAAAAACATAAATTCGTCAAAAGATTATATTTACATTTATTATATTACGTATAATACTTCTACTTCTACTACTCCTAGGCGCTTTCGGCTACTGCGACCGTTTTTGACTCCCACATAGGGTTACCAGATGTGAAATTGTAAAGTCCTGACAAATATTTACATTTCCATAGAAAAGTACTGACATTTTGTTGCAAACGTTAAAGAAAAACAATCTATTATTGGTTTTGTGCACTCGTGCTATCCATACACGTGGTAGATTTCGCCTCTCCCATGCAAAAACATATACTGTATGTTATTGAGAAATTGAAAAGTCTGACATTTCCAAAATCTGACCGCAATGCAGCAGTCGCCAAACACGTATTGTATTTTATAAATACATGTAAAAGAAAATAAAGACTAGTAAAGCTAAAATTCAATGCATGAACTAAACATTGTTTTTAAACAAAAAATAACAACGGACAAGTAGTAAAATTAAAAATTTTGTTCAACCGACTTCAAAATAAACAAAATGAGAACATCATCAATGTAGTCGAAAACAATTAAAAACGCATTATTCATCATCATCATTCATCAACAATACAGCCCTTCACAAGTCCACTGCTGAACATAGGTCTCCCCCAAGGAATGCTACAAAGCACGGTCCTGAACCACCTGCATCCATCAACTTCGTGCATGTCTTACCAGGTCGTCATTTCATCTAGTGGAGGGTCGCCCTACACTACACCTACCGCTACGTGGCTGCCACTCGAGAACCTTTCCCATCGGTTGTCGGTTCTTCGAGCTATATGGCCGGCCCATTTTTTTTATAGGATAGGGTGACAATCGAGCACACAGTCCACCTGATGGTAAGTGGTTGCTGTGGCCCATAGACATCTACATCTATCCTCGATTACGAATCAAAATGCAGATGTGTTGTCACCCGTGAGGACTAAGATGGAATAACTCGTTTCCTGTAAAATGGGTCGCCGGTTCTCTACACTCACCATACGAAATACAGCAGCATTAAGCTACTATTTCACGCTGGTATTCTGTGAGAGCGTGGTCCTTCCCCGGTCGAGCCGACCCATTCGTGCTACAACTATACATCTAATATAACTGCAGCATGGCTCTACCACGTAAATACCATTGCCACTTGAACTTACTAATCCGTTGGGCTATGTCGGTCACTCTGGTTTTATTGCAAATATCCTCATTTCTTTCCTCATTCTCGATAATTAGTGCAAATAATATAAAAACTGCGGTCCAACCCGCCTGCCTGTACCAAAATCTTCTAATGGGGGGGGGGGGGGGTTCAGCAGTGGACTTTTGATAGGCTGGCAGAGACTACAGACTTCCATTTGGTACGATCCTGACACATCTCTCTCGGTAAGCGTACTCCTAATTTGGCCCGTTTTCAATAAATTGCCAATTTGGTCGATAAGTCCCTTCCGACTCTGCCATTCACTTCTGCAATATAAATTTTCTTTGTCACTCTTTCCTCATTCATTCTTTCCACATGACCAAACCACCGAAGCATTCCTTTCTTAATCCTGGTCACAACAACATCTTGCAAACCACACTCTTCTCTGAATCTCTGAATGAATCTAATAAAAGTAAACGGGCTAGGCGACCTTGAGCTTTCTCATACGGCTAGCAGTGAAGTACCATAAGTCATCATTGGCAAACCGCACTGATTTTGTGTTCATCTTTTTAAATTTTGAGGTATAGAAGTGCTTGACGAGTTCAGGTGCTATAGCAAAACGTATACGACGTTGAGGGCGGTCCCCACTACATGGAGTGACGACCTGGTAATAGATGCAGGTAGTTAGTAAATAGGTACGAGGTTGCCACTCGAGATCCTTGTCCCCATCGTTTCTCGGTTCTTCACTTACTAACTTCTACGCTTACTAATCTCTAAAATCCGTTGGGCTATGTCGGTCACTCTGGTTCTACTGGGGACATCCTTATTTCTAAGTTTATAACGCAGAGAAACGCCGAGCATAGCCCTCTCCATTACTTGCTGAGTGACTTTGAGCGTTCTTATACGACCAGCATTGAAGGACCACTTCTCAGATCCGTAAGTCATTACTGGCAACACGCACTGGCTGTATAATCTAGTTTTCAAGTTTTGAGGTATATCTGACGAGAAGATGCGTCGTGATTTCCCGAACGCTGTCCAGCCGAGTTGAATCCGTCGATTGACCTCTTGGTCGAAGTTGGACTTACCTACTCGGACTATTTGTCCCAGGTAAACGTACTCGCCAACAACTTCGAACTTAGTGCTCCCAAAAACTACCAGCATAGGTGTGACGTGGACATTACACATGATCTTTGTTTTGTTTATGTTCAACTTAAGACCTATCCGTTGGGAGACACTATTGACGTCATTGAGCATAGTGCTTAGATCCTCCAGCGATTCTGCCATAAGAACTATATCGTCGGCAAATCGAAGGTGAGTGATATACGTGTATTAACATCAATGGCGATTGATGTTAATACTGTATCCTTTACAGTTCAATAGCTCTACCATTAAACGTCTTCCAATGCAGCAGTGAAAAGTTTCGGGGATATAACGTCACTCTGTCTTACAACTCTCTGCAGTTGGATAGGATTCTTACTCTGGTTCTGTACTTGGAGAGCCATTGTAGCCCTACTGTACAAACACTTTAGCACTTCCATATACCGACAGTTAACTTGGAACCGCTCTAGGGACTGTAGCACGGCCCAAATTTCGACAGAATCAATGGCTTTCTCATAGTACACATACGCAAGGAAAAGTGGCAGGTATTACGCTACGGTCTTTTGTAGAATTTGCCGATGGATATGTATATGGTCTATGGTGCTATAAAGCCTTTTTTGGAAACCCGCTTGTCGAAAACAGCACGAAACGCGGCTCAGAAGGGAAATCGATCTGTAATTCTTCACGAGAGTATTGTCGCCTTTCTTGAACAACAAGACCATCGCATTTCTGCTCCACGCCTTCAGAGTAGTGCCACCATGGAGGGCAGACTTGAAGAGATTAAGGGACTTTAAGTACCGGTTTTCCACCCGTTTCAGAAGCTCTGCTGTAATTCCATCCTCACCTGAGTTCTTGCCGTTTTCAAAGTACTGGAGGGCTATTCTAATCTCGTTCATACTGACGTCCGGGATATTATCGGAATAGTGTCAGATAAGACTTGCTCTTGGATTCGCATCAGTTTTCACAAGCTTATCATTCATATTTTCCATTGCATTGCAGTCTTCTAGGCACTGAAAGCGGGTTTGTAACTCGAGCTGAAAGGTTTCGAAACTTTGGATTAGAACACGAGGGGGACTTGACTTCATTAGACGAGACCTCTCCAACTTAACGTTTAGGTTTAGTGTACCTCTAACCATTCGATGATCGCCTAGTCTCTCAGTCTCTAGTCTCAGTCCAGTCGTCAAAGTCATAATAAAGTCAATTTCATTTTTTGTCAAACCGTCTGGGTTCGACCAGGCCCACGAGACCGCTTCTGGAAGAAAGAGTTCATCATAAAGAGTCTCTCTTTTTCCATGAAGACGGCCATCTGCTGGCCCCTTGGGCTCTGTTGCCCTATCCCAAGTTTCCCTACCTTCAGCTCATCATTCTCTCTTGTGCCTAGTTTTGTGTTGAAGTCTCACATTAACATCGTATAATGGATTTTAGAGGAATGCGTAGCTCTAGAAATATCCCCATAAATTTTCTCCACCTGCTCATCGGAATGTGTTGAGTTTAAAGAGTAAATCTGTATGACTAGCGAGCGAATACCGATTGGTGATTCTGAGTATAAAGTACGTAACCTTCGTCGACACACTCCCAATTTTTATAACGTTGTTAATGAGAGACAAAATTTCGACAAAAATCCGACACCTCTTCAGGAAATAAGATATGGTTGCGGTAATGAGGAAAGAAATGAAGTATAGAACAAGTTGCCGAATTCGAGGATCACCGTGTCCTCTCCCCCACTATTCGGACCTCGGATAATCCTATAACATTTCAACGTAACTTGTCTATCTCTTCTTCTAGCAATCTTTTCTTTCTTCAAAATTCTTTAACAGTGGTGGAGCCACGCAGCAGCCTTTGCTGTTGCACGTATGGGTTGGCTCAGAACCGGGTGTTACCACAACCTCACACAAGACCGGCGTGAAGTACAAGCTTTGCTTCCGCATTTTGTCTGGTGAGTGTAGGTGGCCGGAGACCCAATCCCCCCCCTTTAAGGATAGTACCAGCACCCCCCAGTGACGGAGAATCCTTAATTGAGCATCCACGCCCAAACTCCCCTATTCTTCCTGAGCGTGGGTGCTCAGGCGGCCCCTCTTATTCAGGGGGGGGGGCGGCAAAATTCTGCTCGAGACTAAACCTGCTCGAGGCAAACGGAGCAATAAGTCAAATGCACCCTCTGCCACGCTATCCGTGGATTTCCGCAACATCAGGGGACTTCATTCAAACCTTAACGCCGTCCACTACCATCTGGAAACGGCGAAGCCGGCCTTGCTCTTTCTAACCAAGACACAGGTCTCCGGCTGACACTTCATATCTCTCCTACCCGGGGTACAGATTAGAACACTCTTTTTATATACGTCCGAATACCGACACAGACCGACTGATCGACCACGTCCAATTGGCTGCAGACTCCGTGCTACAACAGGTCTCATCCGCAGAGATCAGACTCTACCATGTAAAAAATTGTTTAATTGAAGGATAGTTTCGATAGTTTACCGAACGAGCTTCGCCACCAGTAAAGGGTCTCCAATTCTTCTCACTCGCCTTACGGAAAACTCAGCAGCATTTTATTGCCATTTCAAGCTGATATTCAGTGCGAATACGATCTTTTCCCGATCAAATATAGTAATTCGTGCTATAGCAGCGTGACTCTACCACGTAAAACATCTCTGCAAATGGTAAAATCCCGATAAAAGAGATCTGCATTCTCAAAGCTGGATGATACAAGGAGTGGGACCAATTAACCTATAGTTCACCTGATGGTAAGTGACCACTGCAGGCAATATACACCCGTAACCAAATTTAATACGAAACTCATGGAATGAAATGGGGGTGATGGCTTCAATTAAACCACCACACGGCGCCACTAAATACGGTTAAGTGGAATTTAATGACTGATACCAATCTTCATTATTATAACAGCCTTTTAGGTCTACTACTGAACATCCCCCAAGGAATGCCACAAAGCACGGTCTACTACTAAGCCACTTGCGTTCATCGACTACCTGCATCTCTTACCAGGTCGTCACTCCATCTAGTGGGGACCGCCCTAAACGTCGCATACGCTTTGCTCCAGAACCTTTATTCCACACCGGTTGTCGGTTTTTCGAGCTATATGACCAGATAATTGCCATTACGGCAAATTTATTCTTCAATCACTTCTATACCTCAAAATTTAAAAAGATGAGCACAGAACAAGTGCGTGTTGCCAGTAATGACATATGGTACTTCACTGCTGGCCGTATGAGAAAGCTCAAGGTCGCGCAGCCCGTTTATTTTATTTCGTTTCGTTCATTAATTTCTTATAGCCTATCAAAAGTCAACTGCCGACCCCCCCCCCCCTACCACACTAGAGGATTTTGGTACAGCACGCATGGCAAGCGGGTTGGAACAGAATTTTTTTATTATTTGCAGTAGTTATTGGGAATGAGGAAAGAAATGAGGATATTTGCAATTGCAATAGGACCAGAATGACCAACATAGCCCAACGGATTAGTAAGCTGGAGTGGCAATGGGCCGGCCATATAGCTTGAAGCACCGACAACCGATGGGAAAGGTTCTAGACGTAGTGTAGGGCGAGCCCCACTATATGGAGTGACGACCTGGTAAGACATGCAGGAAGTCGATGGATGCGGGTGACTAAGGATCGTGCTTTGTAGCATTCCTTGAGGGAGGCCTATGTGCTGCAGTGGACTTGTGAAGGGTTGCAATGATGATGATGATGATGATCGGAATGATGCTGCTGCCCATCACTTGTTTGAGTTTACTTCTGTCTTCTCTTACGACACGCACGGGATGTTATGGGGTAATCGATTTTTCGCCGCTACAAAACAGGAATTTCATGTTAGGACCTTTTTGATATGTTCCTAATGAGAATAGTTTCTTTTTTGGTGTTGTTCGAGACCATTTAAAGTACGTAAAGTACAGTCTGTGTTGGACACATTTGTACAAGTTATCACAGCTAGGTAAAGCAATTTCTCCGCATACGACATGTCTCTACAAGTTTGCAGGGACGCGTTATCTCGCGTGCTGCCACCAGAGTTTTTTAAAAATAGAATAAGGGTGACAAACGAGCACACAATCCACCTGATGGTAAGTGGATGCTGTGGTCCACAGAAATCTACATTTATCCTCGATTAAGAATCAAAACGCAGATGTGTTGTCACCCCTGAGGACTAAGATGGAATACCTCGTTACCAGTAAAAAAGGGTCTCCGGTTCTCTACACTCACCATACGAAACCCAGCAGTATTAAGCTGCTATTCTACGATGGTATTCTGTGAGAGCGTGGTCCTTTCCCGGCCGACCCATTCGTGCTACAATCATAATATAACTGGCAGCGTGGCTCTACCACGTATAATATAATAATACGTGTGGCACTCGGTGACTGCCACGGTAAAGCTATTGCATAGCATTTTTTATGAACTTACGCAATTATAATTATTTATTTATTTTATTTATGCAGTTAAGTCTTTGATATTAAATCAAGTTACACTTTTTGAGAGTGGTGACCGATAAGAAAACAATTTTTTTTCTCTTATTGAATAAATGAGAAGTTAATATTGTTTAAAATATTTTTAATATCTTACAATACATGTAGGTTATTCAGGAATTTTTATTATTCAGTTAGCAGCTAGTGTACACGCATACGTCTAGTCGCACGCAGACAAACACCGTGCCGAACTCTGCCGAGTACCGAAGTCTGCCGAACTAAAACGACGTTAGACGATGCACGGCTTTCAACGCCACACCTCCGTGCCCGTCGGAGTGGGGAGCGTGAGGTTTTTTTTCGTTACGGAATTTCTGAATTCGGTCCCCGCGCTCAAGGCCCGCGATAGAAGCTATGCAATAGCTTAATAATTTTTATTATTATGTAATCATTACACCGGACTGTGGCGATGTAATAGAATCGATCGCCCTATTTCTATTAATGGTCGTCGTATGAAGCGATTATGGGAAAAGACAGAAAGTTCTTGAGACTTCCGATAGATGGCGCTGATACTATATAGACTGAAGATAGGCAACAGAGTCAAAGGTGCTCAAGTCTGGTTACTGCGATCGCCAATTTAATGTCAAGCGTGATCATTAAGATTAATCTTCCCTTTGACGGGAAAGGCCCATGTCCAGCAGTAGACCAGAGTCTAGAGGTCCAAACATTCTACGAATTACATGTAGATCCACTCTGCTATTTTATGGTTGTAGCATGAATGGTTTGGATCGATCGGGGATGGACCACTCCCTCATAGAATAGCAGTGTAATTATCGTTGCAGCATGAATCTTTCGGCTGGACCAGGGAAGGACCTCGCTTTAACAGAATACCGGCGTATAATAGTAGCTAAATGCCTCTGTGATTCGTATGGTGACTGAAAAGAAACGAAGATCCTTTTTACTGGTAACGAGGCATTCCATCTTAGTCCTCAGGGATGAAAACGCATCTACATTTAGAGTCCTAATTGATGATAGTTTTAGTTGTCTGTGAACCACACCATCAGGTGGATTGTGAACTCGTTTGTGACCCCTGTTCTTTAAAAAAAGAATTCATTTTGTTCGCGCGCTTTGGTACGGAAGATTTCGCCTGGCAGTAGATTTTAGCGACGGTAAATCGATAAGAAAGACTTCCCAAGGTCGCCAACTTGTATGATTGTTCCTTAATGGATCAGTAATTTGTTTCGAAGGGGTTTATTTAATTTTGATTTTCTATGTTTATGGTTAGGTATGGTGTGGGGGGGGGGAAGGTTCTCGAGTGGCAGCCTCGTATCGGTAGGCGAAGTGTACGGCATCCCCGCACTAAATTGAGTGACGACCTGGTAAGACATGCTGGAAGTCGATGGATGCAGGTAGCTCAGGAGTGTGTTTTGTAGCATACCTTGGGGGAGGCCTATGTTCAGCAGTGGACTTGTGAAGGGCTGTAATGATGCTGATAACGATGATGCCTACGGTTTGAGTAGGATGATTGCGTACTACCAGCGTCCAGCTGTAAGGAATTCTATCTTGTTTCTGAGAGTTGACAATGCTCCTGTGACATTTGTTTATAATTGTTTGCATTACGGGCTGCAGTATTCATCATTACCATCACGTCACGTAGAATGTAGGTCGTTTTTCAAATGGTGAAAATGTTCCCTAGTTTCACTACGTCAGAGGCTGATTTGAAAAATCGGTCACAGGTACACGATAGTTGATACGCGGCGAACTATTTTAAGGTCTATGCGATAAACTTTAAAAGTCACAGTGGATCAGAAGCGTATAGAGGGTGATATATATGTATGTGTATCTGTCGTAGCTTAATTAGCCTTTGTGTTAACAGTCTAGCCTTTTTTATTAAACAACGCCGTGCAACTAGCGGTCTAATAGAACATTGCAACTATCTTGTAATATCAACGACAGTTGGTGCGACTGGGGTGGCCTTTAGGCCATTCTAAAGTCGCATACATTTATATAATATAGCACAAAGCTCAAATTAAGACAATCATACGCGGTAGAGCCACGCCGCAGCTATATAATGATTGTATGAATGGGTCGGCTCGGCCGGGGAAGGACCACGCTCTCACAGAATACCAGTGTAAAACAGCAGCTTAATATTGCTGTGTTTCGTATGGTGAGTGTAGAGATCCGGAGAGCCCTTTTTTACTGCAAACGAAGCATTCCATCTTAGTCCACAATGGTCGCATCTGCGTTATGATCCTTAATCGAGGATAAATATAGACGTCTATGAGCCACAGCATCAACCTACAATCAAGTGGACTGTGTGATTGTTTGTCACTCTTATTATATAAAAAAACCGGCCAAGAGCGTGTCGGGCCACGCTCAGTGTAGGGTTCCGTAGTTTCCCGTCCGTCATAAGTGTTCCCACTTATGAGTTTAAAGGTGGGTATCAATTATGTTCGCGCTCCAGCAGCGCTCCGCGCTCCTGCAACTGCTCCCGGTAGTGGGTACTGTTGTTTCCATCCAAGTTCAAAATGATTTTCCTAGAAAATCCTTATAAAGTTCTACTTTTCAGATTTTTTTCATATTTTCTAAACTTATGGTTCAAAAGTTAGAGGGGGGGGGGGGACACATTGTTTTTTACTTTTGGAGCGATTATTCCCGAAATTATTGACATTATCAAAAAATGATTTTAATAAACCCCTATTCATTTTTAAATACCTTTCCAGCAATATATCACACGTTAGGGTTGAAATTAAAAAAAAAATCACTTCCCACTTTACATATAGGGTGGCTACCTTAATAAAACATTTTTTTCCAATTTTTATTTTATCACTTTGTCGGCGTGATTGATACACATATTGGTACCAAATTTCAGCTTTCTAGTGCTAACGGTCACAGAGATTAAGCGAGGACGGACAGACGGACAGACAGACATGGCGAAACTATAAGGGTTCCTAGTTCACTACGGAACCCTAATCATACCAGCGACCGTCTCGTTGAATGAAATTAATAGGGTAACCATAAAATGTTATATATATTTAGGCTGTGGATATTGTCATCACACGGTGCTGTTACGATGATATTAATTGAAAAGTAAACAACTTATAAATTGCAAAAACTATAATTTGAGTTTCTAATACACAGTCTACAGATCACATTGATTCCCTATTTTACTAACAACTACATTAACAATACATATTTTATTGATCAAAACAATTCGTCAATAATTAAGAAATTATACTTTAGAAACGGTTTTGACACAATGTTGACTGTTAAAAACTATGTAATTACGATAATATACCGGAAGTAAAGGTTTAAAAATAAATTCTAAAGGTGAAATAAAAAAATCTTTTATACTTTTCGTATTAAAGAATTTTCAAGATTTTCCAAAAAGGTATAAAAAAAATCTTCAACAATTTCCGAGGTAGCTATTTGTTAAATTTAGGAACAAATATTTTCGTTTTTAATAAGATAGCAACATTTGCATTAAAATGTTGATGAAAGAGATGAATTAGTAATTTAATTAACAAAACAACATTTAGAAGTATTTTCTTTGGGTAGTAAGATGGAAATTCTTCCGTAATATGGTCACTGTCAGAGTTTTATGGCAGCTTAGTCCAGTACCAGAAGTCACAAACATAGAAGTTACGATACAGTAATACTACAGTATAAATGTAAGTGTACGCTAAAATAACCGAGTTAGGAACTTTTAACATAAATGCTTTTTTAAATGCTTCGGTTACCTTTTTGTATAAAATAAGTCACATATAATTTCCTCTTAAAAAAAAACAAATATAGAATATGTGTTATGAATTTTAAAAGGTATAGTTAGGAAGTTATATAAACGATATAATTATTTGCTGGCATAAAATAATTTTACAGTCTGAAATTTCCTACCTATACCTACTTATAAAGGAAATCAGAATATAATTACAAAATGAGTGTGACCTTATTTAATCTAGGTATGAAACGTAAGTCCATGCCAGCATGGAATTAAAAATTGTGCGTATATTTGTGTACACACGTGCGAAGTGAAACTTCTTTACGACATATCATTATTCTTTTTTATATTTTACATATGTAGGTTAAATAATTGTATACTCATGCAGCCCCAGCGGTGAAGGTTACAAGAAAACGTGACGTTTTTTGTTTTTAATACCGTAGTTTCTCCAGGACATCTATAAAGAAGTTTCAATTCAAAAAAAATATAAAATAATAAAAATACATCGATATCCACTAAACAATATGCAGTCGTTTTAAATTTCTAAACTACTATTTAACATTAAATTATATTTTATCATATTAATCGGATCAGGAAGGAAGGCAACATAGTATCAACTATAAAATCGATTATTTCGATAATAAATAATATTTTGAGCGAGTCTCCGTGGCCATACGGTTAAATTGTGTTTGCCCAGTACACAAAATTCATGAGTTTAAAAATTCCTATTTAGCTGTTTTATGAGCAAATTAAGATATTTTTTTCAAAATAAAAAATATTTTTGATTTAACAAAACATACTAAAACAGTGATGCTAGAAATTATGTTCGTATGGCCACCCTGAGTGATTATCTACAAGTAATAAATACGTGAGTCTAATGCTTTCTCGGTAAGAGGTATAGGTTAAATGTGTCCTTTGGAAGCGCGACGCATGCCGGTTTCTGCCTCAGATCCTCCAAATTTTCAGCTGCTATATCAAACTCTTGGATGATATTCGCAAACATTACGAAGCTCATTGTCGTCACCAAAGTTTGACCTATACACGTTCGCTTTCCAATGCTGAATGGCAGGAAATGAGGGATGTTCTTTTTGACTGTGACAACTTCCTTTTCTGTTTCTAAAGCTTTATTTAATGGACCAGTTCGCTCGCTGTCTGATTCCATACCTGAGTCGCATTGAGAGTTTCGCCTTACGCGGATTTTGCTACGCTCCAAAAAGCGGCTGGGATCAAATTTGTCTGGCTGATCCCAATATTTATCAGATTTGTTCAATTCGTAATTATTGATGAAGACTATCGTTCCTTTTTCAACGCCGTATCCGGCTACTGCGGCATTCTCCGTCGCGACATGTGGTACGATTGGAGACGAGGCGTACCGTAGGCACTCTAGGACAGTAGCTTCAGTGTATGGTAAACAGCTCCGGTCTGTTAGTGTGACTGCTCGTTTTCCTTTAGTTAAGCCGTCAATTTCTGCTTTAATTTTCTTTCCGACATCAGCATCTCTGGCAACAGCTGCGAGACATAACATAACTAAATTACCAATTGAAGAGTGACCGCCTAAGAAATCTTCTAACATGAAAATAATTGTGTTTCTATCGACAGTCGGATCGTCATGTAGGACCCTTAGTAAACCATCTAGGAAGTCTTTCTCGGGGCCTTCTGTATCTAAATTTGTCTCCCTCTGTTCAACAATTCTCGATAAGATGAAAGAGCGGATTTCCTGTGACCAGTTAGACAGCTTTTCCATGTGCTTCTTGTAGAATGGCGCTAGCCACGGTAGAAAGTCGACCGCGTATCCCTGATTGATCTCCCAGAATATCTCGTCGAAATGGTCAACGACTTTTTTGAATTCCAGGTCATTTTCGGTATCGAAACGGACGTTGCACATGTAGTTGCTGAACATGTTCATGGCTGTCATCATGAGGAGTGGTTTCAGGTTAATGCTCGCGTCGGTGGTTCTTGTGATGTGCTTCAGCGTTTGGATCAATTCTATCGACTCGAACGTGGCGACAGATCCAATGCGGGAAAAGTTGTCAGTGTGCTGCTTGGGGCCGCAATGTCGACGAGCTAAGTTACGACGACGCAGCTGCAGATTTGACCAATCGCAGAGTGCTAGTGCTGTGGACAAAGAAAATCATAATTTAATATGGAACTGTCTCATCTAAATCTAAATTCTACGATTAAAATGTAAAACTATGTAGTTGGAGATTCTTTTAAAGCTACTAAAGTTATAGCCAATATACATCCCATGGCCGACACCTGAGGCTTTCCCCACCTTTCTGAGAGAGTTATGAACCAATCAGTATGCTACGATACTTGTGCGAGTTGGCGGAATTGTCACGTGTTTGAAATATTTTTATTCCTTAGACATGCAGGTTTCCTCACGATGTTTTTCTTCGCCGCCAATAATGAGGCAATCAGCTCTTAAAATTGCAATTAAAGACTTCGTATAGAGAGTTAAGTTTAGAGAGGTTATTTAACACGGCTCGGCTAGATGTAAAAGGCGCCAAATGATACACTACTAAAACAATAATTGAATATTATTGTTGCCATATATAGAATTATAGTTACGTAGATAGTGTTTTTAACTGAAATATTTTGTTAAGTTTTTTAATTATTACTTTGTATGTAGTAGTGCCACGCTGCCACTGCCACTATATGACACAAATATCTTGTTTAAAGCAACACTAAGATACCCAGACCAGAGAAGGGGAGCATCGAGAAACGTGCAAGAAGTGTGGATCTGCGATCAGGAATCCACGTGCCTATCGTGGCGAAGGCAAATTCTAAATTGAAATTAAAAACAAATTCCAATTTTTGTAAGACTGTATTAAGGCTGCAGCATGAATAGTTGAGTTAAATTGAGAAAGGGAAGCATAATGCTGCTGTGTGTCGTATGGTTAGTGAAGGTAATCAGTTACGAGACAGAGAATAAGGATTTTTTGACCCCAGGGGTGATTACCCAGATATATTTTGATTCCTAATACATACATGTAGGTTAAGGCTTACAGTCTCCACGTATCAGCAGTTTTATTGTACGCTCGTTTACTTAATCTATAAAGAAGTAATAATAACTAAGTTTTAGCTAATAAGTTTTGTCATATAGTAATATATAATAGCACATTAAGGCCCTAAGAGCGGGTAAAATGCCTAAATTCTTGGACATTAAAGTAAATAAATACACAATAATTGTTAATTTAATTCGTAAAGAAAAAGACTAAAGTATAACAGATAGAGATTCGATAAAAAAATAATTGAATAAAATTGTATTTTTGTCGACCATTTATTAGAAAAAAAAAAATAAAGAGTTACTATTTTTGTCAAATTTTGCAAAATTTCTCCAAAACGGCACAAGCTCTTAAAATAGTTTTTTCACCAAAAAGCACGTAAAGGATTTTGCTAGTTACTTGATTACTTGTTCAATCATTATAGTAACATTGGCACAGCTCATGCGAATGAACAAGCAAAAAAAAGTATCGCGGTCCAATAATTTCACGCGATGTGATGTAACACGCGTAAGGAACTGGAATAAACAGCGAAAGAAATTGAAAATGTATCAAGTAATAACAAGTTAACTCCAAGACAATCAGAGCGTGTTGTCAAGAGAAAAAGTACATACCTACCTCGGACGAAGTAAATTGCAACAAATTACTTATTCTTATGGTTTAATGCTGGCAATAAATATATTGTGTACGGGAACAGAAAAGAAAAACAACAAAAAACAAAAACAAATTGACATAGGTGATCTTTGGCGGGAAATTAATTTTGCTAGCTAATAAAGTTATAGTGACAATTTAGGTATGTAAAAAACAAACACAATTTGATCTTTTCTAAAATAAGTAGAAAATATATGTAATATGATTTTATCTTAAATATTCCTAAATAATGTTTAAATTAAGTAAAATATAGGCTACCTCTGTTTATGTCGTAATTATTCATGTTATTATATCATTCTACGAATAATGCTACCATTTTATAATTTTTCATATGACATGATACTTGTATGGCGAACATTTTATACATATAATTCTGTCGATGGTAAAATTCCTTTTCTGCTTGTCTGTTTGGATGTAGGTTATCCTCTCACCTACTTCTGCTGCAATCAGGGTCTAAAGGGTATAGAGTAGGTTGCCACCCGTATTATAATATATAGTATCGTATTATATTTTAGTCAATTGTACTATATATTATAGAAAAATAATATAAAACGAAAATACTATATTTTATCCCTAATTAAACTTTCGCGCTTTTTATATTAACTGTGATTAGAAGTATGGAACAAGTAAGTTTTACGGAAAGAATTTTCTCCATCATGAATGTAAAAGAAGAGAGAAATAGAGCATGTTATTTTAAAATTAATTGTTAGTTTATTTTAATATGAATCAAAATTGCTCAGACTCCTATAATTATTTTGAAAGTCATTATTTTGAATATCATTGATGGCCAAAGCAAAGAGCAACAACAAATAGATATGGAAAATACATAAAGATTAATAAAATAAATATGTACTTTATTTCTCCCGAATTTCTCAAAAGTACTACAATTTGCAACCTTTTTGGGAAAATTACTATGTTTATTCAAAAAAAAGTAGCAACCCTAGTATGGAGAGTCAGCATAATAATAGACTGTAAGGTGTTATATCTTAGTCCTCGAAAGTGACAACGCACCAGTATCCTTCTTTGTATATTTTTTGTATGAAGGTAGTTAGAAGGCAGAAGCAGAAGGCACTTGCCATCATGTGGACTATTTATAAAAAATAAAGATGCTTCAATAACTTCAGGTCGTTAGATTACATGATTTAAAATGAAAACTTGATGAAGTTATTTTTGTATGGTATTTCTGTTCTTCGCCATCATCATTAGTCCTTTAAAAGTCTTTCGCAGCAAATACAGAATTAGGGCGATAAGCGAACACACTGTAAGTAAGCGGATGTTGTGTAAGAATCAAAACACAGATGCGTTGTCATCCCTGAGAACTTAGACGAAATGCAGGGGGCATTCCAGTAAAATAGATTCCTGTTATCTACGCGCACCATATGAAACTCAGCAGTATCAAGCTGCAATTTTACGCTGATATTCTGTGCCGAGACGACCCATTCTACGCTCCATCCCAACTAGGCTAAAATAATTTTAATTTTTCACGATCCTAACGTATAGGATAAAATTAATATCATTAATATACAAAAAGAGCCTTCACTTTTACGTAAGAGTCGTGGTTCGAATCGTCCAATGCCAAGCATACGCAAGCTTGCAAAACAAAACAAACTTTTGTGAATGAGCGGTGTGCGTGTAATGATAATGCGTAGGTCGGTATTGTCGATATCGATAAATATTGACAGATGAGTTTAGAATCGCAAGCTAACTAAACTATAATAAAAATATTTAAATATTTTTCCGTGTAGTGGGTGCGCCATAAAATCCCTTATTTAATTCCGTGGATGCGTAAGAGGTGACAAAGGTAAACTGTAGAAATAATAAAGCTTAATACAGCTGTGTTTCGTATGGTGAGTGTAGAGAACCGGAGACGATTTTTACTGGAAACGGGGCATTTTATCGTAGTCATCAAGGGTTGCAACGCATCTGTATTTTGTTTTTTAATCGAGGAATGTAGATGTTTACAGGCCATAGCATACACTTATAATCGGGTGAACTGTTTGCTCGCTCGCTTTGCACATTCAACAAAAAAAAAACTATCATAACTTTAAAAATTATCGATATTTAGACAGAACGTATACGCAACACTAGCACGCGTCTGAAACATGCGAATTAAAAATGTGTGTCAACAAGAAAAACATTTGATATAGTTCTAACCTCGTGGGGTTATATGATCACGAGCTGACTTATCAAATAGGAAATAAAACAAACAGCGCGCACTAGGTGTAGGATTACGAGAAAATATTGCGAATTGCCTTGAGGAATTAGGTTGATAGAGTTCTAGTGAACTCGAAGTATTTAGTGAGGTCAAAAAGTCGATTCTCATTCACCAGCTCGAAAATAACCACTGTTGGGCATATAATTATATCGTTATAGGGAGCATATCGACGGTCGCAGTGCTATGTGTATCAAAAATTTGGCACTATTGTCTTATGGAGAAAGAGAAGAGATTTTTCTGGCTTTTCCCATAGTCGCTACAACACCCGAGGGAATAAACGGGATGTAAGATTCTGTTATGTTGCCACCATACGCGTGGCGGATTATTCTTAAGGCATACTAGACACGTGGCTAGGGGCGCAAGGTCAAAAGAGGGCTCGCGACCAAATATTTGAACTAAATAGAATCATGTACTTGATAACTCTTACATCGCCCTCACTCTCCCACCACATTTATCATTAACTCCCACCTATTAACGAACGTATCCTAATTATTATAAAACTAAACTGTATTACAAATGATAATATAGTTATTTGCAAAATAAGTACTTATAATTAATAATATTATACGTGATAGAGCCAATCTGCAGCTATATTATAGTTGAAGCACGAATGGATAGGCTCGACCGGGGCAGAACCTCGCTGGCACAGAATACCAGCGTAAAATAGCAGCGTAATGCTGCTGTATTTTGTATGGTGAGTGTAGAGATCCGGAGACCCTTTTTACTGGAATTGAGGCATTCCATCTTAGTCCTCAGGGGTGATAACGCATCTGCGTCATGACTCTTATTTGATGATATGATTGATTGTATGTTTGATTCGATGATTATGATTATTTGAAGATTGAAATTCGCCAACAAACTGCCCTGCAGTTTGGCGAAAGTTGTATAAAGAATAACCGACTATATTTTTGTGTAATAAATAAATAAAAAAATATAAATGTGGGTGTGTATGGGCCACAGCATCCACTTACCATCAAGTGGACTGTGTGCTCGTTTGTCACCCAATGCTTGAAAAAGATGTATGACTGCCAGAGGAACGCAGTTGAGATGTAAGTCTAAAACGCTGACCACATTTAATCCGCCTCTGACCACATGGTACGAAAGAAGTCTATTAAGCTACAGTGATTACAGATTGTTAGATATTCCATTGTAGTCCTATAAGTGAGCTGGAAGAGAAATTCCTAAAATAGAAGAACATGTCTCGGGTAATTAATCGTCAAAATAACTAACCAATCGCTATATTTTTATAATAATGTCCTCCAGACCGAATTTCAGTCACGGCGGCCAGTCTCGACGGAGACTAGCCATCGGCGCAGGACAGGATTATAGTGCGCGAGTGTATGCGCAAGCACAGGTGCACTCTCTATTTAATCACCCTCATAATCCGACGGGATGGTAAAGCGACAGGACCGGAGGAGACCGAGGCACGGGGGTGAGACACCGCCTACTTCCTGACTGCGGGCTGCCTGAGAATTACTTGACGGAAAAACTCAATAATTGATTTTTTAACCCGACCAGGGATTCGAACCTGGGGTATCATGATCAGCAGTCGCATTACTACAACCACTAGACCAATGAGGCGGTCAAATATTTTTATAAACGTAGTTATAACAAACAATTATACAGTTCACATGATGATAGTTGAATACTTTAATCCAGATTAAATATCAAACATACGTTGTCAGTGACCACTAAGGCGAAATGTCTCATTATCAGTAAAAAGAGTTTTCCTAAACCGTTATTGTCAATTTAAGAAAATGTGTGCGCTTTTACGCTTTCTTGTACCGTAAAAAAAATTCGTCATCCTTATTCCCTTGACCGTCTCGTGGACTTTTACTTTTACTTTTTTCATTGTAATAAGGCAAAGGCCGTTAACCTTACAGCCTATTAAAGTCCACTGATGAACTTGATTACAATTCCCACACGATGGCAAGTGGTGACGAAGGCCTCTATACTAAATCGCACTGTCTTAGCGTAACCCTAACTACAAGTATATGCAATAACAAACGAAAACGACATTTTCAAGGTTTCTACCTAAACCGTTATTGTTGAGTCTAGATTTTTTTATAAGTAGGCTTAGTTTTAGTTGCCTAGATATCGAGTTACGTGAAAAAGAGTTTAATGCAACTTAAGAAGGCGCCTGTGCGTAATAATTTTATGCGCAATAGGAGGGTGTTAAGTTACAATATCGTGTGGTTTAAGTGATAAGCGGAAAGCGGTTAGGTTCGACCGTTTATATATTATCTTTTTCATTTATTTTATAAGATAAGGGTGACAAACGAGAACACTGCCCATCTGATGATAAGTAGATACTGTGGCCCATAGACATCTATATCTATCCTCGATTATGAATCAAAATGTAAATGCGTTGCTTCTCCTGACTAAGATGATGACTCGTTTCCAGTAAAAAGAGTTTTCGGTTCTCTACACTCACTATACGAAACACAGCAGCATTGAGCTGCTATTTGACGCTGGTATTCTGTGAGAGCTTAGTTTTATCACGTAAGATATGATGGATTTAAAAAAAACGCTATTATTGCAGTGCAGTCACTTATAGCATCTTTATTTATTTATTTAACTTCATATACACATTAAACCTACCAGTCTACCTTAGAGTAGTGCAGAGATAAAAAAGGTCTTTATATTAGATTCTACAGAATCTTTTATCAAAATCATTAAGTAAAATTCTAGAATAAATTTTTATTTAAAGTATTATTGTTTATGTTGGGAAAGGTTTGAAAATCACATTCTTTTTGCATTCCAATATTTATCCGTATAATATGTTCCAAAAAATTTACGATTAATCGTTCATAGTGACTTAAAAAGCAACATAAAACTAAAATAAAACTTACAACTTTGCGTGATAAGATATAGATATATAAGAGACTAGATTTGTAAACCGCTCCGTTTATGACAGAGACCTGACGCTCAATACCATATCTTAACGTTCATTAATTGAGGTATTCATGGGTATTCAGCTTGCAAGGGTAAACCCTAAGTTATTAGGTCATGCAATACAGGATGCTTGAATTGTCCATTAAAGGGTAAAATTTTCAGAACAATATTATCGAGTCACATAAGTCCTCAAAATTGATATATAACCATCGATTATAATCATAAATAACAAAATGATATTGAGTTTTTTTTTCTTCATCAGTCCATAAAAGTGAACAGCTGGACATAGAGCTTTCCCGTTGTGTGGATGAACTGCCTTAATCGTCACACTTGGCATTGGATTGTGGATTGCAATACTAGAAGACACAGACATCTTCGACGCTGCTGCCCCTCGCCAGTTTTGGTATATTATTCCTGACGGACTTTGTTACAGATTGATATACCGTCATCTATAGGGAGCCATAAGGTGTTTCGGTTATCATCGCCTCTTACGACACCCACGGGATGAAATTTGGTGATAGATTCTGTTACGGTGCTATTACTTAGATAAGATTAGATAAGATACTTAAAATAAAGTAAAAGTATAACCGACTTTAAAAATTAGGAAGGCGAAAGGTTTTCGACTGTAACAAATAATAGTGACTGTAAAAAGAAATTTCTATAATAGTCATGAATTTTATATGTATTACAAGAGAATTTTCATTGGAAAATAAAGTTGCATTGTGTGGCCTGTAGGTTTATACGGAGGGGCGTGATAGGATATGTTCTCTTTCTAGCGTTTACAGGTTCATTTTAAGTCTACACCTTGCTGAGGCTATCTGTGTTTGTAATTTAATCACAATGTTTATTTCAAAAATAATATGACTTAAATAGAACAAATGTGTCTTTAAGCTTTGCTCAATGATATTTTTTAATATTTACAAAATAAAACGTCCTGTAGAGTGACATATTTACTTTTTAAAATAGTACGCATGTAGTTTTTATTCTCTACAGTTGTATGGCCAGTGATTGTGAATTAAATAATTTTTTTTGCAAGATCTTCGCGCTTTTACAAGCTTTTATTATACTTGGTAAGTGACTTTTATCATTAGCTTTAGCTTGAAGACTTTTTAATTCTGTAGATATTATGTTTTCTGACTGTGTTTACGTTTTAAATCCTTTTAAGTTAAACTAAAATTATTCTTCATCTTTTTAAAACTATAAAAAGAAATATTCCGACATAATGGGTGTATTTAAAAAGAAAAGGTGTTCCATTTCTATTAAAAAAAATTCTATTAAAAAAATTGTTAGTGTACTTACAATTATTTCTGTCGCCGGCGAAAAGCTTGTGAAATCTCAGGAAATCGGGTCGACCGCCGAAAAATTTTCCGTTTTGATTCAGGACCTCCCTTATCAACTCAAGATTATTCACAACTAAGCACTGGGTACTACCTAATGTTATACTAAATATATCTCCGTAGCTTTTAGCCAGATCAGTGAACGCTTGGAATGGGGACTCACGCTTTCCCAAAAGGTGCAGGCTACCTATTATAGGTAAAGCTATAGGCCCCGGTGCCTGTTTTAATTCCGCCATTTTACTATCCCCGTATTTACTAGTCATTTTACACGCGATCGTCTTGCGCGAGAAAAATTTATAAGCCGCTAGGGCGAATAGAGCGAGGAGTAAGAGCGCACTCATTTTGTTTTCCTAAAAAAGAAATTTTATCTCGAGTGGCAACACTGGTTTGATAGGAGTTTTGGCGGGAACCTGGAGCGTTCGTCGGCCGGCACTGCGTCAGCTGGGTGCGCGTCCGCCATTTTATACTAACGCCATTTGCATTTTAGGCCTGCGCCCCGCTTTTTACATATTTGCTTCAAATAAAGCAAAATCGAATTTATGTTGCAGATATAAGTTTTAAATGTACTAAAGCTTAACTGTTTGTTACCTCCTTACACCAATTGTAGCACAACGATGATTTAATTCCAGTTGTTCTTGTTTGAAAATCGAATCTTGCGAAGTTTAGTATATTAAAATAAAATGTCTTTCTTACTGTAAGTTGATTTTCTTATAGATTTTACTGTTTCTTTTTAAATGAGCCGTGATTGCTCAAAGGTTAGCAGTAAATTTCACGACAGCATCCCGGGTTTGATCTCCACCGTCGTCAATGAAATTATTAATTGAAATTTTAAGTGCTGATTTACCACGAGCTGGGCGCTGAATGGAAATTCGTGAGGGAATTTGCATGCATGAGAAATTAAAATCCACCAACTTGCATTGGAGCAGCGTGGTGGACAATCCTTGGCCTTAAACCCTCTCAGAAATGGGAGGAGGCCTGTGCCCAGCAGTGGGAGGTACATAGGCTGTAACTTTAACTTTAACTTTTTATTCCGGGTTCGCCCCCCGCCAACACCAAATGAAATGAAATTGTGCGTAGAAATTTTAAGAGCTGATTTACCACGAGCTCGGTAAGTGAATGCTGTGGCCTATAGGCATCTACATCTATCCTCGATTAAGAATTAAAATGCAGAAGCGCGTGGTCCTTCCCCGATCGAGCCAACCCCATTCATGCTACAGCCATATTATAGCTGCAGTATACCACGTTGGTAAACTTGGTAAAAATCTGTAAGTTTGCTTTTACAGCAAAATGCTCATGAATGTAGAGTAAAAGTGTCATTTAAAAAAATATCGGTCTAAAATAAAATTATTTTAATGTATGTCGTAGCTTGGTAGTTTTTTTTTAAATATTAAAAACATTTGGGCAAGATTGCTCTTACGTTTTCGTGTCGTTTGTGTGCGAACATATAAATCAAATTTTGCACCTTATTACATATTCAATTGAATACATTATATTAATATACAAATAAATATCAAGTCACTTTAAGCGACATAAGTAAAGGTGTATTTGAGATTTTTAAAGACTCGGGCTTCGAGTTTTGGAACACGTGGGCGTTTGTTTTATACAAGCTACGCGAGTTCGATTCCGGTCAGCATAGAATTGCCAACCTTTCTATATCAATTGTAGTATTTTCGAGGCTATAACCTGTTTAAATATAGTAAATGAAAAAAATATAAAAATATATCATCATCATCATTACATTCCTTCACAAGTCCATTGCAGAAAATAGACCTCCGTCAAGGAATGACACAGAGTACGGTCCCGAGTCAATTGCATTCATCGACTTACATCCTGCATATCTTACCAGGTCGTCACTCCATCTAGTGGGGGCGCAGGTATACTTCGCTTACCCGTAGGAGGTTCCCACAAGAGAACCTTTCTGCCCCATCGGTTATCGGTTTATCGAGCAATATTTTTTTATAGAATAGGCGTGACAATTATATACATCTACGTTTATCCTCGATTCAGAATTCAAATGCAGATGCGTTGTCACCCGTGAGGACTAGGATGGAATGCCTCATTTCCAATAAAAAAGGGTCTCCGGTTCTCTACACTCACCATACGAAACACAGCAGCATTATGCTGCTATTCGTGCTACAACTATACTTCTAATATAACTGCAGCATGGCTTTACCACGTAGGACAGACCAATTCATGGTGAAGAAATTCTATGATTCACCCAGTTCTATTCTCAATTAAGATACAAAATGCAGGTGCATTGTCACCCCTGAGAATTAAGTTGGAATGCCTCGTTACATTAACTATTAATGGAATATTTTTTTTTATAGAATAGCAATGATAAACGGGCATAAACTACAACTGTGACTTCTATGGCATTCTAGCCTCAATTAAAAATCAAAATGTAGATGAATTGTCACCCCTGTGGACTAGGATTGCCTCATCGCCAGTAAAAAATATCTCCGGGTCTCACTGTAAGAAACACAGCAGCATTAAACTGCTATTTTACGTTGGTATTCTGCGAGTATGGTACTTCCTCGTTCAAGCCGATCAGCCCCGATACGATAATATATAAATTGAATTTATATGTTATAACATTCAAATACACAATATAAAAATACCATAATAAAAATACCGCGTAGTGGAGGTGTAAGATTTTCCACTACCCCATATCGTCCCGTGGGTGTCGTAAGAGGTGAGAGAGGGAAAATAAAATGGGAGACGGGTAGCAACATCTTTCTGATAACAACATAAAATAAAAAACTACGGTTGCCAACCCATTTGCCAAGCGTGGCAACTATGGCAAATCTCCCCACGAGGCAATCGAGGAGGGAGGCCCATGTTCAGCAGTAATGGAATAAAATAAAAAAAAAAAAACAAAAACTAAAGACTTAACTTATTATCATACAGTAATAAAAGTATAGTGCTAAAAACACTCGCTACGTTTGCTCGCTCGCCAGCGGCGATAAGTCGTGAATATTTTTTCTTTAGGAACTTCACATCATATTCATTGTATAGAAATTGTAATTTTAATATACAAGTAAGATTTTATGGTATTTTCCACGATCTAATTTGGCCCAACGAAATTTAAATCGACTCATATGAATAGATTCAAAAAAAAATGCATTTACTCGTACCTCGAGTTATAAAAGTCACGTTTATTTTCTGTATTTTCATGCATGAAACATATTTTTACCGTACTGCTTTTTTATCATAGCCATGACGTGTTTGTGTGACCTAGTGACTACCGGTATGGTTGATATGTATTAGTTATTCTTTTTTCTTTTTATAGAATAAGGGTGACAAATTAGTATCAGTCCACCTGATGGTAAGTGGATGCTGTGGCCCATAGACATCTACATTTATCCTCGACTAGAAATCAAAATGCAGATGTGTTGTGACTTCTTTGGACTAAGACGGAATGCTTTGTTTACAGTAAAAAAGGTTTCCGGTTCTCTTCACTCACTATACGAAATACAGCAGTATTGAGTTGATATTTTACGCTGGTATTTTGTGAGAGCGTTTTTTTATATATTAAGGATAGGAGGAGCACACAGTCTACCCGATGGTAAGCGAAAAATAAACTGCAGATGCGTTGTCACACCTGAAAACTAAGATGGAATGCCTCGTTTCCAGTAAAAAGGGTCTCCGGTTCTTTACACTCACCATACGAAACACAGCAGTATAGAGCTGCTATTTTATGCTGGTATTCTGTAAGAGCGAGGTCCTTTTCCATTCGATCACACCCTATCGTGCTGCATAATATAATACAGCATGGTTTTACCACGTATAACTGACCATTCGCTATATCGTTATTTTACAGTAATGAAATAGTGTAAGAAAGTTACCAGTTTGGCTCCCCTAGAAAGAAAGAAGAAAGAAAGAAAAACTTTATCTGAAATCACAAAGAGAAACAAAAAACTGTGAAGTCAAATTAGGTCCCTCTTTCAACTAACTGCTGCTGTACCAAATGATAGCAGCGCTGATTTTCAAATAGAGCCCAATATTCACTTCACGGACGGTCATACATTACTTAAAGCAAAAATAAAAAAATAAAAAAAACAACCATTCTGAGAAGTGAGTGGGGAAGGAATCAGTATAAAAGAGGTATTATTTGGAACTAATAACACACTGTATAAGTGAACTGTACACTTGCATATCACATGTATATCTATACATCAATACATACGTATATACATCATACACATTTAAATGTACGTACATATACATTATAAAGTGCTCAACGTGACTTTACGATTTAACAACCATAAACAAAAAGAAACAAAACAGTAGTCCTACGTATGAAGAGCCGTGGTAGCTCAGTGGTTAACGCTCGCTGTAAATATAACATAACGCGAGTAACCCGGGTTCGATCCCCCGCCGGCACCAATGAAATTGTTAATTGCAATTTTAAGTGCTGATTTACCACGTGCTCGGCGGTGAAAGAAAACATCGTGAGGAAACCTGCATGTCTGAGGAATAAGAAAAAAAAATATTTCGAAGACATGTGAAGTTCGTCAACACGCATTTGGGCAGCGCGGCGGACACTTCCTTGCCCTAAACCCTCTCAGAAATGAGGGGAGGCTTGAGCCCAGCAGTGGGACGTATATAGGCTGTAACTTAACTTAACTTAACGTATGATACACGAATTATATCGTTAGACTAGCAGGTCCCCGGGACTTCGTCCGCGTTGGATTTATTACGATTGTATTTTAATGGTTTTTCCCCTAATTCTTTTTCTAAAATAAAATTAGCCTAAGTTATGCCTTATATCATCAGATATCTGCCAGCGAAAGCTCGGTCCAGCCGTTTCTCAGATTAGCCGGAACAAACGGACAGACAAGCTAAAATTTTAAAATTGTGACCTTGTTATAAGTACCGTATATACTTTCATATGCATTAAGTAAAAAGCTGCCATTTTGATATTACAAATAGATACTTCAATTTTATTCATTTGCATGGATGTATCTATAGATAACGAACTCCAGACCGAATTTCGATCACGGCGGCCTGCCTCAACGGAGGCTAGCCATCGGCGTAGGACAGGGTTATAGTGCCCAAGTGTATGCGCGAGCACATGTGCACTCTCTATTCCCACACTCTCATAATCCGATGGGACGGTAAACCTACACGACAGGAGAGAGATCAGGCGCAGGACCAAAGGCTTAGACGGAGAAATTCTTAGCAGAATAACGGAGTAATTGATTTTTTGGCCCCACCCGGGATTCGACCCCGGGACCGGCACCAGGATTAGCAGTCGCACTACTACAACCGCTAGACCAACGAGGCAGTCCTATAGATTTCCGTGTAGCGGCAGTGCAAGAATATGTACTACCCCGTATCGTCCCGTGGGTGTCGAAGTATCATCAGAGGCGATATAGGAAAACAGAAACAGGAGATGAGGAGCAGTATCTTCCTGATACCAACTTAAAATAATTAAAAAATGTCAACCCTGCCAAGCGTGCCAACATTGCAATAACTCCTATGAAACAATCTTTGAAGGATGCCTATGTTCTGCATTGAATTTTCATGGTCTGTATTGCATTGAATGAATGGAAGAATCACAGAAGCTGCATTTTTTTATAGAAGGAGTGTGACAAATAGCACACAGTCCATCTGACAGTAAGTGATACTGTGACCCATAGACATGTTCATTTATACTCGATTAAGAATCAAAACGTAGATGCATTGTCACCCCTGAGGACTAAAATGGAATGCCTTGTTTCCAGTAAAAAAAGGTCTCCGGATCTCTACACCCACCGTACGAAACACAGTAGTATTTAAGCTACTTTTTTACGCTGGTATTCTGTGAGTGCATGGTCCTTCCCCGGTCGAGCCGACCCATTCGTACTACAGCGTGGCTCCACCACGTATTTATACGAATGTATTATGTTCTTGGAACTGCTATAGAGCTTGGCGATCATTTAGATCTCAACTCTTTTATCGGGAAAGCCGACAACCACGTACGTCTTTTGTACCTGAACTGGGCCCTCTTTTTACATTTATGTTTTTGGGGGGATACATTTAATTTTAGTTGTTTATTAATCCAAATAAATACATGACAGCGTTAACGTTTTTTCTTGCGTTTACGCTTCAGCATTGTCTATTTTTAATTTAAATTAGCGATCGCCCCGGCTTGATCTGGATAGAATCTATAAATGTGTATTTGTAAAGTTTATTAATACTGGCTGATTTTTTACCGTCTAGAAAAAATAGGATGTAACAGGTGAACTGATTAGAAGCCTATGGCACTGATATTTTACAACTTTTATTTAATTTTACATTAACATACTTGATCTATCAATAAATACTACTAACTTGAAATAAACTTAAGTATCAAAATTAAAATGATACAAACCCAATTAGCAGTTTTTATTGATAGATCAATTTCATAATATGTTAATGCAAAATAAAATAAAAAATATTGTAAAATATCAGTGCCCTATTTTTTTCCAGGCGGTAAAAAATCAGCCAGTATAAATAAACTTTACAACGGCACATTAAAAGATCTTATTCAGATGAAGCCGGGGCAAATTGCAAATTTTTTTTATAGGATAGGGTGACAAACGAGCACACAGTCCACCTGCTGGTAAGTGGTTGCTGCGGCCCATAGACATCGACATCTATCATTGAATACAAATCAAAATGCAGATGCGTTGTCACCCGTGAGGACTAAGATGGAATGCCTCGTTTCCAGTAAAAAGGGTCTCCGGTTCTCTACACTCACCATACGAAACACAGCAGCATTAAGCTACTATTTCACGCTGGTATTCTGTGAGAGCGTGGTCCTGCCCCGGTCGAGCCGACCCATTCGTGCAACTAATATAACTGCAGCATGGCTCTACCACGTATAAATAAATAATTATTTTTATTTTTTTTCATGTTTTTTCCAGACGGTAAAAAATCAGCCACTATAATTTTTCGTATTTTTTTTTAAATCTTCAAGTTTTTCGGATAAAATAATATAGCCTTGACCCCTCCTGGCATTGCTCGCTATCTGTTCGTAAAGTTTCATCACTATCGGTTCAGCCATTTCGAAGATTGACCCGGACATACAGACCGACTGATAACTGGAGTTTTTCAATGGTTACTAATAATCCCCTGAGCTTAAGTTATGTTAAATCTATCTCTAACAATATCATCAGGTGGGTGTCGTAAGAGGCGACTGAGGGAAACAAATCAGGAGATGGGCAACAGTGTCTTCCTAATAACGACTAAAAATAAAAAAACTGCGGTTGCCAACCCGCTTGCCAAGCGTGGCAACTATGGCAAATATCCCCCCTTACCCATGAGGTAATCTTTGGAGGAGTCCTATGTTCAGCAATGGATATTAATGGGCTGTAACGGGAACAATATCTTTGTATAATTTTTCAGTCCTTGTGTATGCGACTGACCTGAACAGCTTGACCGACTTTGCAGATAATTTGTGTGTGTGAAAATAGTAGCTTTGTTGGTGTGTTACGTATGGTGAGTGTAGAGAACCTAAGAATTTTTACAGGAAATGAAGTATTCCATCTTAGTCCTCAAGGGTGACAATGCATCTGCATTTTGATTATTAATCGAGGTTAAATGTAGATGTCTATAGGCCACAGCATCCACTTACCATCAGGTGGACTGTGTGCTCGTTTGCCACCCTCATTCTATATACAAAAATATGTCATTGAGTGTATCATCGGTCGGCACTCAGTCCATGCATAATCACCGTCAGAGATACTTTCGCTTTGTCAGCTATGTGTAATGTAATAGCCATCTTATTTAGCTATTTTCCCATAAAATACATATTGTACTCATTATCCTCATACTAAAATTTTCTCTTGTATCGTGGAGGCAGTTTACATATGTGAATTACAGAAGAACATTTTTACGTGGTAGAGCCAGGCTGCAGCTATAATAAATGTAGTACGAATGGGTCAGCTCAACCGGGGCAGGACCACGCTCTCACAGAATACCAGCGTTGTTTTACGCTTAATGCTGCTGTGCTTCGTATGGTGAGTGTAGAGAACCGGAGACCCTTTTTACTGGAATCGGCCATTCATTATAATCCTCAGGGGTGACAACGCAAGTGCATTTTGATTCTTAATTGAGGATGAATCTATCTATAGGCCACAGCATCCACTTACCATCAGGTGGACTATGTGCTCGTTTGTCACACAAAACTATAAAAAAATTAAGACTCGGAACAACTATTAAAGGCCATACAAACACCGATACCGTGCGGTATTCAAACCCGTTCAACACCACAATCCAATTCTAAGCCATTATTTGAATTGACCTTAAACCTTATATAAATACAAACCACCAAGCCACGTCCGCGTCTCATCTCCGACATTTTGAATGGTTGTTCGACATTTTTTTTTCGGTAAAAACTGTTTATATTATAATTTGAAATTCAACAAGACTCTTTAATCGCTGTTTGACGTAGGCGTAGCCGCACGTAACATTGAATCTGTGATGATGCTCCACAGATTATAATTTTTTTATTTATTCACATGTGAAGCGTGACTTCGCGCCATCATGAAGAACAGTATGAATTTAAAATTTTGTGGTAACTGTTTGATACATAGTGTTAATTTATGTGGTAGATTGAGGTTTATACGTGACAGATTAGTACAACATAATCACGTGGCTGCTATTATGTTTGTAGCACGAAAGGATCAGCTCGTACCGGGAAGGACCACGTTCTCACAGAATATCAGCATAAAATAGCAGCTTGATGTTGCTGTGTTTCGTATGATGAGTGTACAGAACGGGAGAACCGTTTTACTGTAATTGAGGCATTCCATCTTAGTCCTCAGGGGTGACAACGCATCTGCATTTTAATTCTTAATCGATTTTAAATGTAGATGTCTATGAGCCACAGGATCCACTTACCATCAGGTGGACTGTGTGCTCGTTTGTAAGCCTAATTCTATTAAAATATGTGTCTATAGTCTCATATGTGGTACAGCCATGTTGTAGCTATATAATGGTTGTAGCACGAATGGGTCGGCTCGATCCCTCGTTCGGATTACGGTCTTACAGAATGCCAGCGTAAAAAAGCAGCTTAATGCTGCTGTGTTTCGTATTTTAAGTGTAGAGGTTCAGAATCCTTATTTTACTGGAAACGAGGTATTCCATCTTAGTAGTCAGGGACTAAAACATACTACATTTTAATTTTTTTTTATAGAATAAGTGTGACAAACACACAGTCCACCTGATGGTAAGTGGATGCTGTGGCCCATAGATATCTACATCAATCCTCGATTAAGATTCAAGATCCAGATGCGTTGCCACCCCTGATGACTAAGATGGAATGCCTCGTTTCCAGTAAAAAGGGTCTCCCATTCACTACACTCACCACACGAAATACAACTACATTAAACTGCTGTTTTACGCTGGTATTCTTTGAGAGCGTGGTTCTTCCCCGGTCGGGCGGATTCATTCGTGCTACAGCCTTAAGATAGTCGCAGCGTGACTTTACCACTTATAAAATTATTAATCGAAGATAGATGTAGGGTGCAGTACCCCGTCTATTTTTCTGTTTTGGTCTCAGACTGGGTACAGCTTACTTTACAGATTCGCTGCGTTATTTTGGGAATTCTGGTTCCAAAGCAGTTTCTTCCGGATTCTATCACCAAAAGAAACTCAGTACAAAGCTTTTGTTCATAACTTGAGCGACTTTGAACTTCCTTATAGGCAACACGTTTTATGATAACCAACAAAGTGCGGCATCTTTGCCACTACTTTTGGTTCGGTTGTTCACGGGCGTTTCCCATACTTAGGAGTATTGCTCAAAAACATTGTAATTAATAGTTTATAACAAAGTAAGTAGATTCAGAATTTATAGGCATTTTAACATTGATGGAAAATCCTTTTAGTAGTTCCGGCAAAACATAGCGCACAGACAGACAAACATGGTGTGGGGACTGTTTTTTTACATGTATTGATAGATAAGCGAATATACATCCCAAACATCATTACAGTAATTAAAGAAATATGATTAAGGCCAAGACGACAAAGGGATAATAAAGTAGGTGTACCATGGAAGGTCACTCTAACGAATAAACAGTTATTATTCGTTTATTTACTGGATAAATGAAACTAACAAATATTTAAGTAATGCTTTGTTTTATTACGTAACATATAAACCACTTTTTTAAATTGCAGATTTAATCAATATTGATTGAACTTAAGTTTCATTGAACTTAAGTTAAGTTTTCATTGCCTAGCTAGGAACAAGGCTTCTTAGAAGGCCATTATAATAAATCAGTCATTTAACACTAAAGTTTAATAAATAGCGATTAAATCTACAATAAAAATATGTGTTTTTTTATGTTACGTAATAAAACAAAGTATTACTTAAATATTTGTTAGTTTCATTTATCCAGTAAATAAACGTTCCGTGGTACACCCACATTACTTTAACGTCGTCGATTCTCGAAATCAATGAAGCGACGGACCGTACTGCCAAAATAGTAGCGCGAGCGATTCGCCGCCGCGTCTGTGATTTTCAGTTGGATGGGTGTTTGTGTAAGTAGAAGGAATTTGTCATCACATGGCAATAACTACGACATTTTAATAATTGGCCTTCGAAGGAGCATGGCCTTCCATGGTCCACTCACCCTATGTCCATTTATGGTATTACCCATACACACTTTATCGTAAGAAAGATGTTAAAACTGGTTGCGTAAAGTGTGTGTAGCAACTCCTTCGATTCATTGAAGACATAGGGCTTAGCAGTGAACTATAGCCATAGCAGCGATCACAATAGATCTTCTAGGTCGCAGTGATACTGGTCTCTTTATCTAGACCTGCATAGCTGCTCGCACATAATAAAAAAAGTGTGTGTAAAAAACACAAAGTTAAATGCCACTGCATTTATTATTTTAAGTCAATATTTCCAAAGAAGTCTCTTAAAAATAGAATAGTCAGACAGACAGGCGCCATGTCAAGACTGTTTTAATATGTTTTGGTTGATTTGTCAGTATACACCAACATACTATAATAAGTTATTTTCGCTAGTGTCACTCAGATTAATTCGTATAAAAAGTATAATTTTTATTGAATTACCTAATGTACTCACATATGGAATTCGATATGGATCTCATTTTGTGAACACCATGGCAACTACTTTATGATATTATAAAATGTAATAATGATATCGATATAGTATCCACGAAATTACACTTTTCCAATATTGGTCAGCCTGAAGATTGACACATTGCGTTCGCGAATTATCTTACGTACTTCTTCACTTATAACTCGTGGCCCTAGATAGTCGATGGCGCGAAATTTTATAAACAGACCTTTGGGAATCTGGATATCACGAAAAATCTATTGAATGTATATGTTCAAAATAAAATTATTTGCACTTTTATATACCTAATCTATCACTGTATGGTAACTGTTTTGCAATTTTCGTTCTTATGGTGTTTATTTCCGCCCAAAGATGTGTTAAAATTAGAACTTTTAAACATATTCTTTTTTTACTTTTTTGTTTCCATACAGGGCTAGATAATGATGAGACAAATTGAAATCATTTTTTTATTTTGAACGTACATCATCAAACAGTGGAGTAATCGCTAGACTACGTTTGTATAAAAGAATGAGTGACTAGTGTACCCGTGGATTGGCTATACGATATAAGAATTGCGCTCGTAATGCAGTAGATATGCGACAGATGTGTATGTAACGAGGGGAACGGTATGTTTGTTTGTCACCCTTATTCTATAAAAAACATACACTCGAATTGAGGACCTCAGTCAAGTAATTTTTAGTTACTTATTCCGTGGGGCTTAGAAGTGGCTCATAGCAACGAAGCAAAGCTTTTGCACGAAGTGCTAGTGAACTACCAAACTTGTATATCACCCAAGAACAAAAAAGAAAAAGAAAAACAAAGTTATGTCAATCTTAAGGACATGGTCAGTGATGACTATGTTGCAAACAGGTTTGGCAATGAGATGCAGCGCTAAAGGTCGCGAGATCGAATCCCGCACGAAACAAGTATTTGTATGGCCTACAAATATCTTTCCGGATGTTGATGTTTGCCCTTGCGAAATTTATGTTTGCAAACTGCCCATGATACAGGAGAAAATCCTAGTGTTTACATACATAAACACTCACGCCTGTCACCCAGAGAGGTAGGCAGAGACTACAGACTTCCATTTGGCACGATCCTGACACACCTCTCTCGCCTCCTTCACATCCATACACCTACGCATACATGCTCGTCGGTTAAGGGTACTCCTAATTTGGCCCGTTTTCATTAAATCGCTAATTTGGTCGATAAATTTTCGCCTAGGACGTCCCCTTCCGACTCTGCCATTCACTTCTGCAACATAAATTTACTTTGTCACTTTTTCCTCATTCATTATTTCCACATGACCAAACCACTGAAGCATTCCTTTCTTAATCCTGGTCACAACATCATCTTGCAAATCACACAATTTCTTACCCTGTCATTCAGATTCAGTCCTCAACGACCGCATTTCTACTGCGTTTATTCTAATCTCGTGCTTCTACTACCACACCCAAGTTTCACTACCATACGTTAAAGTAGGGACCAACACAGCATTGTGAATTGCGATACGTGCCTTTTTTGACACATTTTGACTCTTCACAATATTGTGTAGGACCCCATTTACTCTATTTCCTCCTATGTGCCTAGTGTTTACGTTTACGTTAAAAAAAAAGAAAAGAGCTGTTACAAAATATTTTTTATTGTATGTAACAATGTTATTGGAATATATTCCATAAGAATCAATTTTCGTTTATAGCACGTGTTACACAAATTATATGAGGAGCTGACTGCCTCTTTGGTTTAGTAGTGCAGGGCGATTGCTTATCATGAAGCCCCGGGTTCGAATCCCGGGTCGGGCCAAAAATATTAGTTATTAAGTTTTTCTATTAAGACATTCTAATTAGCCGCCCAGAGCCAGAAAGTTGGCGGTGTCTCACTCTCGTGCCTTTGATTGATTGATTTTTCTAGCGGTAAGTTAAAAAAAAATTAAATGATGCAATGTATACGCTTGTTTGGTTACCTTAAAATGAGTATAAACACTCTAGAAATATTAGGCGGAAATGATCATCTCAACCCATTCACAACCAACACCCTTCTCCTTCACACATCCGCGTTCGCGCAGCTATCTATCTCCCGCTAACTGTACCTAAAATATCCCATTTATGTGGAGCAATGTTCAAAATTCGTGAACATATAAATTATTCAATATTTTCAACGCCGAATCGCGGAGTCAAACAGCGCTGTCACAGGAAATATGGCATAGAAAAAAATTCGTATAAGGCCGCCTAGCAACAAGCTTTTGTACGCGGTAGAGCCATGCTGCAGTTATATTACAGGTGTAGCACGAATGGGTCGGCTCAACCGGGGAAGGACCACGCTCTCACAGAATACCAGCGTGAAATAGCAGCTTAATGCTCCTATGTTTTGCATGGGGAGTGTAGAGAACAGGAGACCCTTTTACTGGGAATGAGGCATTTCATGTTAGTCCTCACGGGTGACAACGCATCTGCATTTTGATTCTTAATCTATCTATATAAAATACTAGCTGTACCCCGCGGTTTCACCCGCGTATATCACGCGTCTCTGCCGCGCGACATGATATGACACCTCGCTCATTTAGTTCAATCATTTTAGCTAAAAAATTAGCAAAGTTAATGGAGTACTTTTATCTATCGGCATATACACGTTATACAGAAAATTTAAATTTTATCCACTCACCCTCCCCCCCCCCCTATAATTTAGCTTTCTATTGGTAAAAATTGATTAAAATCGGTCGAGTAGTTTCGGACTTATTTGGTACAAACAAATTAAGAAAAACATCTTTCCTCTTTATAATATGTATTTTATATATATAAGGTATAGATAATGATTTTTTTTATTATTTTTTACGTATCTTTTTTTTTTTTTTTTTTTTTTAATATTTGATTATTTTATTTTTATTTCTAATATCACACCCCAGTGACACCCGCATCGCATGGTGCTGGCAGTGTACGCGATATAAGGATTTTTCGACGTTACTATTGAATATTTTAACATGGAAAAGTAGTTATTGTGAGATAACTATAATAGTTAGACATATGGTATTGCAGACTTTTATGTAGATATTGATGTCCTCCATAAAACTGTAGCACATCACTTTGCTCTATTGTCAATAGTTTCCGTAGCGTACGCGATATAAGGTTTTTTTTTTGGTATTTTTTTCCACACCTTGGGTTACATTAACGAAGTTTTCATACGGATCCCTAAATTTTTTGAAAACGTTCTATAGCCTATGTTCATCAGAAATAATGTAGGATTCTAATGGTGAAAGAATTTTTCAAATCGGTTCAGTAGTTTCAGAGCCTATTCAATTCAAACAAACAAACAAACAAATCTTTCCTCTTTATATTATTAGTATAGACAAAAACTTTGAAACCATCCAATCGATTTTGATGTAATTTGTTGTGTGTTTGAATGGGTTCCTAAATGGTCCATATTCAGTTTTCGACCCGGTAGGTAGCCCTTTTGCCGAGATCCAGATCACCACAAGTGATTCTTAAAAGTTACAGCTCATATACGTCCCACTGCTGGGCACATCATCATCATCATCATCAACATTACAGCCCTTCTCAAGTCCACTGCTGAACATAGGCCTCCCCAAGTAATGCCACAAAGCACGGTCCTGAGCCACCTGCATCCATCGACTTCCCGCATGTATTACCAGGTCGTCACTCCATCTAGTAGGGGGTCGCCCTACACTTCGCCTACCGGTACGAGGCTGCCACTCGAGAAACTTTCTTCCCCATCGGTTATCGGTTCTTCGAGCTATATAGCTGGGCACATGCCTCCCCTCATTTCTTCAACTTTACGTCTTTGAAATATTTTTTTTCTTATTTCTCAGACATGCAGGTTTCTTCACCGCCGAGCATGTGGTAAATCAGCACTTAAAATAGCAATTAAAATTTTCATTGGTGCCGGCGGGGATCGAACCCGGTTTGCTAGCATATTCTGCGAGCGCTAACCATCTATGCTATCACGGATCTTCATACATGCGGTTATTGATTCTTATTTATATAATTTTCTACTATAGTAAGCATGAAAAACCTTCCTCTTAAATAATTTTGTCTATTGATGAGAACTGCATTAAAATCCGACGCGTAGTTTAAAAGATCTCAGCGTACAGACGGAGGGAAGCGATTTTGTTTTATAAAATGTAGAGATTGTAACGAGTTATGTTTTATAAAATATTATGTTATATTTCAAGGAAAATTTTAAATTTTAAGAAATAATTACATTACTAAAAAATATTTCAGTCCAGGAACCATTTAGAATAAATTTTGAACTCAAATTATATATATATGTATATATAAGGTTCAAAAAATATAATATATATATATATATATATATATATATATATATATATATTTAATTTTTTGAACAATTACTTTGCCCTTTGCCCTTGAGCCTGTGAGACCCTGCGAAGTGACAAGGTCAAAGATGCCTACTAAATTTATTGTTTTGTTGCCGTTCGTGAAGAAGGGTGGATATGATTTATACTTTAAAGTTTCCCTACCGTATCTGGTAGTTAAACTTTAAATGCTTACAAACTATTATAGGTGATTACAACATACACTAGAATAAACATCAAAAATAATGCATACATACAGTGAACTAGAACTTTTAAAAAAATTATTTAAAAAAATTAATCTATTAAATTTGCATTATATTATGTTTGAGTAGTACATTTCTAAGATTGTTAGGTAAGCCGGGATTAATATAAAATACATAGGAAAGTTGCTAATTTACTAGTAGTGTAGTGTAATGATCAATTTACTCAACCTAGAAATTGGGGGAGAGAGATATAAAATTAGCCCACTAATGATATAACTTTATAAAGCATTAAGTACCTACTTCATAAAACTAAAATTGTAAAAATAATTTCCACGTATTTAAATACCTTTTAAAAAAATAGAATGAGGGTGACAAACGAGCACACAGTCCACCTGATGGTACGTGGATGCTGTGGTCCATAGACATCTACATTTATCCTGGATTAAAACTCAAAACGCAGATGCGTTGTCACCCCTGAGGACTAAGATGAAATTTTTGCCAGCAGTATTAAGCTGCTATTTAATACTGGTATTCTGTGAGAGCGTGATACTTCCCGGTCGAGCCGACCCATTCGAGCTACAACCATAATGGAGCTGCAGCGTGGCTCTACCACGTATAAAGCTTCTGAAGTCATAGCTTCAATTCTTCGATAAACTTTTTCTTGCTGCCTGACTGACTCTTCGGTCGTTAGATCGTAAACGCGACTGCTGATAATGTGTTCCCAGGTTCGAGTCCCGAGTTGAGTCCAAATCAGTTCTTGAATGTATCTGTTAATAACTTCACAGCAGCAGTCCAGAGACAGGAAGTTGACGGTATTTTGTCGCCGTGCCTCGGAAAGCAAGTAAAGCCGTTAGTCCTGCGCCTGATCTCTCTCAGTCGTGTCGGATTGCTCTTCAATCGGACTATGAGCGTAAGGGAACAGAGAGTGCATGTCCTAGTCCTAGCCAGGACATTATTACACTTTGTATCAGATAGCAAATTATGTAAAAAATATATTTTTAAACTTTTTCCTACATTTGAAGACATTTTAAAATTGTTCTTTACGTGGGAGCCATGCTTTATGTGGTACAGCCATGTGCAGCTATATTACAGTTCTCAGTTACAGGATTTTGACCGACCGTGAACGAAATCACTCTCACAGGATACCAACGTAAAATAGCAGCTTGATGCTGATGTGTATCCTAAGGTTATTGTAGAGAATCGAAGACTCTTTTAACTGGAAACGAGGCATTCCATCTTAGTCAAATCAAAAAAGAGAGGTGACAATGCATCAGCATTTTGATTATTATTCGAGGATATATATCTATGGACCACAGCATACATTTACTATCAGTAGACTGTCTGCTGACTTGTCACCCTTATTCTTTGAAAAAAGAATGTTTACTTATGGTGAAATATTTCACCACATTTTAGATCTCACGATTCATTGTACACGTCGCGTCAAGGAAATTCTCTTTCCTCATTCTCGAACGTGCAGAACGTTCGATTCCTGGAAACGGTACTGTGTCGTGCAGTGTCCCGGTTTTCCGAGGGCATGTTGTATATGCATCGCAAGACGACCCATTTGACTTTAATGTCAGCGACACTGTCCTCATTTGAGACCATATATCCGTGCGAACGTAAGAATAGGTCGGCTCGACCGGGGAAGATAGAATATCAACGTAAAATATCAGCAGATAATGAGGAATTTCCTCCATATTTTTTTATACACGAGCACACAGTCCACCTGATGGTAATTGGATACTGTGACCCATATACATTGTTGTCACCCGTGAGGACTAAGATGGAATGCCTCGTTTCAAATAAAAACGGTCTCCGGTTCTCTATACTCACCATACGAAACACAGCAGCATTGAGCTGCTATTTTACGTTGGTAGAGAGAGTTAGAGACCCTTTTTACTGGAAACGAGGCATTCCATCTTAGTCCTCACGGGTGACAACGCATCTGCATTTTGATTTGTAATCTAGGATAGATGTAGATGTCTATGGGCCGCAGCAACCACTTACCATCAGGTGGACTATGTGCTTGTTTGTCATCCTATCCTATAAAAAATCTCTATCATCATCTTAATATATAAAAATTACATGTCACGTTGTTTGTCCGCGATGGACTCCTAAACTACTTAACCGATTTTAATGATTTTTGCACACCGTGTGCAATTTGGTCCAACTTAAGAGACAGGATAGTTTTTTGCCCACGATTGGCCCACAATATTTTTTTGCGCATTTAAGGATTTTTAATAGGACATGACAAAGGGTCGTCGAAAAGGGCAGAACAACGTCTGGCAAGCTAGTCTCATATAAAATGAATTACTGGCCTGTATTCTTGTAAAATCTCGAAAATAGCCGTACCGATTTTGAAGAAAATTTTTGTGTGTTGAGAGTTCCCTGGATGGTTTGGATTTACAGTTGGATGTAATAGATGGCGATGTAGTGAGTTGACTAAGGGTTAGGCCAGAAAGATCTTGTGGCTTACAATATATGACCATAATGTCCTTCAGACCGCCAATGGTCCATCTCCAGCAGTGGAATTTAACGGGCTGAAGAACAAGCCCTGTTTTACTATAACATTAGGATATTGTGCCGTGGTAGCTCAAATGGTTAACGCTCGCTGTATCACAGTACGCGAGTGACCCGGGTTCGATCCCCGCCGGTGAAATTGTTAATTGCAATTTTAAGTGTTTACCACGTACTCGGCGGTGAAAGAAAACATCGTAAGAAAATCTGCATGTCTGAGGAATAAGAAAAAAATATTTGGAAGACGTGTAATTCGCCAACACGGCGACGGCAGCGTGGCGGACATTTCCTTGCCCTAAAACCCTCTCAGAAATGAGTGGAGGCATGTGCCAAGCAGTGGGACGTATATAATCTGTAACTTTACTTTACTAGGATATTGAAAACCCCACCTGGTTGCAGGAGGACCAGCAACCATGGGTGCTGGTAATCACTCAAAATGCCGGGAATGAAAATGAGTTGAATTAAACGCAATATAATCCGTAAAATTAGTTTTATTTAATGTGTAGTTTTCGTTGTGTATGAATAAGATACCAGTTAACAGATTATTTCTGAGAAAGTATCTCCATAACCTCTCAGATATAAGAGGCAGTCTATGCCCAGTCGCGGGTGCTATACAGGTTGTATCTTTATTGATAGATATTATAGATATTTTATTACATGCCTATAGAAATTTGGCCATCCTTCTTTATAATAGTAATAGTAATTATTATTATAAAGCCATTTATTTCCTTAACAAAATCCGGATACATTCCATTAACTATTAATTTAATTAAATAGTTTAAAATTAGTAACAAAATTATAACATAATAAGATCATGAAAGAGTATACATTTAAATTAAATAAAATTATCGTAATAATGACTGTCTACTCTTTGACACATATTTTACGAATTTTTATTTATTGTTAAGGACCTCTCTGTGAGTATAGGCCTCCCCCAGATTTTTCCACTTTCCTTATCCTTGGCTACTTTTTTTAAAAAAGAATATTAACAGTGCTATAAACATTACTAATATTCCCCTTAACTGCTCGTGGTAAGCTTAAATTGCTTGTGTTACGAGTGGTTCACGCCAGTAGTCGAATGGTGGATTCGAACCCACGACCTTTTGAGTTCGCGGTCCGCGCCCTGCTATTAGGCTACTGTCGCTTAAACTAATTTTCAAATTTCAAATTTAACTTGAAATCCAATTGTCTCCAGCAAACCTTAAAATTTCATCCGTCCATGTTTCTAGAGGTTAAATTATACAACACTAATTACCGTAATAAATAATACGGTTGACCTCACAGGTCATCCCTGCAACTTGCCGCTAATTTCAAATGTAAAGCGCTTCAAATTTCACCACACACATACATACAGACATACGGACATCTTCCTTCCTGGGACCTCGAAACGTGGAGATTTGATGAGAACTCGATTTTCAAAATCCGGAGTGAAAATAATAACTTCCCGATTGTTTGAAAATCATTGATTTTCAACCGGGATGTTAAAAAACCTAAAACTTTAATTATTATACAGTCCTTCTCGCGTGGTGTAGCGTCAAGAGCGCTAGCTGCGTTCCTTTTCCTAATCTCATTACCAGGGGTGATGACAAGTCCTTTAGGAATATATACAGTTCGCTTAGGAACTTTGCCGCACGTGGATCCCACGGACTGCTAGTCGCTACAGTAAATGGCACAAATATGTAGTTGTCTCTCAGAGATTCATACTTGGAGAGGTCAATCGTTTAATTAAATTAAGATTTGGACGTTAGTTCGTTCGTTTTTTTCTTCTATAGGATAGGGTGACAAACGAGCACACAGTCCAACTGATTGTAAGTGGTTGCTGCGGCCCATAGACATCTACATCCATCCTCGATTACAAATTAAAATGCAGATGCGTTGTCACCCGTGAGGACTAAGATAGAATACCTCGTTTCCAGTAAAAAGGGTCTCTGGTTCTCTACACTCACCATACAAAACACATCAGCGTTGAGCTGCTATTTGATGCTGGTATTCTGTGAGAGCGTGGTCCTTCCCCGGTCGAGCCGACCCATTCGTGCTATAACTATACTACTAACATAACTGCAGCAACCGACAGAATACCAGAGTGAAATAGCAGCTTAATGCTGTGTTTCGTATGGTGAGTGTAGAAAACCGGAGACCCGTTCTACTGGAATCGAGGTATTCCATCTTAGTTCTCAAGGGTAACAACGCATATGCATTTTGATTCTTAGGCGAGGTTAAACGTAGATGTCTATGAGCCACAGCATCCACTTACCATCAGGTGGACTAGGTACTCGTTTGTTACCCTTATTATATAAAAAAATCCCGACTTCACATGTCTTCGCAGTATATAATTTTATGAATATACTAGTGACCGTTTCCGGTTTCGCCTGAATGAGTAATATGACTTTATTTGGATTTATCATAATTACTATTTATTTTAACATGTTTTCGATTTCAAAAAATCCAAGTTTCCGGCTAAAATATAGTATAGATCACTCTTGGTATTGCTTACTATCTGTTCCTGAAGTTTCATTACACGTTCATTAAACATTTTCTACGTGGTAGAGCCATGCTGCAGTTATATTAGTAGTATAGTTGTAGCACGAATGGGTCGGCTCGACCGGGGAAGGACCACGCTCTCACAGAATACCAGCGTCAAATAACAGCTCAACGTTGATGTGTTTCGTATGGTGAGTGTAGAGAACCGGAGACCCTTTTTACTTTCCAGTAAAAAGGGTCTCCGATAGAAAAGGGGTGAGGACTAAGATGGAATGCCTCCTTTCCAGGAGGCATTCCATCTTAGTCCTCACGGGTGACAACGCATCTGCATTTTTATTCGTAATCGAGAATAGATGTAGATTTCTATGGGCCTCAGCAACCACTTACTATCAGGTGGACTGTGTGCTCGTTTGTTACCCTTCTCCTATAAAAAAAATTGGTTTATCCATTCCGAGACCTGATTGACAGACAGACGGACAGACAGATAAAAATAGTTGGTATGAAAAAAATATTTGACATTGTGTTTATTAGCGTAGTTACTTGCACTTTGCACCAATAATATCTTTTCCGCATATCCTGAAGGTAGACTGAACAGAATGCCTTATGCTAATAAGTCCGGCTTTTTGTATATAGGGTGCAAATAAAGCTAATAAGTAAATACCGAAAAAATTAACTTGAAGGTTGTTTTCGATGTTTTCCTTCACCGCCGAGCACATGAAAAATCTGCTCTTAATATTGCAATTAACAATTTCATGGTGCCGGCAGGGATCGAAGCCGGGTTGCTCGCGTAATGTGAAATTTACAGCGAGCGTTATCTTCTGAGTTACCACGGCTCAGATATTTGGGAACGTCGTGTGAGACATAGGTGCGATGACTCTACTATGAGATACGATGGCTCATAACCCGAATACATATTTTGCAGACCGTTGCCTTAGGCGGTCAATATACTGTTGTCAATATTTTAAAGTGGCAGAGTCACGCTTTAGCTATATTATGGTGGTAGCATGAATGGGTTGCCACGACCGGGGAAGGACCATGCTCTTACAAAATACCAGCGTGAAATAACTGCTTAATGCAGAGACATGTTTGAGTTTCGTATGGTGAGTGTAGAGAACCGGAGACCCTTTTTACCGGATACGAGGTATTCCCCAGGGTAACAGCGCATCTGCATTTCATTTGTTTAATCAAGGATAGATGTAGATTGAATAAAACCACTTATACAGATTTTATCCCGTTTAATTAACTAATTTTTAACTTATTTTAAATTCCCGACATTTTGGATGCTTTACAGCACCCATGGTCACGGAGGGGACAGCTCCGGAAGTCTGTAGTCTGTGAACGTGATCAAGATCGTTCCTATCATTACCTCGGATTTTATAATTGATTCCTACCAAGGATTATACGCGAAACTATTGTAATTAAAAAACATCCTAATTTCAATAGAGAAGATGGATGGGTCATCTGCTTGTGATACTTTATTTAACAAAATTAAATCCAAACCCAAGCGTACCACTTCAAGACTTCAAGATACTGTAAGCTTCTGCGTAGATCGGACCAAGAGTTAATATTTGAAAACTGAAAGTAGCCAAGCTAACTACGACATTGGGACGTCAAACATCTTAGTCCCCCGTTAGCATGAGTGCAGTAAAGCACCCGAAACTTCGGGAATTAGAAATAAGTTAATTAAACGCGACAAAATCCGTATAAATGGTTTTATTCAATGTGTAGTGTTCGCGTAAATTTAAGAAATCATTATAGATGTAGATTTCCGTGGGCTACAGAATCCACCTTGGTAATTGTGGAACCTGATGAGATGAGAACCGATAATGGTTGAAATGATAGTTTGTTAGTTTGTCGTCCTCATGCTATAAAAATACTGCTATTGCTTTCTTTTAAGGTCTCTTAATTTAAAGAATCTTCTTTCTTCTTCCTTTCTATCGGCTCTTGAAAGTCCATTGCTGGAGACAGGCTTCTCTCGTTGAAGGGAAGATTTACCTTAATCGTTAAACTTGGCGGGGAACTGACGATAGCACCAGAGGTCTCGCATTTTTGACGTTTCTGCCTGTCGCAGATCTGGGGATTTTACTTCTTTGGACCGATGGTTGCAACGCCATCTACCGGAAGCAATTAGATATTTTTTTAAACGTTACCTCTACACTAAGATTTCTCTAGTCATCCAGACCCGGAAATATTATTTATATCACATACAAGTATTTGTTCCGTGCGGGATTCGACCCCGCGGTCTTTAGCGCTGTAATTTTCTTGGCATTAACCATATTCACCTCTTAAGACACTTGAACGAAATCAGGTGATCAATTTTCTTAGGGTGTACCAATTTTTTTACGTGTAGTGGCGCTCTAAGAATATATACTACCCTTTGTCCTCAGGAGATGCAGCGGTGTCTTAATAACAACTCAAAACAATAAAAAAATTGCGGTTGCTTGCAATTAACAATGTCATTAGTGCCGGCGGGGAACGAACCCGGGTTACTAGCGTACTGTTAAATTTATACCGAGCGCTAACCATCTGAGCTACCACGGCTCACGATCACGTCTTTTGATTCTTAATTGAGAATAAATGTATATGTCTATGGGTCACAGCATCTACTTATCATCAGGTGGAATGTGTGCTTTTCACCCATATTCTATAAAAAAAAGAAATAGGTAACAGAGTGATACGAACCACAATCACATCTGTCACCTAATACACACGCTTTATTTTTTACAGTTCACAGACACAAACAACTAGTTTCATTTTAAATTTCAAAACAGAGCTATTTTTGATTTTCCTGTAAAGAATATTATTCCGTTCCATTCAAACTTCCGTCGCCAAGGTCCAGTTCTCCTAATCCAGTCTCCGACGTAAACAAAACTGGGCCACGTGTGAACAGCCCTTGAGATGCCGATGTTCTGGTGGCGTCGTACAGACGGTTACGAAATAACTGAGTCATATTTCTCATTGACCTATTACGAGTGGGCTAGGGCTGTGTTTAAATCTAGAACAATGGTATTTTGTAAAATAAATGGAAATTTTGTAAAAAACGAGAGCCGTGGTAGCTCAGATGGTTGGCGATCGCTGTAAAGTTACATACGCGAGCAACCCGGGTTCGATCCCAGCCGGCACCAATGAAATTGTTAATTGAAATTTTAAGTGCTGATTTACTACGTGCTCGGCGGTGAAGGAAAACATCGTGAATAAACCTGCATGTCTGAAAAATAAAAAAAATATTTTTTTCTTGGGGCAGCGCGGCGGACACTTCCCTGCCCTAAAACCCTCTCAGAAATGAGAGGAGGCCTGTGCCCAGCACTGGGACGTACATAGGCTGTAACTTTAACTTTAACTTTAAATGGAAATTATATTTTATTTACTCTTATTAAATTCTATATGTAAATTTGGACTTACAAGATTGGTTGGCATATGATGGAGTTTGTTATCGATACTGCGTTTCTTAAATACCAAAATGGAAGTGACTAGTGTGTTGTAACTTTTTGATATAATTTGAATATTTATGTTTTTTTTTTTATAGAATAAGAGTAATAAAAATACACCTGATGGTGAATGGACGCTGTGGCCCATAGACATCACACATTTATCCTCAACTAAATATCAAAATGCAGATGAGTTGTCATCCCTGAGGACAAAGATGGAATACTTCGTTTCCAGTGCAAAGGTATCCGGTTTTTCACACTCTCAAAACACAGCAGCATTAAGCTGAGCTAGTTTACGCTGGTGTCCTGTGAGAGTGTGGTCCCGGTCAAGCCGAACAATAATAAAGCTGCAGCATGGATCTACCACGTACAAAGTATTTAATGTAGTAGCGGTGTAGGGCTATCTACTACCCTATATGGTCCCAGGGGTTTAGTGAGATGGAGAGAAACACACCAGCAGATGGGCAGCAGCATCTACCTAATAACAACAGGAAAAAATGTGCAGTTACCAACCTGCTTGCAAAGTGTGGCAACGATGGCAAATATTCCACTTATGTCGCATTCTATAGGGAGGCCTCAGTACAGTAGAGGAGTTTGATGATTGTATTGCTGAGGATGCTTACTTTGAACTAATTTGTAGAGAATGGACTGGCAATATTTACTGTCGTCTAATCTAATTTTGTTCGTCCCGATCTTTAGTTGCTTAAGCTGCGGTATGGTCCGAATGAGAATCTACGACTTTTTCTCTCACGAAGGAGACGTGACGTCACTTTGGAATGAGGTTAAATATTTCATTTCATAGCGGGAAAAGTTAATTTGTTAGGAAAATGTTTAGATTAATTTTTCATTCCGAAATGTTAGTTATATTTTATATGAATTGGATTATAAATGGATACACCAAACCACGCATATTCCTAAATGTAGAGGAATTAAAAAGTTTAAAATTAAAATGTGTAAAAACTTAAAAAATACAGCACTGAAACAGTATTTTGTGTATGTACAACGTACATTCTCTAGAAACAGAAAAACGTTTAAATTTTTTAATGATGACGACACTGCGTCATTTCGGTAATGTTCATCTCAGTTCCGACTGGCGACGTCTGGTGGGTGTAAGAATATAAGCCTTCATTGAGTAACGGATAAATAGCTTTTTTTACCTATCCGGCTATTTGTAAAAACGGAGGGCCGAATATACAGGGTTATTTTGCAATAATCGGCCGAATCTGCAGAGAAGGTTCGGAACAAGTAATATAAATAGAATCAGGCGTTAATTTGCGGAAATCCATTATATAAAAGATATTAATAGTTACTTTGCAACCATCCGCTCAATTAAATACAATGATGTGTCGTCTTATCTGGATTGAAGATCACCTCCCGCCCTCCCTCAATTGCGTGCACACAGATAATCACCTGAAGATGCCTCGTGTAAAGGCGAAACACGTGTCGTATTATCGTCGATGGTATGTCTTTCCTGGAATAGTGGTATTGGGAGTAGTGGTGCTGGGATAAGTGGTGACGGGATTAGTACACGCAATTGAGGGAGGGCGGGAGGTGCTCTTCAATCTAGGTAAGACACATCATTGTATTTAAATCATTGTATTTAGCGGAGCGTTACAAAGTAACTATTAATATCTTTATTTCTTTATTATAAGTATGTGGACGTGGAAGGAAAAGGGGAGATCTCCCGCCGGACAAGGCGTTGTACCCGGTGAGCGGCCAACGCTACGTGTGATAATTCGGAGCTGTTCTATATATACTGTTTATGATTCGAAACTTTGATAGCGCGATTTAGGCTTCGGTGTGTTTCGCTTGTGGCGCGACAACAGCGCCGCCACAAATAATATAGGCAAATGGTTAAGAAAAATTAATTAAATAAAATCTCAACCATTCTGTACTTTTTATCTTTTTAATTTAAAATGCTTGGTCATGCATAATTTTAACTAATTTCACTGCGCACGCACACATTAGTAAGGGTTACGATCGGTAGGCAAAAACGTTGCTGCTCATAAATCACATTCAATTTGAGATAATTTGGAATAAAACTTAAGCCTTATTCACTCGTATATTGAAAAACTGTAAAACGGTATTTCATTATTTATATATTTAAAATTTGGATAATATTTAAAATTAAAAAAAAACCTACTTAAAATATTTCTTAACAACCCAAAACTAATGTTTACAAGTTTTTGAAGCTAAGAAGTTGACGAGTAGCTCTACTACTGATAGTTTTTTTTTAATTCCCTTGTTTTTGCCAATGTGTCTATCCATGATCATCAGGATGATGATCATGATATTTAATTATTACGAAAAAGTCAACTAATATTTTCTTAATTTTGTTATAGAACATATTGATACAAATGGCAACCCTAACCATTTAAATGATTTGGTCAGGTGAAATCGGTTATGAACTATTTCGTTGTGAGTTCTAGGAATCTAGCTAGATTTTGCTATTTTCTAGATTGCTCCCATCACCTTACACGTTCCTAGATCCGTTGCTATACCGGAATGTCCTCATTTTGCAGAAAATATTCTGTTTTAGATTGTTTTGGCCGTTATATCTACAATGCGTTCGTTTAAGAGACGTGACAGCATAGGAACAGGGCGTTCAACTTAAACTACGTGACACAGAAATAGAAATAAAACTTATTTTATTCAAAAATGATTATAAATAATACATTATGAAAGGTGACTATCACTGGTTCGAAAAATACCTCTATCCTGGAAAGAACCAGCAAGAAACCCAGCAGGACTTTTTTTAAAAAACATAACTTACAATACAATATTTATTATACAACTGTTATGAAAACATTTAGAAACTGCGTAGTTGCGATCACCTCATACCCAGGGATTATTATCAATCATTTACTCTTTAGTAGTATAATAACCCTTAATAAACAATTTTTGTGTAAAAATTTTAAACATTTTGATATATTAGGTCTGTGAAAGCAAGTTTAAAATATGTTAATGTTAACAACACAAAACAAATTAGAAATAGCTTGGTATTTATCACCTCATTCTCAGGGATTTTTAACATTCTAACATTTTATGGTCTCGTAATTTCTACCACATGGTAGAGCCATGCTGCAATTATATTAGTAGTATAGTTGTAGCACGAATGGGTCCGCTCCGGGGAAGGACCACGCTCTCACAGAACACCAACGTAAAATAGCAGCTTAACGCTGCTGTTTCGTATAGTGAGTGTAGAGAACTGGAGACCCTTTTTGCTGGGAAAGAAGGATTCCATGAAAGTCTTCACGGGTGATAGCGCATCTGCATTTTCATTCGTATTTGATATATATGTAGATGTGGACTGCGTGCTACTTTGTCACCCTATCCTATAAAAAAAATCTTTCATATCATATAAAAAGTTGGTCCGTGATCATTTATTAAAGACAACGCATTCCACAAGACTCATCTATTTAATTTGTATTGCCAAACAGACGTTTAAATTCATCATCATCATCATCATTACAGCCCTTCACAAGTCCACTGCTGAACATAGGCCTCCCCCAAGTAATGCCACAAAGCACGGTCCTGAGCCACCTGCATCCATCGACTTCCTGCATGTCTTACCAGGTCGTCACTCCATCTAGTGGGGGTCGCCCTACACTACGCCTACCGGTACGAGGCTGCCACTCGAGAACCTTTCTTCCCCATCGGTTATCGGTTCTTCGAGCTATATGGCCGGCCCATTGCCACTTCAGCTTACTAATCCGTTGGGCTATGTCGGTCACTCTGGTTTTACTGCGGATATCCTCATTTCTGAGTCTATCACGCAGAGAAACTCCGAGCATAGCCCTCTCCATAGCTCGCTGAGCGACCTTAAGCGTCCTCATACGGCCAGCAGTGAAGGACCACGTCTCAGATCCGTAAGTCATCACTGGCAACACGCACTGGTTGTACAATCTAGTTTTTAGAGATTGAGGTATACCTGACGAAAAGATATGCCGTAATTTCCCGAACGCTGCCCAGCCGAGTTGAATCCGTCGATTGACCTCTCGGTCGAAGTTGGACTTACCTAGTCGGACTATTTGTCCCAGGTAAACGTATTCGTCAACAATTTCGAGCATATTGCTCCCAACAACTACCGGCATAGGTGTGACATGGACATTGAACATGATCTTTGTTTTGTCCATGTTCATCTTAAGACCTATCCGTTGGGAGGCACTATTGAGGTCATTGAGCATAGTGCTTAAGTCCTCCAGCGATTCTGCCATAAGGACTATATCGTCGGCAAATCGAAGGTGAGTGATGTACTCGCCATTGATGTCAATACCGTATCCTTTCCAGTCCAGTAGCTTGAAAACGTCTTCCAATGCAGCGGTGAAGAGTTTCGGGGATATAACGTCACCCTGTCTTACACCTCTCTGCAGTTGGATAGGTTTCGAGCTCTGGTTCTGTACTCGGATAGCCATCGTAGCCCTACTGTACAAACACTTCAGCACTTCGATATACCGACAGTCAACTTGGCACCGCTGAAGGGACTGTAGCACCGCCCAAATTTCGACGGAATCAAAGGCTTTCTCATAGTCCACATACGCCAGGCAAAGTGGCAGATTGTACTCTTCAGTCTTCTGTACAATCTGCCGCAGGGTATGTATGTGGTCTATGGTACTGAAGCCTTTTCGGAAACTGGCTTGTTCGGGAGGCTGGAAGTCGTCGAGTCTGCGTGCGAGACGATTCGTAATGACTCTCGAAAACAGCACGTAGACGCGGCTCAGAAGGGAAATCGGTCTGTAGTTCTTCAAGAGAGCGTTGTCGCCTTTCTTAAAGAACAAGACCACCGCACTTCTGCTCCACGCCTCTGGAGTAGTGCCACCATGGAGGACGGAATTGAAGAGCTTCTGAAGGACTTCAAGTACCGGTGTTCCACCCGCTTTCAGAAGCTCCGCTGTAATTCCATCCTCGCCTGGGGCCCTGCCGTTTTTAAGGTGCTGGAGAGCCATTCTAATCTCGCTTAGACTGACGTCCGGGATATCATCGGAATAGTGTCGGATAAGACTTGCTCTTGGATCGTTACTCACACTTGCGTGTGGCTCCAACGATGATGTGTACAGCTGCCCATAGAACCTCTCAATCTCACTCAAAATCTCAGGTGTCCCGGAAACGATGTTGCCACACTCAGTCTTCAGCCTTGACAGTTGGCTCTTTCTGGCAGACAGATCTCTGGCAAAGACTTTGGAGCCCTGGTTCCGCTCGATCGCTTCTTTAATACGAGAAGTATTAAAGTTGCGTAAGTCTCGCTGTATGCATTTGGAGATCTGTCTGTTCAGTTGCCTGTATGCTGTCAAATCTGTTGACGATTGCAGCCTCATCTCCCGTCTAACAGCCATGAGATTAAGAGTGTGATCGGAGAGTTTTTGTGTTCTTCTGCGGCGGGTCTTGCAGAACTTAGCTCCGACCGCATGGACAGTTTCCACGAGACTCGTCGTTCATATCATTATATTCGTTTATATTCATAGTCATTTGTAAATACTAATTATGTATGTATTTAAATATGTTTACTTGTATGTATATCCATTTATTTATATATTTGTATATATGTAAGGATAGATCATATATGTATAGTTTATTTATTAGTAGTTTGTATATATTATGTAGTTAATTATCATTTGTATTGTGTTATCTTATTCTATATTGCCACAGATACGTCAAATTCTCACCACTTCATGGGTTGACTGGTAGAGAATGCCTCAAGGCATTAAGTCCGCCTTTTGTATTATTTTGTTAAGGACGCAATAAAGAATAAAATAAAAATAAATAAATAAAATAGTGAGCAATACCAACAGTGATCTATACAGTGATATATTTAATCCGAAAGCTTAGAGTTTTTGAAATCGAAAACATGTTAAAATAAATGGTCTTCGATGATTATTATCTTAAATCTTTTTCTAATTCGATTTTTTTGAATTGGATAAGGGTGACAAGCGAGCACACAGTCCACCTGATGGTAAGTGATTGCTGTGGCCCATTGATATCTGCATTTAACCTCGCTTAAGAATCAAATGCAAATGCGTTGTCACCCCTGTGGACTAAGATGGAACGCCTCGATTCCAGTAAAAAGACTAAGGTGATACACTGAATAATTAATTACTAGACGGTAAATTTCCTTTTTGACTTATGAGTTCATCTGAGTAGCTAAAACTCTCTCCAAGTTCTGCTGTCAAATAGTGCTCACCCTGCTGTGTTTCGTATGGTGAGTGGAGAGACCTGGTAACCATTTTATAGTGCATATGAGGCACCTCATCGTAGTCTTCGAGGGTGACAACGCATCTGCATTTTGTTTCTTAATCGAGGATAAATATAATTAGTAAAGAACTATCAGCTAAATGTCTATGCACACGAATTATCGTAATTAAAGTGGAAGATAATTGTGCTGAAAGACCAATTTTTTTTATTTTCAGGCAATAGTTTACTCCTTTTTCTTCTCGTAGCCAACCCATCTTCAAAGAATAGACGCTCTGAAGAACAAACACTACTTACTTCCTGGCCGAATGCTTTTGCATTCGGCTATTCGGCCAGGAAGTCCGCACGATAGTCGGTATCCAGCGTGTGGCCGAATATACTATTCGTTGCAAGTCTAATTATGATCTTCTCCCTCGTTAGTTCAGTTAGTTCAGTATTTACCAGTTTTAGGGATAACCCTTAGTACCATGTTTTGAACCTTAACTAAAACAAAATGATTGTATAAAAATCCATCGGTAGTCTTAAAATCTTTACATTACATTAGATTAGGTACGATGGGCTATTTTCATTAAAAAAAAACATTATTCATTTCTTATTTACCTACTTATGCCAATATCAAGTAACATATTGTATCCATATTTATGTAAACAGGTCAATCTCGAGACAAGATTTTTTTATATCATATAAATTGTGTAATGTAAAAATTGATGGGTTTTATTTAATTATATAGTACGTGAGAGTAACATGGTCATTCTGTAAATGTGGTCACTTTCTTATAACTCAAAAACTACTGCCTTATTTGCATAGAAGGCTATATGATACGATAGCTTTTCATCAGTCAATCAAATAACAAAGAGTTAAAAGGACGCTGCTTTATCGACGCCATTATAACAGTTGATATTATAGTAAATATTTTAGTCGATTTTAGTACGGCGTAATGTAGTTAGTTTTTATTAAGTGTTCCTAATTATTACTAAAGCTTTTTTGCTATTTTTTCTTAATATATTAGTTATAATATACGACTTTGTGTTTTTGTACCTATCCTCTTCCTAGTTTTGGTTTTATAGGGCGGCAAAGCTTAGGGTGCCATATTAGCCTCATATACCTTAGTTAATTTTTTCCTTTTTAGAGCATTTAAATAAAGGCTTATTCTTAAAAATGGTATTAATAATATTTATTTTTTATTTTTTAGTTATCGCTGGATATGTTTTAAGTGTGTCAATATAATTTAATGCGTCATTGTTGGTTCTTGATGGCCATTTTAGATCCGCCCTTGTCGGTCCGTACATTTGTTTGAGAACCATCAAACTATCCCTAACGTTTACCGAGTAATCTCTTTAAAATTAATATGGCGGCCATCCTGTTTTACGCCATTTTGAATTTTTTTTACAACCCCTAGAATTTGCCCAGGGTGTAGGTTGATATTAGTTTAGATACGACCCCGCTAGTGTTATAGTTTAGTCGGCCAATAACGCACCATTTCCTTCAAGAGCTGAACGCGGGCCTCATTTTATTCTTATTTTTCTTTTTGAACCCTTCCATTTGATATCCTTATCATGGGGTCAATAAAAACACATAGTTCACCATATTGGATTTAAAGTGACGTCATTTTATTTTCGTATTATTCTTAGCAAACGCTTTCATTTGATACCTGTATCCTGATAATGCATAGAAAATAAGTAGTCAGCCATCTTAGATTACATTTAGAATGACGTCACTTAGCTAATCATGCATTGTCATCCAAACTAACAACAACATGGATGCAAAACTTCAGATCAATTGGTTGAGGGTGACATTAATTTCCACACGTCCCAGGTTGACTGGGAGAAAATACCAAAAGGCATTAAGCCTTCCCTTTGTATGCCTTATATTTAGGTGTACAAAAAAGTATAAATAGATAAATAAATATAAATATGTACATATCTTGGTACTACCACAGTTTATAAAATATGTCTTTATTATACTGTGGTACTACCCTTAAATATACACCCATAAAATATAATATACAATATGTAACATAAACCCTGTGGTTCCCGTTATGTGTGTTATCAGATTCAGTATCCAAGCGTATAGAAATAACTTTTTTCAAAAAAACACATTAAAAAAAATTTTATGAAAAAAAAATAATTTGCAAATTGTATGTGGTTTTATTTTCTCTAACTCACACGAGTATCGGTAATGAGAGGTCTTTGACTGTCCTCTTACTCCTCGGCCAATGCAGATATAATAAAACCACATACAATTTGCAAATTATTTTTTTTTCATTAAAATTACTTTTTTAATGTTTTTTTGAAAAAAAAAAAAATTCTATATGCTTGGATACTGATTCTGATGACGCAGTTAGTTCTGATAAATCAGTCTGATAACAGGAAACACAGGGTTTTTGTTACATGTTGTATAATTGAAACAGAAAAAAGTAAAAGTGGAAATTTAAAAGATATAAAAAAATGAAAAACCACAAACTATTCCTGCAATGTCAGAAAATGATTTCAGAGCCAGCGTTTGAATAATGATTTGTTCTTGGCTGCGCGTACAATGTTTGAATGATGATTTGTTCGTGGCTGCGCGTACAATGTTTGAATGATGATTTGTTCGTGGCTGCGCGTACAATGTTTGAATGATGATTTGTTCGTGGCTGCGCGTACAATGTTTGAATGATGATTTGTTCGTAGCTGCACGTACAATGTTTGAATGATGATTTGTTCGTGGCTGCGCGTACAATGTTTGAATGATGATTTGTTCGTAGCTGCGCGTATAATGTTTGAATGATGATTTGTTCGTAGCTGCGCGTATAATGTTTGAATGATGATTTGTTCGTGGCTGCGCGTACAATGTTTGAATGATGATTTGTTCGTGGCTGCGCGTACAATGTTTGAATGATGATTTGTTCGTGGCTGCGCGTACAATGTTTGAATGATGATTTGTTCGTACCTGCGCGTACAATGTTTGAATGATGATTTGTTCGTGGCCGCGTGTACAATGTTTTAATGATGATTTGTTCGTGGCTGCGCGTACAATGTTTGAATGATGATTTGTTCGTGGCTGCGCGTACAATGTTTGAATGATGATTTGTTCGTAGCTGCACGTACAATGTTTGAATGATGATTTGTTCGGGGCTGCGCGTACAATGTTTGGATGAGGATTTGTTCGTAGCTGCGCGTACAATGTTTGAATGATGATTTGTTCGTGGCTGCGCGTACAATGTTTGAATGATGATTTGTTCGTGGCTGCGCGTACAATGTTTGAATGATGATTTGTTCGTGGCTGCGCGTACAATGTTTGATCTCTCATCTCGTTTATAGCTCTCCACTACTAAAATTAGGTCTCTCCAACTCCCTCATACATTGTGTCATAGACTAGACTATTACGAGTATTTAGAAGATACTGCTGTAACTCAACTGTTTCAGGTAATAAGGTAGTGATAATATTAATATCATCGTCACCATCATCATCATCAACAGCCCTTTTCAGTTCACTGCTGAGTACGGGCATTCTCCAAGGAGTGCCACAAACATGGTCCTTACCCACCTGTATCCATCGACCTTCTGCATATCTTATAAGGTCGCATCCTAATAACAACTAAAAGTAAAAACTGCGCTTGCTAGCCCGATTACCAAGCCTACCAGTCTACAAAGCCTGGCCTACCAAGCAACTGTGGCAAATATCCCCCCTGTGAGGCTAGTAGTTACGTTGTACCAGTTCTGGCGCACTGAGTCAGAAGTGGTACAAGAGTAGTAGAAATTAGGTTTTTTTAAAGATGAAAATAATGGTAAAATCATGAAAGAATTTGTGGGTTTACGATCCAAAATGTACGCTTTTAACTTAGAGAATAAGACTATAGCCAAGGCAAAAGGGGTAAATAAATGTATCACTAAAAAGATGACCATGGATAGTTATAAGTCTTCTCTATTTAATAAAAAAGTGCAATATTATAGTATGCTTAGATTTAAATCAATTAAACACACAATTTTTACACAAAAATTATATAAGATTGGTTTATCATATAATGACACAAAGAGGCATATTTTAGATAATAATATTGAAACATTAGCTTGGGGTCATTATAAACTGCGTTAAGTGTTGATAGTTTTTAATTTTATGTCTGCATGTAAATAAAATTTGTATTGATTGTAAAATAATGATAATAGTATAATATGACGTAGAGTTTATTACATATTTAATCATTGTTTTATTGTAAATAATTTAAGTTAATTGTTGTTTATATTTGCGTGTGTGTATTTATTTGAGGTTGAGTTGATTGTAAAATTATGATGTACTAATTGTGTTAGAAATAGTATACAGACCATTCTGTTTTATATAATTTTTGCAATATATATTAATTGTTTACACCAACACTTTCATTTTTTATTTCACCCCTTAGAACTTTAGACGTGTGTAATGTTTCACTTTATCCATCCGTTTACTGCTATTGTGTCAGGACCAAGTGGATGTGGGAAGTCAAATTTTGTAACAAATTTCATAAAATCAGTTACAGAAATATGTAATTGTGATTTTAATCAGATCACATGTTGCTTTGATGAAATGCAACCTTTATATAATTTACCAAATGTTAACTACCATAAATGAATTATACAAAAAGGAGGGGCTTTCTTACCAATAATATTATTAGGTGCAATATTGAGTGAATTAGTGAGTGGACTAGCCAGTTAACATGGAAAATGCAAAGAAAATGATACTTATCGAACCTGGATTGATTGAAAAATTAAAACAAGAAAATAAGGTTAATAGTAGTTTATCTCGATTAGATATTGAAATCCAAAATATTATGAATAGTAAGACGGAAGACCGAAAGAAATGGATTTTATATTTACAAACACTGCAAAGATACCTTCATTTTACCGAAGAGGATCGTCAACCACTCAGATTACCAATTTATTCTGATACATCTAATGAAGATTCAAACGAGTCTAAAATTGGTTTTAAAAATAAAGATAAAAATCTAAAAACTTCAGTTGATGCTGAATCTTTGTTGGAGGAGAATCGATCCATCAAAAGTAAAATAAATGTTGAAAATCCACCTTACACACCAGCTCAAATACTGAGTTTAATACCAAAAACTTATAATAAAAAAGGACAGTTATTATTAAACTTAGTTGAAACAAGTAAAGGTAAAATACATTGGGATAATGAAGGTACAGTCATAATTGATAATGAAAAAATTCCTGGAAGTAATGTTGTTGATTTAATAAATGATTCACTAAGACCCTTAAAAAGAAGTGATCCAGTAGGGTGGGATAGATTTGCTGAAGAATTAAAAGATATTAAAGTACCACTTACTTATATTGGAAATCCAAAGAGATGTGAGTTTATTAACCAACTTCAAGCAAAAGATCTGAACAAACCCTCTGAGATTGAATTTCAAGAGTTTTCTACACAGAGCAGTAGAGATAAAAAGTCTACAACTAAAATACGTAAAAGGCTTGAGTGGGAAAAATGGACCCCGTACTAGAAGAAATTAACAGGATTTATTATGATCCATCTAATCCCGCTGGTTTTGGTAGTATTGATAAATTATCAAAAGCCATGAAGGGTAAAATGAATAAAAAGCAAGTAAAGGAATGGTTAAAATCACAAGAAAGATACACATTACATAAACCCATTCGAAAAAAATTCCCGCGTAATAGGTACAATCTATCAAATATTAATGAACTGTGGCAAGCTGTTTCAAGTATGTACTTTGTCTTATTGATGTATTTAGTAAATATGCTTTTGCAAGACCAATGAAAAAGAAAAACTCAGAAACAACTAAAGAATGTTTTGAAAGTATATTTACTGAAAGTAATTTAACACCTACTCACATACAATCTGATATAGGTACAGAATTTGTTTCAGAAGATGTACAAAAATACTTTAAATCCAAAAAGATTAATTACTATACCACTAACAATCCTGACATTAAGGCCAGTATTGTTGAACGATTTCAAAGAACACTAAAAATGAAAATGTGGCGTTATTTCACTCATAATAATACTTATAGATATATAGATGTTTTACAAGATTTAATATACTCTTATAATCACAGCTTTCACTCTAGTATTAAGATGTGCCCATGTGAATGTAATGTAAATTCCAACAATATTATGACAGTTTGGACTAATCTTTATGATAGACGGTCAAACAAACTTTCTTTAGAAAATCCTAAACCAAATTTCAATGTGGGTGATTATGTTCGAATAACTAAATATAAACATGTTTTCCAAAAAGGATATGAATCAAATTGGAGTGATGAAATATTTATTATATCGTCAATAATTGATAGATCTCCATGGGTTGTTTATACAATAACAGATTTACAAAATGAACCAATAGTTGGTACTTTTATGAAAGAGAATTACAGAAAATCACTTACAACCCCACCTCAAAATATAAAATAGATAAAATAATTGACACTCGTTACTCAGGTAACAGAAAAGAAGTATTAGTGAAGTGGAAATGTTATCCAGATAAATTTAACAGTTGGATTTTAGCTTCTAGTTTAAAAGAAATATGAATAAAGAAAGTTTTTATTTAACTTTGCTCAGCAATAGTTCAATGGAATACTCGTATTTTCCTGATAACAAGACCACAAATTTTTCAACGAAATTACCGAAAGCTATTAAATTAGAAGGTGAATGGTCGGTTGGAGTTGTCGAGTTTCAATATCCATGTACCATGTTTACTGTTCAAGATCATGAAAATGTTAACATTACAAAATCTATGTTAATGCCTAATGAAGATAAACCATCCACAGTGTACTACAAAACATATATTCCAGCTACCAACTATGATAACGTTGAGCATATTTTAAGAGTGTTAAATGGTATCGGAGAGAACTTGAAATTTCGCTATGATGAAATAACAAAATTTGTGTCTATTTCTGTTTTGGATAAAAATATAACATCCGTAACATTATCACCCAAATTGAGTTTACAACTAGGTTATGAACCAAATAAAAATCTCCTAGAGAGAAATTTTAGAAAGTATCCTGCTAATTTACACTTAGGGTTACCATCTCAACTCTTTCTATATTGCGACATTATCGATCCTCAGATTGTGGGTGATGTTATGACTCGTTTACTAAGAGTCATTTCATTAGATCCTACAAAATACATTTATGGTGCAAATAAAATGCACGTTTTCTCTCAGCCTCACTACTTACGTGTTATGCGAAGAGAGTTCGATACACTGGAAATAGTTATAAGATCGAGCACAGGACAAAAATTTCAACCATTCCAGTTTGGAACCGTGTGTATTAAACTACATTTCCGAAAATTATAATAATAAATTCTCTTCGTGATCATCATAAATGTCCATATGAAAATTATTATACACATCAAGCTGGGTCAGGAGTTGGAGTAATTTATAAGGGTGCACCATACCAACGCGGTCATGGTATTTGGAGCTTCTTAGGGGGGGTTATTTAGATCAGTTTTACCTTTACTTTCAAGTGGTGCTCGAGTGATTGGTAAGGAGGCATTAAGCGCTGGAGTAGGACTTTTATCGGATATGGTTCAAGCGCGTCCTATGGAAGCCTCAATAAAAGATCGTCTAAAGCAAGTTAGTACGAATTTAAAACGAAAGGCTGATGAGAAATTTAACATGACAGGATCTGGGTATAAAACTAAAAGAAAACGATTGACCTCGTTCATTCCACCATTAACTGCTAAAGTGAAAGCTGCGAAAAAACTTGGTCTAAAACCAAAAAATATCAAAAATATATTTTCAAATTAAATATGTCTTTCCTTCATAATCATTCTTGCGAGTGCATTAAGTCAGAATTGGTTTTGTTTGCACTACCGTCTACACAAACTAGCATTGAAAATGGATTGTGGATTCATTATAAACCAATTTCATCTCTTGGTGATGATGGACCTATCGAGTTTCAAGTTCCTGGGACAGGCGATGACTACTTAGATTTGTCTCATACATTACTCCACATAAAGGCAAAAGTATTAAATCAAGATTCAACTAACTTGATATCTACTACAATAGTAGCACCTGTAAATAATTGGCTGCATTCACTTTTTAGTCAACTTGATGTTTATTTAAACCAAAAACTTGTATCACCACCTAATAATACCTATGCATATCGAGCATACATGGAAACCCCTTTTAAACTATACTCCTGCTGCTAAACAATCTCATCTTACTTGTAGTCTTTGGTATGATGATACAGCAGGAAAAATGGATTCTACGGATGGTAAAAACATAGGATTTGTTAAAAGACAGGAATTGATTAGTGAAAGTAAGGAAATAATATAATTAATAACTTAATTCACGGTGACATTTTCAACCAAGATACATTTTTAATTAATGGTGTTGAAATGAGTGTTAAATTGGTTCGATCGAGAGAGAGCTTTAATTTAATTGCTGGTTCAAACGATGTAAAGTTTAAAGTTTGCATTACGGACGCAACTTTTATTGTTCGACGAGCACGAATTAATCCAAGTGTATTACTCGCACATCAAAAAGTTTTAGCTTCTACCACTGCTAAATATCCTATTACTCGAGCTGAAGTAAAAGTTTTAACAATTCCATTGTGTGTTCAAGGAAAAACTTTTGATAATATATTTTTAGGGCAGGTACCCAAAAGATGTATAATTGGATTTGTGAACAATTCTGCATTTAATGGTTCCCTTACTAAAAATCCATTTAACTTTGAAAACTATGGTATTAATTCTTTCAGCTTATATATTGATGGTCAACAAATACCTTCAAAAGCTTTGCAACCATCTTTTAATAATAGCATATTTACATCAGCATATCATACTCTATTCTCGGGAACTGGTATTCACTTTCTTAATGAAGGAAATGGAATCTCTTGTGAACAGTATGCCAAAGGTTACTGTCTATTAGCATTTGACTTAACTCCTGATTTATCAGCCAACTCATCAGCTCATTGGAATCTCATAAAGCATGGTAGTGTAAGATTAGAAGTACGATTTGAATCCTCACTAATACAAATAATTAATTGTATAGTTTATGCTGAGTTTGATAATATTATTGAGATAGATAAAAACAGAAATGTTACTGTAGACTATAGTAGTTAAGGTTATAATATGTGTTGTGTGTTAGATTTTATGAGTTATGTGTAATGCATTTTGTGTGTATGTAACTATGTGAAACGTTATAAAATTAAATAAAACAAATTGTATGCAATATATTATTTTTTATTTCTTTATAAATATTCTATTTAATCTAATACAAAACTCTGTTCGAGTTTAAATTTTACATAAGCACACTGATTAAACCACTGAACATGCTGCTGCCAAGGATCATCATCATCTTCCCAATCTTTTAAACCACCACCACAATCGAAATACTTGGTCCTGTCTGCATGGCCAGTATAAAAGAAACCGGCTTCTGCAAGATCTTCAGGTTTCTGTCGCATAACGAGAGGCCAGTTTTCGAAACTGAGCAACCGGCTAGATTTTGAACTGAAGAATGGATATTCAGCTCTTGAGTACTGCATATTCTTCTCGTTTTCTTCTCCTCTCAGTGTTGTAGTTTTGTTCTTCAATGATGTGTTCTGTACACGTATGCCTCACTCATCTCTTCCGTCTGCTCTTGTCTTCCTGTAATTTAAGTAAACAGAATCATATTCACTAATGATCAGCTAATGACTGCCATTGTTAAAAAAGTATTTTTTAACTTTTTCACTTTCTGCTATTGTCTTTGTAATATTGTATACGAGGGCGTTTGTGTTGTCGTAGATGCTATCCTTATTAGTCTTTACGTAGTATTTAATCCTCGTGGAAGCATGTTTCCAATGATCAGTAGTTGGAATCTTGGATAGCTTCTTCATATCGTACATTTCAATTTTGATGAGATGCGTCGCTTGGTCTCCGTCGTCAGAATTAGTAGAAATGTATGATACACCATCTCTAGCGGCTCGTGCTACGGTTGATGATAACAGCTTCCTCTTTTTTTATTTTTGATTCAGCTTCAAAAAAATGATCAATCGATTGCGATTTTCTTTTTCCACCATCGCATGTGTTATTATTAATGACGATGTCATCACTCTCTTCTTGAGGGGACAGTGGCGAGTAGTATTTTTTTTTATAGGATAGGGTGACAAGTAATACTGTTTATAGGTATTTTCATTGAAGCTCAATGATTTCTGCAACAACACAGTTATCATGTTAATATCAATTTGTTAACACTTAATCATAAAAGTTAAAAAAGTTAAAGTTACAACCTATTAAAGTCCACTGCTGAACATAGGCCTCCTCTCATTTCTGAGAGGGTTTTAGGGCTAGGAAATGTTCGCTGCGCTGCCTCAATGCGTGTTGGCAAACTTCACATGCCTTCGAAATTTTCTCAGACATGCATTCCTCACGATGTTTTCCTTCACCGCTGAGCACGTGGTAAATCAGCACTTAAAATTGCAATTAACAATTTAATTGGTGCCGGCGGGGATCGAACCCGGGTCGCGTATTGTGAATTTTACATTTTGCGCTAACCATCTGAGCTACCACGGCTTAATTATATATACACACACACACACATAATATTTAAATATAATTTGTTAACAGTAAATCATACACTCGTAAGAAAATAACAGAAAGAAAAGTAAGTTTGTCAATAGAATAAGTCCTTGATGCGTTGAAGTAACACAAATGTAGTATTGATAGATCCACTGCGGTCAAACGACCATACACTAACTCCATGACTGCAGTTGCTTGGTCTTATATAGTACCAGTGAGTAATAATTCTAATCTAAAGAATTTCTGCAGTAGAATTGATAGTAGCTTTATGCGTCAACAAGCTTATCTCACATTCTGTTGCTTATCTCAACATTCCTTCGTCCTTCCTGTCGTGTCTTGTTCAGTGTATTGATGACTCAAATACGTTTTGTATAACACAAAGAATGCAATTTAATATTTAGAAATCACTATAATTGATCATTCCTATATTAGTCATTGAGTAGATTGGTACTGTAATAATCTACTAATAGCAGTAATATTATGGATACACTAGATGTACAACAACATCTGAAAAAGATTCACCCCACTCTAGAAAATAATGTTTATGCTGCCAATAAACTACCCATGTACACCCACGTACCAACGTATATAATATGCAATTTGGATACAGATGATAAACCAGGGTCACATTGGGTAGCTTTATATATCGATACGAATGACGTCGGTCAATATTTTGATTCATTCGGACGGGCACCTGTACGATATCATCTAGAGTTTTTTAAAAGAAATTGTGAAAGATGGAACTGGAATGTTGATAGGATTCAGAATGAGTGGACTTCAGTTTGTGGCAAATATTGCTTAATGTATTTGCTATATAAGTTTCAGGGATGTTCAATGCATAGTTTCACCAGTATATTTACAGGGAACACATTGTACAACGATATTTTAGTGGATGAGATGTTTCGCTCCTATTTTATAGATAATAAGTAATAAGATTTTGTATTTTGTAAATAAAAATTTTAACAAAATTAGGTAATGTGTTTTATTGATGAGTCAGATTAGTGTAGATAGGAACAAAGGAGAACAACAGCACCACGCTGAGGAAGAATAGATAATGACGGTATTCAATGAACAATAGATAAGTAGATAAGAACAATGGAGCGCTAATGACGGTGGAGGCCTTCACCGGATATCAATTAGATAAGAGTTAATTGATCTGCACATCTCCGGAACCGTGCATCCTACGCAAAAACGCAGATTCGTAATCAGAGCATGCCAAAACCTTTTTTTTTTGAATCTTGAGTCGACGAACATCGTACTTGTACCACTTCTGACTCAGTGCGCCAGAACTGGTACAACGTAACTACTACTGAGGCTATGTATGGGGATGACCTAAGTCTAATAGTGTCGTCGGTTTTTGATAATATCCGATTAGTGTGGCCTATATAAAAATCTTTCAACCTTGTTATTTTTACCGACTTCAAAAAGGAGAAGGTATTTAATTCGAATGTATGTTAATTTTCTTTTCATGTTTGTTACCTCATAACTTTTCTCTATGTGAACTGATTTTTTTCGTGTGGTCCCATATAAATGTAATCAAGATCTGACCAGTAGTTTTTGAGTTATCTTTAATAATGTGTATTTAATTGACTTCGAATACATTGACTCAGTTGTATTGAAGTCGGTTGTACTACCAGTAGCCACACTGCAGCTATATTATGGTGGTAGCACGAATGAGTCGGCTCGACCGAGGAAGGACCACGCTTTCACAGAATATCGTGTTTCGTATGTTGAGTGCAGAGAACTGGAGATCCTTTTACTGGAAACAAGGCATTTCATCGTACTCCTCGGGGTGACAACGCATCTGCATTTTTATTCTATATCGAGGATAAATGTAGAGATGTTTTTGAGCCACAGCATCCACAATCAAGAGGGCTGTGTGCTTGTTTGCGACCTTATTTCTATAAAATTCTCTGAGGAATTGTGCGGACTAATTCCAGCCGCACAGTTTCACCATCGCACATCGCGACAAAACTCACGATATCATCCATACCATCAGGGTGACTGGCGGTCCACCACCGTGCGATTTAAAAGAAGTTTTCTTCCTCGCAAAACTTCCTTGTGGAATCAACTGCCACCAGAGATTTTTCCGGGCCGATACAACTTAGGGACCTTCAAGAAAAGAGCCTATTCTTTTTTAAAAGGCCGGCAACGCAACTGCAATCCCCCTGGTGTTGCAGCTGTTTATGGGCGACGGTATTCACTTACCATCAGGTGAGCCGTATGCTCTTTTGCCCCTAAAAGTGAAGTTGTTGGTACCAATGGCGATTGAACCGGGGCTGCTCACGTACTGTTAAATTACAGCGGGAGCTTTGTGCTTACAACGACTAATAAGTAGTACATATAAATAAGGTATATTAGGTACAAGTGGTCCGCAACAGCGCCCCCTTTCGAGTCCTACTGTCAAATTTCATCCAAATCCGTTTAGGAGTCAAGTGCCAAACATACGTAAAGAAGGATTTGGACAGTTATATATATATATATATATATATATATATATATATATATATATATATATATAGATAGATAGATAGATAGTGTGTGTGTATATATAATATATAGATACACACACACACACACACACACACACACACACACACATATAATGTATGTGCTCGTGTTGTGTATATGTATAGTATAGATGCTTAATATTAAATAAAGCATATATAGAATACTTTATTATATTATAATATGTTTTTTATTTAATTTTTAAATCTGTAATTGTTGACTTTTCTTTTGTTTCTACTGTAATAATGAAAACATGCACAGTTCTCTTAGTGTTACCTGTACTCGTATTACAACTCTGGGAGAGGCCACTAATTCCTAAGATACAGACTCGTCTAGTTTGGGAGTCAGAGAATTCATACATTTTTGTGATTTATTATTGATAATAAAGAATTATTTTTATTATATTAATAGTATTATATATATATATATGTGTATATGTATATATATATATATATATATATATATATATATATACTTATATATAACTAGCGGGTACCTGGCGTGTACTACTACGCTGAAAAACAAAGATTTTAATTTTTTTGGAAAAAAGTTTTTTTTTTTTAAATTAATTAACTTTTGTATATAGTACCTAATGCGTTGTTTTAGTGGTCTAAAACAATTTTCGCATTACTACCTTTACGATGAAGCAGGTTTGGAGCACAGCGGTTGGATGGTTTCAAAGTCTACAACGGACGTAGATAGAAACGTTTTTTGTGTTTTATATAGAGAGATTAATAGGATTAGGCGTTACTTTAAATCCATTATAATAAATATGGTGATAGTAGTAGTAACATCCTTTCATCTGTTACACCCTATTTTTTTTTTCAGACGTTAAAAAAGTCACCAAAAACAGTCAGTATATATAGAATAGAATAGTATAATAAGTAATTCTTATTGAAAGTTATTTTTTACTTTACCACTGGTTCGAAAAAACCTCTGTCCTCGGAAGAACTAGCAAGAAACCCAGCGGGACTATTTTTAAAAATAAATTTAACAAAGTGATTGGTTACAAAACATTTACAAAATATGTTTTAGAAACAGCTTGGAAGCGACCACCTCATTCCCAGGGATTTTTATCAACCATGTACTAATTTATATTATAGTACCCTTTTTTATACAGTTTTTGTTTAGTAAAAAATTTAAACTTGGTAGTAGAGATACCTTGTATACGATCTGGGACTTTGTTGTGGTAGCGTATACATTGCCCCATGAATGAATTACTAACTCTGTGGAGTCGAGAAACTGGTAATAGCTTGTGTTTGTTCCTAGTGTTTACAGAGTGTATATCACTTTTTTACTAAAACAATTTCTATATATATATATATATATATATATATATATATATATAGTACATATTACTTACGTGGTAGACTGCCTATGCAGTTACCAACGTAAGTAATACACAGCTGTTATTCGAATAGATCGGATCATCCGGGGTACGCTCTCACTGAATACCAGCGTGAGACCTCACAGATTACTAAAAAATAAGACCCTAAACCAACTGCATCCATCGACTTCCTGCATGTTTTACTAGGTAGTTACCATATCTAGTGGAAAACCGATTTATGCTTTGCTCACGGGCACGATCCTGCCATTCGAGAACCTTTCGTCCCCACCCGTTGTCAGTTCTACCAGGGCTAGAAATGGTCGATCTATTGCCACTCAGCTTACAAATCTCATAAAAATAATGTCCTCCAGATCAAATTTCGGTCACGGTGTTCAATCTCACCATCTAAATAGGACAGGATTATAGTGCACGAGTGTATGCGCAAGCACAGGTGCACTCTCTATTCCCTCACTCTCATAATCCGATGCGACGGTAAACCGACACGACCGGAGAGAGATCAGGTGCAGGACCAACGGCTTTACGTGCTTTCTGAGGCATATGGGGTGAAGCACCGCCAATTTCCTTAGTCCGAACTGCTGCTGGGAATTTATTGACAGAAAACTGAATTTATGGATGATAATAACTTTCAGGAATGAGGTAATCGCTACCAAGCTATTTCTATTTTTTGTGTTTTTAATTATGTAATAGCTCCTATGATTGTAAGCGATTACATACATACATAAACACTCACGCCTGTCACCCAGAGGGGTAGGCAGAGACTACGGACTTCCATTTGGCACGATCCTGACACACCTCTCTCGCCTCCTTTACATCCATATATCTACGCATACATGCTCGTCGGTTAAGGGTACTTCTAACGTGGCCCATTTTCAAAATATCGCCAATTTGGTCGATAAACTTTTTCCTAGGGCGTCCCTTCCCGACTCGGCCATTCACATCTGCCATATAAATTTGCTTTGTCACTCTTTCCTCATTCATTCTTTCTACGTGACCAAACCACCGATGCATTCCTTTCTTAATCCTGGTCACAACATCATCTTGCATACCACATTTATCTCTTATCACGCAATTTCTCACCCTGTCATTCAGATTACACCCTAGCATATTCCTTAAAGACTGCATTTCTACAGCATTTATTCTACTTTCGTGCTTCTTCTGCCACACCCAGCTTTCACTACCATACATTAAAGTAGGGACTAACACAGCATTATGAATTACCATACGTGCCTGTTTTGACAAATTCTGGTTCTTCATAATAGAGTGTAGTGCCCCATTCACTCTATTCCCTGCATTTACTCGTCGTTCTATATCCCTATCATATCTACCATCCCTGCTAAATACACATCCCAAATACACAAACTCATCCACTTGCTCAATCAACTCTCCTTCTATTCTTATTTCACATACCGTTTTGCTTTCTTCTCTTTCAAAAACCATCACTTTCGTCTTACTTGCGTTCACTTTCATTCCCCTTTCTTTTAATTCCCAGTTCATTAATGTAACCATCATTTGCAACTCTTGTAAGCGATTATTTAAAAAAAATTGGTTTTCTTGCTCGTTTTTCCCAGGACAGAGGTATTTTCTGGAATAGTCATAAATTAAACATAATAATCACTTTCAATAAGCATTATTTATAATCTATACTTACTAAATTAAAACAAAACATTATTTTTTAATTCTATAAGCCCGACCAGTGATTTGAACCCAGGTCCCTACGATTAGCAACCACGTTTATATACACTATACCTACGAGGCAGTCATAAATATGTAAAACAATCAAAAACATTGCTCTCCCTTTAGGCAACGTCGTAGTGTTGTAAAAATGACGAATTGGGCACATTTTATAAGGAAAAATAACAATAAATATTTTCTTCCAGAACATTCTCCAAATTTAACTTCATTATTTCATCAACATTTCTCCGAAAACAAATTCCTAGTGACCGATCTCATGACCCTACGTGACACGATGTAAAGTCCCCTGACCTCAATAAAGTGACCCACTTTGGCTTAGAGAGGCCATGGAATCTATTATGGTAGAACAAAGAAAAGTTGTTGTGATTTCTAGGAGAACACATTTTACTGTAAAGATTTTCCAGAAAATTTATTTTTGGGGGTTTATTTGTAAATATGGTATGTATTTATGTATTTGGTTGCATGGAAAGGGCCTAACTATTTGGCTGAAATTTATACATTTATACATATAAATACAATTGAAGTGTCGTCAATCGGTTTCGCCATGTTGAGGAAAAGCTGAACCGACTGTGAAATACACACACATGTACATTTTATTTTATATATTTAAAAAAGGATGTTCGTATATATAAAATCGTTTGACTCAAAATCTATTTGACCGATCACCATGAAAATTGGTATAGTATAGTATTTTTCAAAGGGGAAGATTTATATTTATAAACTAAAAAAAAAACATTTATTAAAACTATATTTTGGATATTACGCGTTTAATTTTGAATGGTTTTTAATTCCCGACGTTTCGGGTGCTTTCTAGCAACCATGATCACGGGGGACTTAGGTGACTCACGTCCCGATGTCAATGTTAACACGGAGTACCTTCAGCTTTTTAATTATTATTTATGGTCCGATCAAAATCCAATCATTAACTATTTTTTTTTTTTAATTTTTGATTTTATTTGCTTTTTTTAATTAAGCGCATCATGATCATCATTACAGCCCTTCACAAGTCCACTGCTGAACATAGGCCTCCCCCAAAGTATGCCACAAAGCACGGTCCTGAGCCACCCGCATCCATCGACTTCCTGCATGTCTTACCAAGTCGTCAATCCATCTAGTGGGGGGTTGCCCTACACTACACCTACCGGTACGAGGCTGCCACTCGAGAACCTTTCTTCCCCATCGGCTATCGGTTCTTCGAGCTATATGGCCGGCCCATTGCCACTTCAGCTTACTTAGTAAGTAAGCCTTACTAATACGTTGGGCTATGTCGGTAACTTTGGTTCTACTGCGGATATCCTCATTTCTGAGTCTATCACGCAGAGAAACTCAGAGGATAGCCCTCTCCATAGCTCGTGGCAAGTAATAAAATAAATTGCATGCGCTAAAATAAAAAAAGTTGTTGAACATAACCTATGATATAACCTGGCAGGACAACTTCTGTAGTCATCAATTTATACACTCCCTTGTGCTCGTTATACAAAGTGTCCCAAAATTTAATGAAACTAAAAACGAACGGGACATAGAGGGAAAACACATTAAACATTTATGATATGAAATTTCACTCAAAGGAAACATTCGTTTGTTTTTCGAAGTTAGAATAATCACATTCAAACATTTTCTAAAGATAACCTGAGCCGGGAGTTACACGACCTAAAATGTAAAAAAATAAACAATTACTATTTTGTTGAACCCATCATTACCATAAAGATAAGGGAATAAGGTATCAATAATTAAAGATAAAATCAATAAACATTGTAACTAACAATTGAAGTTGACCAAGAAATACAACAATTAGTATATATAGACTCGAACTTACATCCTAACCGGATAAAAAACAATCTTTTTAGTTTTTATTTTAAAGGTTTTTATAATTTTCTTAAAAGATAAGGGTACATCAGAAACAGAAGTAAAAATAGAAACTATTTTATTCAATATCTTAATATATATAAATCACGTGTTTGTCCGTGATGGACTCCCAAACTACTTACCTAATCAGTTTTAATGAAATTTGCACACCGTGTGCAAATTTCATTAAAAAACTAACCTATCTCTCAAGTTAACCACTGTTGGAATAGGATAGTTTTTTTGCCCATGAGTGACCCAGAATATTTTTTGGATTTTTAATAGGACATGCCAAACGGTCGTCGAAAAGGGGAGACCAACGTCTGCCTAGCAAGCTAGTAGATTATAAATAATACTTATTGAAAGTCACTTTTTTAATTTACCACTGGTTAGGAATAAAATCTCTATCCTGGGAAGAACCAGCAAGAATCCCAGCGGGACTAAAAAAAATAGCTTACAATCATGTACGTTACAATTAACAACACAGTACAAATTAGAAATAGCTTGGTAGCGATCACCCTTCCCGGGGGTTATTATCATCCATAAATTCCTTAATATTATAACCCTTTTTATGCAAACTTAGATGAATAAAGTTTTTAACTTTGTGCATGTCAAATTTTGTATATTTTCTTGGATTTTGCGTATACATCGCCCCAAGAATTAATTACTGTTGTACACCTGCAGATATTGCAGGCCAATAAATTGTTACGTTTCAACTAATCCATAAATTGAAATTATAATAAAGATAAGTAGTGTGAATTCTGCTATTATGGAAGGCAGAAGCACGGTCTTTTTGAAATATTATGATATATTATATCGCGCGTATATTATTATATCGCTCTTCTTCTGGTAGACAGTTAAGTAATTTCGTAGAAGGTTTAATATTTCTTTGTATTTTCTAGTATTCTTAACTACTACTTCTAATATTTTTGGTTAATTCTGCTATATGTTTTTATTTTCTGGGGTAATTTATTGTAAATTTTTATTGCCATATAATAAGGGATTGTATTTAACATATTTGTTCGCGACTGTATAATTTATTTTTGTAACGCTGCTGAAGTGTGTTGAACAAGTACAAATACAAATGTTATCGCAATGGATGATTGGTTCAGATACTATATCCTGGAGACCGTGAGAGAAGAAATTCTGTCAGAATATTCAAACAAAAATGTTCCACAATCCAAACTTCTTAGACTAATAATGTTGATTATTGAACAAATTGCTTCCCTGCTGTGACATCTGTCAAATATTGTACCTCGCCGCCCTGGTGGCAAAAAAGGGGATTCATTCATTAGATGAAATATTTCTAATAATATTAATATTTGAAATAAAGACTTTTTAAATGATCCTTAAACTTCATATGTACATTTCTTCTTTTTTAGGTTTCTCTTGTATTGTGAAGTTTTAAGAAAATGATAAAAGGTCTTTACTTTTAAAAAATGGTATGATGTAAGTTCGAGTCGATATGTGCTAATTGTTAAGGTGGCCACACACGATCAGTTCAACTGATCGTTCCAACTGATCAGTTCAAACTAAAACTTTTGTTTTTTTTAAAATAGTGGGTTTTCGATATATCGATCATTATAAATATAATAAATCACGCACGCACGCACGCACGCACGCACACACGCACGCACGCACGCACGCACGAACGCACGCACGAACGCACGTGCGCACGCACACGCACGCTCACGCACGCTCACGCACGCTCACGCACGCTCACGCACGCTCACGCACACTCGCGCACACTCACACACACACTCACACACACTCACACACACACACACACACACACACACACACACACACGCACACACACACACGAACACGCACGCACACGCACACGCACACGCAAACGCACACACCGCGACAACAACGCACACGCACACGCACAACAGACGCACACGCACGCGCACACGCACACGCACGCGCACACGCACACGCACACGCACACGCACACGCACACGCACACGCACACGCACACGCACACGCACACTGTTTCTCTTATGTTAAATTTACTTAGTTAAGGGAGGGCGAGGTCCTCTACTTCCCGTGCCGCAACGGCGGCTCATATGTCTACCGTGAACCTGGCTACCGCTGCCACTGTCCCGAGGGTTTCTGGGGCGAGAACTGCGAGCTCGTTCAATAATGCCGAACTCTCAAGTTAAGCATGGGAGCGCTGGCTGTCATCCTCGTCTGCCTCCTCATCATAATGAGTAAACACACAGCGTATTCACGCCTCCGGCGTGTTCCAACTTAATAGATGGCTACATTTCACACACTCACACTCGCACTGTTATCATATCATCATCCTATATAGATATTTATGTACATCTCTAGCTGTTGTATTAGTTACTAGTGCTTGATTTATATGGGGGCTCAGTGTGCGGATGTCGGGTGAGTTGCGTAGAGGTACAGTGCGCACTGTGTAGGTGTCTGGGCGGCTCGAAGAAAAGACGTCCTTAAACTCGTACTAATATAAGAAAATGTTGGAAACAAGAAACTTTAAACTTTAGCAAGCGGGTTGTCAACCGCAGTTTTTTGTTATTTTGAGTTGTTATAAGGAAGATGTTGTCCATCATCTGCTACAATTTTCCTCTGTCGCCTCTTACGACGCCCACGGGATGATATGGGCTAGTGGATATACTTACAACACCGCACTTTTCGTACGATGAACTATTCCAATACAAATAAATTGTAGAGCTTTTAATATAATCAGGGTGATAAAAGTGAGCTTTTAGTGGAACCAGCTAGACCTGATGATAAGTTGCTAATGCAGCAGACATTTCTAAATATGAAAATCTGGTACCGCTGAAGAAATAATAGTGAAAATATTGTTAGAGTAGTAGCAGAGTGAGCGATTGAAGCGACAGTAGCCTAATGGCAGGTCGTGGACCGCGAACTCAAAAAGGTCGTGGGTTCGAATCCACTATTCGACTACTGGAGTGGTTAAGTTAATGTTTATAGCATTGTTAATATTCTTTATAAATAAGTTTGTCGGTGCGATACGTGCGCCACATAGTGTAAATTAATTGTACTGTGCGTATAACCTTTGCGTATGTACAGGCAGTAAGCTGACAGTTTTATCACAAGCCGCAACCCGATGACCGGTATGGCTGCGTATAAAATACGAACAAACAAACTTTAATTTATATGTATACTTATTGTTTGTTAATTAATGTTAAAAAACTACGTTTCTTTCTGGTTATTCCCAGATTTTTGTCATACTTAAAGTTACAGCCTATATACGTCCCACTGCTGGGTACAGGCCTCCCCTCATTTCTGAGAGGGTTTTAGGGCAAGGAAGTGTCCGGCGCGCTGCCCCAATGCTTGTTGGCGAACTTTACATGTCTTCGAAATATTTTTTTCTTATTCCTCAGACATGCAGGTTTCCTCACGATTGTTTCCTTCACCGCCGATCACGTGGTAAATCAGCACTTAAAATTGCTATTCACAATTTCATAGGTGCCGGCGGGGATTGAACCCGGGTTACTCGCGTTCTGTTATATTTACAGCGAGCGTTAACCATCTGAGCTACCACAGCTTGCCATACTTGACTGAATTAATATGACTTTATAAGTAATTATTAATTTATAAATGAATAAAAGCTCTGGGCGTTGCTTTGTACGATTATATAATTCGTGCAATCTCTACCTAAGCGCAACCAAGTTCGATCCCATAATTGCATAATGATTTCTTATATTTACGCGAACACTACACATTTAACAGGGAAGTTTGCAGTCTGTGAACACGTACTGGATCGCCCCCGTCACTACATCAGATTTGATATACCACAAATCCTCGCTAAAGAACACCGATTCCTTCCAAGGATGATACGCGAGGCTATTGAAATCAAAAAACATCCTAATTTCAATAGAGAAGGTGGCTGGGTGCTGAATCCTATAATTAATAAAATTAAATCCCAACCCAAGCATACAACTGCAAGACTTCAAGATACCATAAGTTCCTACTGTGTAGATCGGACCAAAAAATTAAAATTTTAATTTATGGTAACCGCGGTTAACTATGACATCTGGACGTTGAACATCTCAGTCCCCCCCGTGACAGTGGTAAAGCGCTCGAAACGTCGGGTATTTATAGTTAAATAAACGAGATAAAATCCGTAAAAACTAGTATTAATTAAACCCATAATTGCATTCATTTATTGCGAATGCTCTTACATAGCAAAGCAGGGGGGGGGGGGGGGGGGATAAATTTTTAAAGGGATCTTTTTCATGAAGCCAGTAAAAAAAATTACGCCGTAGAACCATCCTGCGGCTTATATTGTGGTGGTAGCTTAGATGGATCGGCTTGACCGGCCAAAAGGCAGCTTAATGTTGCTGTGTTTCGTATGGTGAGTGTAGAGAACCGGAAACCCTTTTTATAGGAAACGAGGCATTCCATCTTGGTCCTCAGGGGTGACAACGCATCTCGTTTTTTAATCGAGGTTACATCAGAAATGACTCAATCCGCAGTCCCCGTGGAAGTTGGCACAGTAGTTAATAATTATAAATGATCATTCGCCGACCCTCTCCTAAGAGTGATTGTAAAAGTTCACCTGTCTAAGAACGGTATAGTTCGTGTTGCTACAGTAAAAACGGCAAAAGGTACAAGGGGGTGGTGCGTTTATGTCCATTGCCTACGCTATAATAAATACATAATTAATATCTTCTTAACATTTATGTATTATCATATGGTATTTTATTCAAATCTATGCGTTTAGTTAGTATTACTTGTATATTTTATGCATCATAATGTTACAATCCTTTTTGAAGGTGACCTTTTAAAGGCGGAGGAAATGTTACCACCATAGAATACTATAATACACAATAGAATGGCTATAATTCTTTAAATTTGTATTTCTTTATTATTGGTTGCCTTTAAAATGAGTTGACATTTTTCCTTTCATTCTTTAACATCATCAAATTGCAATACGATGTAAAGAAAATGGTACTTCGTTTAGTAAATAAAATATTATTTACAGAATAATAATATTTATTACAAAGTTTATGTTATAGTAATCATTAAACGATCTAGTAGACAGTTGCCTACTTTTATGTGTGCCGAAAAGGTCCAAAGCACTTTTTTGATATATTCTATAGATTAATTTTCAAAAGCTTTTTAATTAAACTTGGAAAAATAAATATTTGTTTAACATTTGGTATTTTTAGTAACTAGATTTCCAAAAAGAAATGATATCGAGTATTGACATATTTTTCAAATATACTATATTGTACATAATATTTCTTATAGTATATTTCATTTCGTTAAATATAATCTCAGGAAACAGTTAATACAGCCTGTAAGTAATTACCACGTTTCGAGCTTATATCTTCTTCTTCAGTGCTATTATCTGCAGCCTCGTGTTTTTACGAGAAATCACATTTTTAGATGTTGAATTAATCCTTTTTACAGGATCATACTTACTGGTGCTAGTGTTATATATACAATTTATTTACGTCTATTGCACTGTCCTTCTAATCCAATCTTTTCTGAAGTATGGGTACAAAGTTAGTCCGAAAAAATTATTAGTTGAGACTTCTGTGGCTTCTATTAATATTTTTTACGTTCGGATCTCCAAGAAAACTGCAAAAATAGATAATGAAATTAAAATATATCTTATATTAATAAAGTACCAATAGTAGTAAATAGCACAGTATTGCTAAGCCAACAAAATCGAAAGAATAATTGTTAAAGTAATAGTAAAAATTAAAAAAAATTTCAACATAAAATTGTTCTACCTAACCCTTTTTGAGTAATTAAGCGTAACTAGATGGTTGAATCTAAAAACTTTATTGAAAATTTTCAATGATATTTTCAATAAAGTTTTTTATTTAGTATAGTTGTAGCACGAATGGGTCGGCTCAACCGGGGAAGGACCACGCTCTCACAGAATAACAGCGTCAAATAGTAGCTTAATGCTGCTGTGTTTCGTATCGTGAGTGTAGAAAACCGGAGACCCTTTTTACTGGAAACGAGGTATTCCACCTAAGTCCTCAAGGCTGACAACGCGTCTGCGTTTTGATTACACGTAATCGAGGATAGATGCCATCCTATCCTATAAAAAAAGGAAAAAAACCTACCATAGGTAACAATTACATTTTAATAAAAAAATGTTATAACAATTTATTCGTAGGTCGTTAAATTACTGTGTTCCACCGTATTTGATCGCATCTATTTAGCTTGTCATTATAACAAATACAATTTTAAAAGCGACAATATTTCATGACATCTCCGTGCACCGTTATTTGTCTTAAAAAATGTGCCGCTATATGTCGCGTGCTCACGCGCACACCTACCCAGAAGCGGCTTCCACTACGGAAAGCAATTTTTATAGGGATGACTATCTACAGGCATTTCCCGTCGTGACGACGACCGAAAGAATAGTAAACGATGTATAAGTTATATAAACATGTTTCTTTTGAACTGGATGGACTAGTAACCGACCCCGAAGTATTATGTAAAATGGAAGTTAGGCATAAAAGGGATAGTGCCTTGCTAGGTGACGGAGATCACGCCGAGCGCACATTGGGTTTGGTTTGAAATATGAACCGTAACACATTAAAATTCTCCATAACTTTGATACGGTAGAAAGTTCAGGATCGCTTCCGTCACTACATCAGATCTGATAGATCACAAGTCCTCGCTAAACAGAAACAAAAACTTTTTTATTTAATGTAGATTATAACAATACTTATTGAAATTCACTTTTTTCATTTACCACGGGTTCGCAAAAAACCTCTGTCCTGGGAAGAAGAAGCAAGAAACCCAGAGGGACTATTTTTTTCCAATAATAGCTTACAATCATGTTTACAATAAACAACACAAGACAAATTAGAAATTGGTAGCGATCACCCTTCCCGGGGGTTATTATCATCCATAAATTCCTTAATATTATAATAAACCTTTTAATACAAACTTAGTTTAATAATTTTTGAACTTTGTGTATGACAGAAGAACACCGATTCCTTCCAAGGATGATTCGCGAGGCTATTGAAATTAAAAAACATCCTAATTTCAATAGAGAAGGTAGCTGGGTGCTACCATCTGCTTGGGATCCTATAATTAATAAAATTAAATCCCAACCCAAGCATACAACTGCAAAACTTCAAGATACTATAAGTTTATACTGCGTAGATCGGAACAAAAATTAATAATTTTAATTTGTGGTAACCGCTGGTAACTACGACATCTGGACGTTGAACATCTCAGTCCCCCCCTCCCCCGTGACAGTGCTCGAAACGTCGGGTATATTAAAGTTAATATACCCGATAAAATCCGTAAAAACTAGTACTAATTAAACCGAAAGATTATGACCGCAAACGAAAAGGGAGATGATGAGTACTGTGATGTCTGTTTTTGACCCGTCGGGTCTCGCATCACCCATAACGGTGCAGGGGAAATCGCAATCGCAAGCATGGCGATGAGACATCTCATGGGATGATCAAGTGTCACGATTTAGTTATGCTATGATGAACATGGTTTTTGGAAGTTAAAAGGTTAGGTCACTTAGAAGTGTCTAGACCCGTTGCTCACATTATCAGAAAGCTAGTGAAAGAGCAAACGCCGCGGTGTGTTATATCACCACCGTCGAAAGCGAAGAAACGCAGGTTACACTGCTCGCTGCGAAGGCACGAGTAGCACCGTTAAAGCCAACTTCTTTTCTAAGGCTTGAATTGCAAGCAGCTCTTATGGACAGCTGACTTGCTGCATATTCTAGACAGACTTACGTACGATGATGGCGTGAATCAGGACAGATTCACGCACTTTCAAACCATTCGTTGCTCATAAACTGGCTGAGATTGAAGATCACAGCAGGCCATGTGAATGGCGATGGGTACTGATGTCAGAAAACGTGACAGACGATAACATTCGACGAGAATCATGGGTGGTTTAAAGACCTGATTTCTTCAGGGTAAGTCCTGATTTTTGGGTCACGCAAGTGGCTATAAAAGAAAATTTAGAAATGTGGGTGAATACGGTAAAGAATAGAGAGTCGCCGAGTCTACCCGACTATGGACTTTTCAGTAGTTTCAAAAGATTCCTTAAAGCAACTAAACGTACAATGCAAGCAGTGGACAAATTTAAATGTTTAATCGTTGAAAGAATAGGAAAGTCGGTAAGAGACCTGACGATGCGTTGGAAATAACGATTTAATCTAATGTGTCTAAAAGAAAAAGGAGAGAATTGTCTCCTTAGGTTAAACGGTCGTTTACCTTTCAAATCCGAATTAACAGAGGAATACAGAAAACCTGTCATTTTGGACGGTAAATACGAGGTTCTGAAAATGATGATTAGAGAAGTTCATCTTAATTTCGGTCACACTAATCACCAGGCAGTAATGAAAAAGGTGAATCAGAGAGTTTATGTATGAAATCTACGTCATACCTTTCGCAGTGTATCACATAACTGCCAGTGTCTCACAGAATACCAGCGTGAAATAGTAGCTTAATGCTGCTGTATTTCGTATGATGAGTGTAGAGAACCGGAGACCCTTTTTACTGGAAACGAGGCATTCCATCTTAGTCCTCACGGGTGACAACGCATCTGCGTTTTGGTTCGTAATCGAGGATAGATGTAGATGTATATGGGCCACAGCAACCACTTACCATCAGGTGGACTGTGTGCTCGTTTGTCACCCTATCCTATAAAAAAAAAAGAAGTGGTGTAAAACAATCGAAGCCGCAGATAATGCCGCAAGTGAATTTTCCGTAAGAAAGAATAGCTCATCATGAGCCACCCTTCACGTGTTCAGCCGTGGATTATTTTGGACCCATGAGCGTAACAGTGGGAAGGCAGCACGAGAAACGCTGGGATGTTTAACTCACATGTCTTACTACCAGAGCAGTGCATCTGGAATTTGTTGCATCATTAACACCAGCGTCAATGATCATGGCGTTAAGGCGATTTATCGCCAGAAGAAGAGAGCCATCTGTTATGTACAGCGACACCGGCACGAATTTCAAAACCGCATAAAAAGAGTTAGTGCAAGCGTAAGAAGAGTGCTGCACCAGTATGAAAAATGAATCTGAGAAGAAATACATTATTTGGAAATTCATACCACCCGGAGCGCCTCATATGGGGGGTGCTTGGGAGAGGTTAATAAGATTTACGTGGTAGAGTCATGCTGCAGCTATATTATGGTTGTAGCACAAACGGATCGGCTCGACCGGGGCAGGACCACGCTCTCACAGAATATCAGCGTAAAATAGCAGCTTAATACTACTGTGTTTCATATGGTGAGTGTAGAGATCCGGAGATCCTTTTTTACTGGAAACGAGGCATTCCATCTTAGTCCTCAGGGGTGACAACGCATCTGCGTTTTGATTACTAATCGAGGATAAATGAAGATGTCTGAGCGCTTGTTTGTCACCCTTATTCTAAAAAAAAACATCAATTAAGACTGCGTTGACTGTCACGCTCAAAGAAAGGAGTCCGCGAGCGGAAGTGCTGCATACATTGCTCTTGGAAGCAGAGCATACGGTAAATTCAATACCGTTGGTTAGAGTAAATATGGATACTCCTAAAGAGGGCCTAACACCCAGCCACTTTCTTCTCGGGTACTCATGTGGAGATCGTCCACCTGGATTATTTACCGAGCGACATTTAGTGGATCAACCCAGCTGGAGAACGGCACAATGGTTAGCAGATCATTTTTTGACAAGATGGTTATAGGAGTACGTGCCTACCTTGTTACCTCGTACTGGCAATGACGCAAGGTTTATAGATCCAAAGGTATGTGACGTTATTCTAATAATAGATCACTCTTTAAGCCCCACCTCGTTGCCCTGAACCCAGCGTGGTGTGGTATTAGTCTCTGAATAGAAGGTCAATAATTGGTTGTACCCTGATCGGGAGCGTTAGGTGAACGACCGTTTCAATAATGTTAAGGAATTTATGGGCGATAACAGCCCTTGGGATTGAGGTGATTCTATCCAACCCAATCTCGAAACCATCGCTACATCGCTACCAAGCTATTTCTAATTTGTTTTGTGTTGTTAATTGTGTAACAAATATGATTGTAAAATGTTCTTATTTTTTTTCAAAAAAATAGTTACGCTGGGTTCTTGCTTGTGAAAATATTTATTATCTATGTTGAATAAAGAAGTTTATATTTCTGTTTCTATTACTTCGTGTTTTTTTGAAAAAAATTATTCAAATTAACCACTCTCTATTTTATGTAGACTTTAAATTGAGCCCAAAGCTGCTGAATGTATTTCGCAGCAATACTACATGCTATTGAGCAGTAAAACATTAAAACTGTAAAAATCACTCGGACGTCGGAAATATTGAAATGTGTTTTTGAGTCCGGTCCTCTGACGCAACAAGAAAGGTATACATATCCTTCACCAGTATTTAAAGTTATAAAATCATGGTTTAAACATGAGCGGCAAAGTTAAGGCCAAGTTGAAAGGTGCGATTGTAAGTCGGGTTATTTGGAGTCGTATGAATGGGATAAATAGTAATAAAATTGTCTACACTCGCACAGAATAACAGCGTGAAAGAACAGCTTAATGCGTTTCATATGGTGAATAGAGAGAACCGGAGACCCTTTTTACTAGATACGAGGAAGTTTGCAGCATTTTGATTCTTAATCAGGGATAGATGTAGATGTATATGGGCCACTCACCATCAGGTGCATGTACTCATTTGACACTCTTATTCTTTATAAAAACTCTTTTTTCAGAAGTCTCTCATAAATGAGACTTATAAATCCCAGAGAAAAGCTCGGAAAATCTTATTCTATTTATAATTATTATCTTATTAATTCTCTAAATTCATCATCAGCACTGTTGACTTCGTTGATTGTTGGGTGGATTGTTGGATGGATTGTTGGGTTGATTGTTAGGTTGATTGTTGGGTTGATTGTTGGGTTGATTGTTGGGTTGATTGTTGGGTTGATTTGTGTTGGGTTGATTGTTGGGTTGATTGTTGGGTTGAGTGTTGGGTTGATTGTTGGGTTGATTGTTGGGTTGATTGTTGAGTTGAGTGTTGGGTTGATTGTTGGGTTGATTGTTGGGTTGATTGTTGGGTTGATTGTTGGGATGATTGTTTAGTTGATTGTTGGGTTGATTGTTGGGTTGATTGTTTGGTTGATTGTTGGGTTGATTGTTGGGTTGATTGTTGGGTTGATTGTTGGGTTGATTGTTGGGTTGATTGTTGGGTTGATTGTTGGTTTGATTGTTGGGTTGATTGTTGGGTTGATTGTTGGGTTGATTGTTGGGTTGATTGTTGGGTTGATTGTTGGGTTGATTGTTGAGTTGAGTGTTGGGTTGATTGTTAGGTTGATTGTTGGGTTGATTGTTGGGTTGATTGTTGGGTTGATTGTTGTTTTGATTGTTGTGTTGATTGTTGGGTTGATTGTTGGGTTGATTGTTGGGTTGATTGTTGGGTTGATTGTTGGGTTGATTGTTGGGTTGATTGTTGGGTTGATTGTTGGGTTGATTGTTGGGTTGATTGTTGGGTTGATTGTTGGGTTGATTGTTTGGTTGATTGTTGGGTTGATTGTTGGGTTGATTGTTGAGTTGATTGTTGAGTTGATTGTTGGGTTGATTATTGGGTTGATTGTTGGGTTGATTGTTGGGTTGATTGTTGGATTGATTGTTGGGTTGATTGTTGGGTTGATTGTTGGGTTGATTGTTGGGTTGATTGTTTGGTTGATTGTTGGGTTGATTGTTGGGTTGATTGTTGGATTGATTGTTAGGTTGATTGTTGGGTTGATTGATGGTTGATTGTTGGCTTGATTGTTCGGTTGATTGTTGGGTTGTTTGTTGGGTTGATTGTTGGGTTGATTGTTGGGTTGATTGTTGGGTTGATTGTTGGTTGGATTGTTGGGTTGATTGTTGGGTTGATTGTTGGGTTGATTGTTGGGTTGATTGCTGGGTTGATTGTTGGGTTGATTGTTGAGTTGAGTGTTGGGTTCACCGTACTCCGTTCTCTCTTGTGCCTAGTTTTGCGTTGACGACTCCCATTAACCTCGAATAGTGGGTTTTAAAGAAATGCATGGCTTTATATATATTCTCACATATTTCCTCCACCTCCTTATCTGTATCTGCCGAGGTTGGTGCGTAAACCTGTACTACCTTCAGTGAATGGGACAGATGGCCGCCCTCCCGGTGATAGAAAAAGTTGCCGGATTTGAGGATTATCTTGTCCTCCCCAATAACTAAATGTAACAAAATATCCGCATAATTTAAAAGCCTTTGTGGTCGGGATCATATACAATATATTCTGTTCACTAAAATAGTGTCGGTACACCCGGAGGCGCACTTATTATTTTGCTTTCATTTTATTCTTATTTTTTTGTTTGTTAAATAAATGTACGAATATAAATAGGTGGCAAAGAAAATTTCAATGCGATGCTTAATTTTTAAATGCAAAATTCTCCTGCCTTCTCCTGCAAAATGCACGACGTTTGATTTCGGGGCGAACTTTTGACAAGATGCGGCACGTACATATGCAGCACAACACATAGGCGACCGTAGCTAAGCGAACAGAATATGGAAGATTAGCATTTTTGGTGAATACCTTTAGTTTTCAAGTACCGTAAAATGAAAGTTTAAATTCTGTCCTCATTGGTTTATACGACAGTTATTTGACATCTGCAGGCTTAGCCACCTTGTGATGATATAGGTTATATATGTTATATGGGATTCGATATAGGTTTGATACTAAAAAACAATAAAGTAAAATCATCATCATCATAATTAGAACCCTTCACAAGTCATCGTCATCATCACAATCATCACCATCATCAACAGTCCTTCACAAGTCCACTGCTGAACATAGGCCTTCTCCAAGGAATGTCACAAACTACGGTACTGACTCACCTGCATCCATCGTCTATACTTCCTCACCGTTTGTCATTTCTTCGAGCTATATCGTCGCCCCATTGCCATTTCAGCTTACTAATCGGTTGGGCTATGTCGGTTACTTTGCTTCTTTTTTTATTTTTTTTATAGGACAGGGTGACGAACTAGAACACAGTCCACCTGATGGTAAGTGGTTGCTGTGGCCCATAGACATCCACGTCTATCCTCGATTACTAATCAAAATGCAGATGCAGGACTAGGATGGAATACCTCGTTTCCAGTAAAAAGGGTCTCCGGTTCTTTACACTCACCATATGAAACACACCAGCATTAAGCTGCTATTTCACGGTGGTGTACTCTGAGAGCGTGGTCCTTCGCCGGTCGCGCCGATCCATTCGTGCTACAACTATACTACTAATAGAACTGCAGCATGGCTCTATCACGTATAAACGGTTCTACTGCGGATATGCTCATTTCTAAGTTTATCCACGCAGAGAATCTCCGAGAATTGCCCTCTGCATAGCTCGCTGTGACTTTGAGCTTGCTCATACGGCCAGCGGTGAGGACCACATCTCAGACACAGATCCATAAGTTATCATATATAAATGAAATCTCATTATTATTACTTACATAAAATATTTTTTGTTTTATGTAGATTTTTTACAATCACGTGTTACATGAGATATGTTATTCAAAAAAAAATTTACGTGGTACATGGGATAGTCATTCAAAATTTTTTTAAGTTTTCTTTCTAGTGATACTATCATTCAAGTATTGATTCGTCTTAAGAACCGGGTCATTCGAGTCAATAATTCAAATGGATCATTCCGCGATTCAGTACTACACAGCATACACAGTTACAGTACAGTTCGATAGCGATAAAGTTAACTACGATTTGTATGAAATAAAAAAAGCGCCAACTCGTGACAATAATTTGAAACAAAAATCCTGAGTGCGAGTTTACTACGTAGTCGATATCGACCGTCTAACATTGACACACATTCAACAGTGAGAACGACAATGCTCGTGATTGGTTGTTTGAAGTATTATGCGAGTGCAAGCGACAATTTTGATCGTTCGATACGTAACTTATGTAAACTTTACGCCGTCGCTATCGAAAAAGTTTTCACATAGATTTGTATAGTGAGATGGAAGAGTGAGAATAATAGTTGAAGAGTTAATTTTATTTCGTTTTATGTGAACGATGTATAATTATGGTGGGACGTTTTTTTCGCTTGGAGTATGTTTGCAGCCGCTAAGGCATAAATAAGTAATAATTAGATATGCCTGCTATTATAACGCCAGTGTTGAAGAAAGAGCTTGTGCATATTTTCGTCCGCTGTTACATCCCGACGACAGGCAATTTAAGGATAGATATAGCATTTTCTAATTAAGTGTTCAAGTTTTGTGTAAATAGCATTTGATAAATCTAAGGTCTACCATCCCTATAATAATTAAATCAATTCCTTCTAAATTTTTTATACAGACTATTTGACCGCTTGCATTAGACGATGCTTTGCCGAAGCCTTCATGCCGAAAATCCAATAAATTCTAGTCCGCGTTACCTAGTTACAAAACACACGTATCAAACTTAAGTTTACACTAAATAACTTAAATTCTGTTTACGTTTTTAAACGTTATATTATTAATAATTACGGACGATATATCTAATTCACAATCTCATTATACTAACACAAACTGTCGAGTGTCGAAACCTTGATCAAATTACGAAACATAAACAAATAGGTAATAAAGATATAATAACCACAAATTTGATAGACAGATGCTAATGTTAAGACCACTAAATAAAAATGTCATTCTGAATTTGGTTAGTTTATCTCACGAAACGAACATGCTACCAACATAAGAGAAGGAATAAACGCCATTCACGGAGAGCAAACGCGAATCGAAATGTTAGCTTCGATTGTAACTCACACTCACTCGTCTTCGCTAGTCGATACCGACGACGTTAACTCGGTTAACACGATCGATGGTGAAGTCATTCGATAAATTTTGTGGAACTCGCACTAGGCACACTGAAATCTGTGAGACCCGCTCGATACTGTCGATAATCGGGCATTACACTTTGGTCGTAGGTCTTGTCAATTGTTTGATCAAGAACGTTCAAAAATGTAATTGCAATCATCAACACTTTGATGCGACCCGGGTCAAAAGAACGAATCATTAAATTGAATAGATATGAACTGGGCTCGCCCGCCGTTTAGTCTAAATTTTACGTGGTATAGTCATGCTGCAGTTATTTTAGTAGTATAGTTGTAACACGAATGGGTCGGCTCGACCGGGGAAGGACCACGCTCTCACAGAATACCAGCGTAAAATAGTAGCTTAATACTGTTGTTTCGTATGGTGAGTGTAGAGAACCGGATACCCTTTTTACTGGAAATGAGGCATTCCATCATAGACCTCACGTGTGACAACGCATCTGCATTTTGATTCGTAATTGAGGGTAGATGTTGATGTCTATGGGTTACAGCAACCACTTACCATCAGGTGGACTGTGTGCCAGTTTGTCACCCGATCCTATAAAAAAAAGATGTCACAAATGTTGTTGTTCACGTTCGGCGTCACCATATTTGAGCTCAGGATGTACCGAACTCTTTCTGCCAGATTTTTCTCGGTGACGTAGACTAGCTAACTAGCTATAGCCTACATCTGCTACCGCGATCGTCAATTAAGGCTCCATACACCATAAGAGTCTCATGTACAGCAGTGGTAGTGACTGGTACGTTGAGGGTTGCCGCCATACTCAACAGTCAACAGCAAACGGCCTAAACGTGTAGTTACTGCTTACGACTGCAATTTTTTAAAACTTTAACTGTATAAACATACTGGCCGGGAAGAAACTGCACGCTAAAGAAAATATAAAAAAAGGAAAAAAAAGAAAAACAAAATGGAACGACTGACGCTATTTATACAGCACACCCACATAATATTTATTAGGTATTAATATCGTTTTGAAATATAACTATTTCAATTTTAAAAAGAAATGTAAAACTCTTCTGTTTGGTTTGAATATTACATCATCATCTCATCGAGCTCAAGTTTTATTGAAGTCATCATCTCATAATTTGCGTTGTTGCGTCCTGAAACAGACAAAACAAACGCGGTTATTTTTTCTACCGGAAGGCTTATCTTTGCGCGTAGTTTTTTTATGTGACCCGCTTTGACCCAATTTATTCAGGATGCTGTCAAAATTTGTTAAAAACATCGACTCGATTAGGGCTGTCACGCGCCAGCCAGCAAATATTTGAAAGTTTTTTTTTTATATAATAAGGGTGACAAACGAGCACACAGTCCACCAGATGGTAAGTGGATACGGTGGCCCATAGACAACTACATTTACCCTCGATTAAGAATTGATGTAGATGCGTTGTCACCCGTGAAGACTAAGATGAAGTGCTTCGTTTCCATTAAAAAAGGTCTCCGGTTCTCTACACTCACTATACGAAACACAGCAGCATTTAGCTGCTATTTTACGCACGTATTCTGTGAGAGCGTGGTCCTACGACGGTCGAGCCGACCCATTCATGCTACAACCTTAATATAGCTGCAGCATGGCTCTAATACGTGAAATATATGTATACTAATAATAATATATTTATGTAATAATTTATGAAGATTAAAATTGTGAATTCATTCATTTATTCATTCATTCATTCATTCGTTCATAAAAGCCTATCAAAATATCACTACTGAACAAAAGCCTCACTCAAAGATTCCCTAATTTTTTCCCCGTTACAGCCTATTAAAATTCACTGCTGAAGACAGGCCTCCTCCATAGATTGTCTCATAGGGGGATATTTGCCATAGTTGCCACGCTTGGTAGTCGTAATTAGGAGTACGCTGCTGCCCATCTGATTTGTTTCCATCACTCGCCTCTTAGGACACTCACAGGATGATATGGGTTAGTGGATATTCTTACACAGCCACTACTCGGTCAAGATTGCCTCATAGTCGTATAATATCCTACATATTTACCATGGTTAGCTTGGTAAGCAGGAAGGCATAGGTTGAATACAAGCGTAAAACAGTAGCTTAATGCTGCTGTGTTTCGTATGGCGAGTGTTGAAAACCGGAGACCCTCTTTACTGGCAATGAGACACTCTCTTTCTCTCTCGAGGGTGACATAGTATTTATATTTTGATTCTTAACTGAAGATAGATGTAGGTGGGGCCACAGCAACCTTTTACCATCAAGTGGACTATGCGCTCGTTTGTCACTCTCATTCTATAAAATATAATAAAGCTTACTTCTTTTTAAGAGACCCTCATTAATTGGCAACGGTCAACATCATCAGGTGAGCCGCATGCTCGTTTGCCTCCTCTTCTATAATTAAAAAAAAACTATCGCACACAGGAATTCCCGTCTATATTTGACAACCCTATATGCACACGGAAACGGCGGTCGAATAAATGAAAAAAGAAAATGTAAATTACCTTCGACCTTCCGAAGCGGTCCTGTAGACGCCAAAAAACATCGGCGAATATGGATTAAGTCAGTTTTTGAACAGAGCTCCTCAATCGCTTACTGTTCAGGTGTGTCTCTAACGTATGCTAAAATATTTAGGTTTTTTCATTATAATCTTTTATGAATCTGTTATTTCAATACTGTTTATTATTTTGTATTTAGAGTTTTTTAGTTTTTTTTTTATTTTCAAATACTTAATGACATGTTTATTTATTTAACAAGCGACTCGCTCCAGCTTCACCTAAGTGGGATGTAAATGATAATCATGGCCCGTACAGATGGGTGTCCCTCAGGGCTTAATTCTTGGCCTATTCCTATTTCCAGTGTATATTAATGACTTACCTTCTCTTGTAAGGGATAATCATGATATAGTATTATTTGCTGATGATACTTCCTTGATTTTTAAACTTAAACGTCAATCATTTAAATGTGACGAATTGAATAACGCTATATTAAAATTAGTGCATTGGTTTAAGGTTAATAATATACATTTAAACGGCAATTAAATTAAATGAATTAAATTTAAAACAAAGAATGTTAAAATCTGAATACCAATGTGTTTTTAAAAGTGGAAGAACTGAGCCCTATTGAGTCCTCTGTTTTTCTTGGCATCACTCTCGACGCTAAGCTTCAGTGGGCCCCCCTTATATCTAAACTAGCAGGCAGACTAAGCTCTGCATCTCTCTAGTGAGATCTCAAATCTTTTTTCTTACTTTTTTTCGAGACACCTAGATTATTTTATTTCAGTTATTTCCATAGCATAATGTCTTATGGAATTTTGCTATAGGGGAAATGAGGCTGATTTCGATTTTGTTTTGCAGAAGAAGGCCATAAGAGCTATTTATAGCCTAAAACCAAGAGAGTTTCTTAGAGAAAAATTCAAAGAAATAATTATATTAACTTTGGCCTCTCAGCATATTTATGAAAATTTAATGTATGTTCACAAAAACAAAGGTAGTTTTAGCAAAAAAGTGATATACACTCTGTAAACACTACGAACAAACACAATCTAGTGATACCAATTTCTCGACTCCATTGAGTCAGTAATTCATTCTTGGAGCAATGTATACGCTATAACAACAAAGTCCCAGAAAATATACAAGGTCTCTCTGTTACTAAGTTTAAATGTTTAAAACAAAAAATGTATGAAAAATGTATTTTTTATAGGATAGGGTGACAAATGAGCACACAGTCCACCTGATGGTAAGGGGTTGCTGTGGCCCATGACATCTACGTCTATACCTCAATTACGAATCAAAATTCAGATGCGTTGTCACCCGTGAGGACTAAGATGGAATGCCTCAATTCCAGTAAAAAGGGTCTCTGGTTCTCTATACACACCATACGAAACAGAGCAGCATTAAGCTACTATTTTACGCTGGTATTCTGTGAGAGCGTGGTCTTTCCCCGGTCGAGCCGACCCATTCGTGCTACAACTATAAGGTCACCTGGGGCAAGTGTGACATAAATTAATTAAAACTATTTTTTTTATTTATTTAGTTTCATAACATCAATTATTAAGTGGTTGTATGTTTGATCAAGCATTTTAGTATCTACAAGTAGCATTTTGTAATTTGAGGTAATTAAAACTAATTGAGGTGAAAGACCGTCGCACTTACCCATCAATGGGGCAAGTGTGACAGTATGTTTCTTTTTGTAGTTACTTTATTATTATCTGTGGTTTTCAACAAAATTGATGAGATGATACTAACGTCGATATATTTAATGATCTATGGAAACGATTTAAACTCCATTTTTGCGTAACAATGAATTTTCCCCAACATAGGGCAAGTTGACTGTTTTTAATCGATATATTGGTGTGCCTTTAAATAGATTTACCACACTAGCTCAGGATGTTTTGTAAGTATAATAAAAGCAACGCAAAGTGCAAAATAAAATTCAATTCAGAACGTTAACAATTTATAATAATATAATCGTAATAAACGTGACACTGTCACATTTATTATATTGTATTAGGTGAGGTAAGTGTAACTGTATCCGTATTTCAAAGAATAGTGAATTTCAGGTCGGAGAAATATATTACTCTATAAGTACCAATATTATTCTTTATCACTCACCTTGTATCTGGTTTAAAATAACTTAAGGGGAAATATAATGTCAAATGGCTTAGCAAGATCCTTCGTTATGCCGAAAATATTGCAGCATTAATTTTGAAATAAATATATGGTAAAGTTGAGGATTAATGTTAATGATTATGTTAGACGAAAACACGATTTCGTAAAATTTTCTCGATAGAAAAAAAATCCAAGGTTACCTCCAAAATAAACAATAAACCGCTGTTATTCATAAAATACTTTAAATAAGATCATGAAACTTTGCATACTAACTGAACTAACTATAAAGCAGTGCTTATGTTATTTACTTTTTTTTAAATACCATTACTTTCACTGTAAAAAGAAATTACCTAAACTATCGGCGTCTTGAGCTTAATTCCTGTCGCCCGTTAGTATCGCTTAGGCTTTTGAAGGGAGAAGTTGTGTCGCTTACGATCAGAATATACATTACGCAATAGTACGACGTAAAATTAAAATGGGAAATAACCGTGATAAAAATAAGAAGCGGCTGGCTTGGCGTTAAGAAACAGGCATAAATATGATAAACCTAATGAAATAAGTGTCTAACGACCTTTCTACTTACAGTATTAGTGATTACAAACATATCGGTACATAGCATACGACGCGCGGGAAAGTGGGGGCGAAATTAGAATTTGAGCTGACTTACTCTATCCTCTTAACAACACATAGCCACAGAATAAATAATAGTACTACGTACAGAAGTTGCACTCCTTTGATGTCGACTGCTTGCCGACGTTAAATAACCTACATAATTATTATTAATCAGATAAATCGCGCACGCAAGCTAAATAAAACTTTATCGCTGCGCGTTAGTGTCCATATTACTTTGCATCTTTTTCGCTTCCTAAGTCACAGCGGACTTTCCGTGGTTATTAAGGGATGTCAATAGAAAGTAAAAAAATACATTGCGAAATGTTAATTATGTTACTTAGGTGAAGTACCTATTCCGACTATGATCAACTGACCATACTTTCGCCCCTATGTGAGTTCTGCGATGCCTAACGCATGCAAATTGCAAGGTCATTCGTCGGGAATCGCAACGCTTAGTTCGGAAGAAATAGTTAGATAGTTTAAACAACAAATAAACCTGAAATGCGATTCCTAACAGAAATGTGATCTATTATTCTACTTAGTTAAAAATCTTATTAGTAAACAAAGTTTTAATTTCAGTATTTCGTGTTATTATAACTTATAATATTTTAATTACAAAAGACAAGAATATGTATGTAAGTAAATACTTGAATAGTGAAGTAAATTTTAACTAATTTGTGTAATAAAGTAAGTACTTTATTACACAAATTAGTAATAAGTATTTAAGTAGGTATTTCTTTTGTAGACCAAATTATTACTTAATTTTTTTTGCTGCAAATAGCTATGTAACAAAAAAATTAAATAAATTCACCTTTCATAACATCCTTCTAAAATTCTTCGGTAAATTAAAGAATGATATGAAATCTTTTGTTGGTCATTTCATTTAGTATCCATCCACGCAACAGTTATAAGTAGGAACGACGTTTTGCTATTATAATTTATCAAATAAGTTGGTAATATACATATATCATTTTTAAAATACATTAAAAGTTTTGAATTATTTTATCCTATAATTAAATATACTAAACACTAAACAAAAACTATTTCAACAAGTATTTACATAAAGTTATATACGTAAACAGCATTAAAAAACTTTAACATTCAATTGCCTCTGAAAGCGCTAGCCCTGACTGCGTTATTTCGCCCGGGCGCGTCGCGATTTTAGGTAATTATTTCACGCAGGTAGCAAGAGTGACAGAGGCCTGATATAGCATTAAACGAAACACTTAATAACTTCACCTCTTAAAATTGCGCTGTCTGTCGCCATGTGAGTAGTCTTTAAAAATAACGTCTGTTGATAAAATAGTTCAAGCTATGTACTTAACTGTCAGTTTAGTCAACAGCGCAAAATTTTCCGTGTTGTTTAATAGGTGGAATTAAACCAAAAAACGTGTTTAGGCCGCATAATTTGCAGATTAGTCTGAAGATTAGTTTGAAGATTAGTCTGTTGATTAGTCTGAAGATTAGTCTAAAGATTTGTCTGTAGATTAGTCTGAAGTTTAGTCTGAAGATTAGTTTGAAGATTAGTCTGAGATTAGTCGTAGATTTGGTGGAGATATATTAGAAGTAGTTGGTTGGTTTGAGTTGAATAGATAGTCTTGGGTGAAGATTAGCTAACGATTAGTCTGAAGATTAGTCTGAACATTAGTCCGAAGATTAGTCCGAAGAGTAGTCCGAAGATTAGTCCGAAGATTACTCTGAAGATTAATCTGAAGAATAGTCTGAGATTAGTCTGTAGATTAGTCTGAAGATTAGTCTGAAGATTAGTCTGAAGATTATCTGAAGATTAGTCTGAAGATTAGTCTGAAGATTAGTCCGAAGATTAGTCCGAAGATTAGTTCGAAGATTAGTCCAAAGATTAGCCTGAAGGTTAGTCTGAAGATTAGTCTGTAGATTAGTCGGTATGTGTAGAGAACTGGAGCCCATTGTCACTGGAAACGAGGCATTCCATCTTAGTCCTATGGGATGACAGCATATTTGCATTTTGATTACTAACCGAGAATGGATGTAGATCTGCATAGGCCACAGTATCTTCTAATCATCAGGTGGACTGTGCGCTCGTTGTCAACCTAATATTCTAAAAAAGTGTACTCACTAAAACTGTGTGTAGTGTACTATAGTCAGCCAAATCTAAGAAATACATTTTGACAGCTGTCAGACTTATTGCACAAGCATGTCAATAAAAAAAATGGGAACGTACAATGTTCGATTCTTAAATAAATCGATATCGTTTATTTAGAGTTGGTAATCATTTACAGTTTGGTTTGAATATCCTATACCTTTAAACGAGTAATTCTTGTATATATATATATATATATATATATATATATATATATATATATATATATATATATATATATATATCATATAGTATGATTTATTTTTAGAAAATGTCTTTTTTGTCCGTGTTTTTAGGCAATGAAAAACTGCTACAATATCGTTAGAATAAGAAGGTGAATTTTGACAGTTTATTAATGATTACAAGTAGCTTAATTGGTATATTGAACGATCACTAAATCGTAATACCATGGTTCGAGCCCAGACCGACCGACCGGCTTTTTTTAATTTTTTTTTTCAAGTTCCTTTCTTTTTTGGAGAAAATCTATTTTTTCGTGCCCTTTTTTTAGTATTTTTTTAAAAACACGAAAATTTAAGTTAATCTAATTGCACTCATGTTTTTTTTATTCAAATAACCAGTTCAGTTTTTTTCTATTATGTCGCTACGATCAAAAAATATTATTCGTATTTCATCAGTATGTAATTTGTATTTAAATTTAATTTCCAAAATACAGGAATTAAAAAAACCGAGCGAAAAATACCGAGCAAAGCTCGGTCAACCGGGTACTAATAAATTAAAAACGGATAATTTAAAACCCAAGATTTATCATTTTCTTCGTATTTGTTGTGACTGCTTATTCCTAGAGGCACAGTTATAAAAATTTAGGATTGAAACTAGATTAAAAATAAATATACTCAATCACTTTCAGTACAACTAGTTGAGCTGTCGTTGTTTACATTAACTATTATTTGATTTTTATTAATGCAGTCAAAATTAATGTCTCTTTCAAAGTCATCCATAATCAATTAATATTTTTGACGATTATTCGCATAAAAATGAATTTTAATCATCTAAACACTACGGTAAGGTATATAGCGACATATCATTGAAATAACGTTAAATAAAATAAGTTTATACTGGTTATTTTTTAAATATTTGTAAAATATTTGTTTATACATAATATTTGCGTATTTAAATTAGTGATAAAAAAGTATACTTACCCGAAATTAAATATAGATAACTACATAATTCTTCGGATTTACGTAAAAGGTTATTTTAAATAGTGTGAGTACGCTTGTGCAAAGTTATTGCGGAATGGCGTCAAAAGGTATTTCTTAGATTTTGTTGACTATAAAAAAATTATGACAAACTATCCTTCCTTCATCTAGAACCACAAATACATCAAAATCGGAAAATAAATAATTTGTTTTTGTTCGAAATCGATTGCACAAAATTCACCCAAAAATCAAATGTAGTATAAAATTTCGATATCAGTTTATCATCAATGTGTAATGTGAGTTAATTTGTGTTTTTCCTGTGGAAATTCGCTGGGAGAATTGATTAGTTCAAGCAACTTTTACAATTAAGACTTCCTTAGATATATATATTTTCTACGTGACCACCCTAATTCATTCTGTAGGTGTCCAAAAGCTAACTATTTTATAGAATAAGCGTGAACAATAACTAAATACTCTATCTGATAGTGATTGGATGCTGTGACCCAAAGACATTAACATCTATACTCAAGACGTTTCCCCTAGCGAAAGACCTTGAGCGTTCGGTCCTATACAAGCCACGCGCTCTCGCCACAGTATATCGCGTAAAATACGCCCGAATATTTGGAATTATTTCAATTAAAAAAGATAAACGAACTTAAGAAATTATATAAAACGTGTAGAATATAGATTTTTAAATTATCGCCTAGCGTTGCCTTTAGCAACAGATGCATGTAATCAATAATTTTAGTCATTTTTTAAAAGTAGATTTTAAATGTATTCATAACACATAAAAACAAATTAGAAACGTGGAATGTGATGATAGGATATCGAACATTAATAATGTGCTTTTAGATGTAGCTTATTTTTCATAACTAATGAGATAATGGTCCCTGAAAAACGCACTTTTGCAAGGTTTTGGTCACGGTACCGCCTTAAGAATCAAAATGCAGATACGTTGTCACCCCTGAGGACTGAGATGAAATGCCTCGCTTTCAGTTAAAAGGGTCTCCGGTCCTCTACTCTCACCATACGAAACACAGCAGCATTAAGTTCTATATCTGAGATCGTGGTCCTTCCCCGGTCGAGCCATTCGTGCTACAACTAATATAGCTGCACCATGGCCCTGCTACGTAAAGATCTTTTCATTCACTCACTTTCATGTCAAAAGTCGGCTTTGACGGGTAACCAGTTTATATTATTTGTAGGTAAGGAAAGGTAGGTAGGTAAGGAAGATTCTACCTATGCACCGCGTAGTGGCAATGTTCGAAAAACCACAACTCTAAGTAATCTAGTGAGTGTCGTAATAGGCGACAAAGGAAAATCAAATAGGAAATAAGTCATGTTTATACGGAGTAATAAGGAAGACAATGAAAAACATGTTATGTAAATACATCACGCCTGTTATTCACCCGAGGGTGTGAACAGAGTTGACAGTGAGCCACTCGGACCACGTTTATCAGTAGTTACGTTGTACCAGTTCTGGCGCACTTGTAGAAAGGTTGTACCAGTTCTGGCGCACGACGTTCGTCGACTCACGATCCTAAAAAAAAAAAAAAGGTTTTGGCATGCTCACGAATCTGCGGTCCATTTATGCATAGGATGCACGGTTCCGGAGATGTGCAGATCAATTAACTCTTATCTAATTGATATCCGCTGCGAGCCTCAACCGTCATTAGCGCTCCATTGTCCTTATCTACTTATCTATTGTTGATTGACTACCGTCATTATCTATTATTCGTCCAGCGTGTGGGTCGGCTTATGCTATTGTATTATACTCCTTTGTTCCTATCTACAACACTAATCTGAATCATCAATAAAACACATTACCTAATTTTGTTAAATTTTTTATTTATGAAATACAAAATCTTATTACTTATTATCTATAAAATAGGAGCGAAACATCTCATCCACTAAAATATCGTTGTACAATGTGTTCTCTGTAAATATACTCGTAAAACTATGCATTGAACATCCCTGAAACTTATATAGCAAATACATTAAGCAATATTCGCCACAAACTGAAGTCCACTCATTCTGAATCCTATCAACATTCCAGTTCCATCTTTTACAATTTCTTTTAAAAAACTCTAGATGATATCGTACAGGTGCCCGTCCGAATGAATCAAAATATTGACCGACGTCATTCGTATCGATATATAAAGCTACCCAATGTGACCCTGGTTTATCATCTGTATCCAAATTGCATATTATATACGTTGGTACGTGGGTGTACATGGGTAGTTTATTGGCAGCATAAACATTATTTTCTAGAGTGGGGTGAATCTTTTTCAGATGTTGTTGTACATCTAGTGTATCCATAATACTACTGCTATTAGTAGATTATTACAGTACCAATCTACTCAATGACTAATATAGGAATGATCAATTATAGTGATATCTAAATATTAAATTGCTTTCTTTGTGTTATACAAAACGTATTTGAGTCACCAATACACTGAACAAGACATGACAGGAAGCACGTAGGAATGTAGAGATAACCAACAGAATGTAAGGTAAGCTTGTTGACGCATAAAGATACTATCAATTCTACTGCAGAAATTCTTTAGATTAGAATTATTACTCACTGGTACTATATAAGACCAAGCAACTGCAGTCATGGAGTTAGTGTATGGTCGTTTGACCGCAGTGGATCTATCAATACTACGTTTGTGTTACTTCAACGCATCAAAGGCCATGGATGTAAGTGTTTATTCTATTGACAAACTTACTTTTCTTTCTGTTATTTTCTTACGTGTGTATGATTTAGTGTTAACAAATTATATTTAAATATTATGTGTGTGTATATGGTTAAGCCGTGGTAGCTCAGATGGTTAGCGCAAAATGTAAACTTCATAGTACACGTCCCGGGTTCGATCCCCGCCGGCACCAATTAAATTGTTAATTACAATTTTAAGTGCTGATTTACCACGTGCTCAGCGGTGAAGGAAAACATCGTGAGGAATGCATGTCTGAGAAAATTTCGAAGGCATGTGAAGTTTGCCAACACGCATTGAGGTATCATCATCATCATCATCATCACAGCCCTTCACAAGTCCACTGCTGAACATAGGCCTCCCCAAGTAATGCCACAAAGCACGGTCCTGAGCCACCTGCATCCATCGACTTCCTGCATATCTTACCAGGTCGTCACTCCATCTAGTGGGGGGTCGCCCTACACTACGCCTACCGGTACGAGGCTGCCACTCGAGAACCTTTCTTCCCCATCGGTTATTGGTTCTTCGAGCTATATGGCCGGCCCATTGCCACTTCAGCTTACTAATCCGTTGGGCTATGTCGGTCAATCTGGTTTTACTGCGGATATCCTCATTTCTGAGTCTATCACGCAGAGAAACTCCGAGCATAGCCCTCTCCATAGCTCGCTGAGCGACCTTGAGCGTCCTCATACGGCCAGCAGTGAAGGACCACGTCTCTGATCCGTAAGTCATCACTGGCAACACGCACTGGTTGTACACTTTAGTTTTCAGAGATTGAGGTATACCTGACGAGAAGATATGTCGTAATTTCCCGAACGCTGCCCAGCCGAGTTGAATCCGTCGATTGACCTCTCGGTCGAAGTTGGACTTACCTAGTCGGACTATTTGTCCCAGGTAAACGTACTCGTCAACAACTTCGAGCATAGTGCTCCCAACAACTACCGGCATAGGTGTGACATGGACATTAAACATAATCTTTGTTTTGTCCATGTTCATCTTAAGACCTATCCGTTGGGAGGCACTATTGAGGTCATTGAGCATAGTGCTTAAGTCCTCCAGCGATTCTGCCATAAGGACTATATCGTCGGCAAATCGAAGGTGAGTGATGTACTCGCCATTGATGTTAATACCGTATCCTTTCCAGTCCAGTAGCTTGAAAACGTCTTCCAAAGCAGCGGTGAAGAGTTTCGGGGATATAACGTCACCCTGTCTTACACCTCTCTGCAGTTGGATAGGTTTCGAGCTCTGGTTCTGTACTCGGATAGCCATCGTAGCCCTACTGTACAAACACTTCAGCACTTCAATATACCGACAGTCAACTTGGCACCGCTGAAGGGACTGCAGCACCGCCCAAATTTCGACGGAATCAAAGGCTTTCTCATAGTCCACATACGCCAGGCAAAGTGGCAAATTGTACTCTTCAGTCTTCTGTACAATCTGCCGCAGGGTATGTATGTGGTCTATGGTACTGAAGCCTTTTCGGAAACCGGCTTGTTCGGGAGGCTGGAAGTCGTCGAGTCTGCGTGCGAGACGATTCGTAATGACTCTCGAAAACAGCACGTAGACGCGGCTCAGAAGGGAAATCGGTCTGTAGTTCTTCAAGAGAGCGTTGTCGCCTTTCTTAAAGAACAAGACCACCGCACTTCTGCTCCACGCCTCTGGAGTAGTGCCACCATGGAGGACGGAATTGAAGAGCTTCTGAAGGACTTCAAGTACCGGTGTTCCACCCGCTTTCAGAAGCTCCGCTGTAATTCCATCCTCGCCTGGGGCCCTGCCGTTTTTAAGGTGCTGGAGAGCCATTCTAATCTCGCTTAGACTGACGTCCGGGATATCATCGGAATAGTGTCGGATAAGACTTGCTCTTGGATCGTTACTCACACTTGCGTGTGGCTCCAACGATGATGTGTACAGCTGCCCATAGAACCTCTCAATCTCACTCAAAATCTCAGGTGTCCCGGAAACGATGCTGCCACACTCAGTCTTCAGCCTTGACAGTTGGCTCTTTCTGGCAGATAGATCTCTGGCAAAGACTTTGGAGCCCTGGTTCCGCTCGATCGCTTCTTTAATACGAGCAGTATTAAAGTTGCGTAAGTCTCGCCGCATGCATTTGGAGATCTGTCTGTTCAGTTGCCTGTATGCTGTCAAATCTGTTGACGATTGCAGCCTCATCTCCCGTCTAACAGCCATGAGATTAAGAGTGTGATCGGAGAGTTTTTGTGTTCTTCTGCGGCGGGTCTTGCAGAACTTAGCTCCGACCGCATGGACAGTTTCCACGAGCTTGTCATTCATATCGTCCACTGCATTGCAATCTTGTAGGCACTGAAAGCGGTTGTGTAACTCGAGCTGAAAGTTTTCGGGATTTTGGATCAGAGCACGAGGGGGACGGAGCGTTGACTTCATTAGACGAGACCTCTCCAACTTAACGTTTAGGTTCAGTGTGCCTCTAACCATTCGGTGATCGCTGCCAGTTTTCACCCTTGCGATCACGGAGACATCACTGAACAGTTGGCGTCTGGTCGTCATAATGAAGTCAATCTCATTTTTTGTCGAACCGTCGGGGCTCGACCAGGTCCACTTCCTGTGGGGCCGCTTCTGGAAGAAAGAGTTCATCATAAAGAGTCGATCTTTCTCCATAAAGTCGGCCAGCTGCTGGCCCCTTCGGTTCCGTTGCCCTACTCCAAATTTCCCTAACTTCAGCTCACCGCTTTCTCTTGTGCCTAGTTTTGCGTTGAAGTCTCCCATCAACACCGTGTAGTGGGTTTTGGAGGAATGTATGGCTTTGGAAATATCCTCATACATTTCCTCCACCTCCTCATCGGAATGTGCCGACGTTGGTGCGTAAACCTGTATGACCTTCAGCGAATACCGTTTGGTGATTCTGAGTATCAGGTACGCGACCCTCGTCGACACACTCTCAATCTGTACAACGTTGTTGACGAGAGACTTGTGGACGATAAATCCGACACCTCCTTGGGACAGATGGTCGCCCTCCCGGTGATAGAACAAGTTGCCGGATTCGAGAATCACCGTGTCCTCCCCCCTCTCTTCGGACCTCGGATAATCCTATAATACTCCAGCGCAACTTGTCTATCTCTTCTTCCAGCTCCAGGATCTTCTCGTCAGTCCTCAGTGTGCGTGCGTTAAATGTTGCCAGGTCGAGTCGTCGTAGGTGGCAACCGAACCTCCACCGGAGATTCTTAGCACCCCCCTGCCCCGCCGTTACCATGGTCGCCACCGTAGCCAGGAATAGCGGGGCCGCCGGGGACTGGGGGCCGTCTATTTGTGTAATTGTTCATGGGGGGTATATTGCCATAGTTGCCACGCTTGGCGAGCGGGTTGGCAACCGCAGTTTTTTTTGTCGTACAGTTGCTGTTATCATGAAGATGCTGCTGCCCATCTCCTGCCTGTCTCCCTCTGTCGCCTCTTACGACACCCACGGGAAGATATGGGGTAGTGGATATTCTTAACCGCCCCTACCCGGCAGAAGCATTGAGGTATCGCAGCGAACATTTCCTAGCCCTAAAAGCCTCTCAGAAATGAGAGGAGGCCTATGTTCAGCAGTGGACTTTAATAGGTTGTAACTTTAGCTTTTTTAACTTTTATGATTAAGTGTTAACAAATTGATATTAACATGATAACTGTGTTGTTGCAGAAATCATTGAGCTTCGATGAAAATACCTATAAACAGTATTACTACTCGCCACTCTCCCCTCAAGAAGAGAGTGATGACATCGTCATTAATAATAACACATGCGATGGTGGAAAAAGAAAATCGCAATCGATTGATCATTTTTTTGAAGCTGAATCAAAAATAAAAAAGAGGAAGCTGTTATCATCAACCGTAGCACGAGCCGCTAGAGATGGTGTATCATACATTTCTACTAATTCTGACGACGGAGACCAAGCGACGCATCTCATCAAAATTGAAATGTACGATATGAAGAAGCTATCCAAGATTCCAACTACTGATCATTGGAAACATGCTTCCACGAGGATTAAATATTACGTAAAGACTAATAAGGATAGCATCTACGACAACACAAACGCCCTCGTATACAATATTACAAAGACAATAGCAGAAAGTGAAAAAGTTAAAAAATACTTTTTTAACAATGACAGTCATTAGCTGATCATTAGTGAATGTGATTCTGTTTACTTAAATTACTTCCGTGTACTCATTATATTCTATTTCTAATCCTTTGTTAGACTTAAATATCGGACATTATTTGAAATTTGGGTATCAGTTGGTCTACCAACACTGAACTGTTACTTACTCTGCTACCTATTTTCTTCTTTACTATAAGGATGGCAAACTTCAGTGAAGTGTGCACCAGTGCTTTCTTCTCCACAACCATGGAAGAGAATACGGAACTATTCAACAGCGAATTAAATCAGGAGTTGTCTAAAGTTTGTGATGAAATGGAGAAGGATCAACTGTTCGATTCATCGTATGATGATGAGTTGTATAATCACTGTGCGACGGTTGAAACACAGTTTAAGTAAGTAAAATAAACATTCATTTCGATCATAATTTACACAATGTCTTGTACAGTTTTTAATAAATTTAAACATTTTAGTAGTCAACCACTACAACTTGGAAGAGGAACGAAGCGAACGAGCAGCAAAGAACCCAAGATCATCAAAAAACCAACAACGGAAGCAGAAGCGCCTACCTCTGCAGGGAACAGTATCAGTAACGAAGATCAAGTGGAATGTCTAACGTGTCATATATTTATCAAGAAACGGTATTTAGCTAATCATTTTAAAAGTAATGTTCACAAAAATAATCTTTTAAATTCACATAATTCTTTATCAAACGTTAGTGTTATTGAATCTGCTTTTGGAAATAGGATTTTAACTTATAAAATCAAGAGTAGAGTAGATAGTTCGACATTGGTAAATTTTGAAACTCCTGAACTATTTTTAAATTCTATTAAAGATGATATTTTATTTTTAATACAAGAGTGTATTCATCAACACATAATTTTTAAAGTAAACTTCATATTGCATGCTGATTTTGTTCAACAAACTAAAGATATTCATGATACGTTCGATTTTCAAACGCTTAACTATATTATTTGTCAAGGAGATGACTTAAATATTTTTTTTCATCTTTAAATCATACAATTACTACTAAAATTAGTGCATTTGAAAAAAAAGATAGTGGATGGAGTCTAAAAAACATAAAATCTATAGACATGAATGTTAATAAATTTAACCCCCCTACGCGGTACTTCATACATAGATCTTCCTCGTGACATAAAATTAAAAAAGGCTGTTATAAATGTCAAAAGCAAGGATTATTTTTGTTTTAAATGGGCGTTACTCTCGGCGTTATATCCCGTAAACAAAGACGCGGATCGTGTATCATCGTACGTTAAACATGCAAATAAACTTAAATTTAATGGTATTTCCTTTCCAGTTAAAATTTCTGACATAGCAAAAGTAGAGAAATTAAATGATATTAGTATTAATGTTTTTGGGTTAGAATATAATAAAGAAAAACGATGTAATTCTATAGTAGGTCCATTATTTTTAACAAAGTGTCGTAAAGATAGACATATCAATTTATTATTTTTTTCCAAGGATACAAAAAATCATTATTGTTACATAAAAAATTTATCGCGGTTAGTTAGTAAACAAATTTCAAAAGACGGTCACATCATGTACATTTGCGAAGCATGTCTACTTCACTTTCCATCTAAGGAAAGTTTAAATAACCATGAACAATACGATTGTGCCCACATTTGTACAGAATTACCAAACAGTGAAACTTTAAAAAAAAAGAATTGGTTTGGTCAACCTATTTCAAATGATAAAATTAAATTTGATAGTTATGAAAAAAAGTTGAAGATACCATTCGTAGTTTATGCTGATTTTGAAGCATTTTTAAAACCAATAGAATCATGTTCTAACGATCCTTCCAAACCTTTCACACACAATATTCAGAAACATGAAGTACATAGTTTTGGTTATTATATAAAATGTTCATATGATGATAAATTATCAAAATATGTAACGTATTGCGGACCCAACTGTGCACAAGTGTTTATGGAAAGTTTATCTAACAATCTCAAAGAAATAAATAGACTTCAAAAATATCCTCCACTTCCGCTAACAAATGAAGACAAAAACCAAATTTCAAATGCAACCATTTGTCATATTTGTGAAACAGAGTTAGCAGAACATTTTTATGATTTTGATTGGTACACCGGTAGTTTTATAGGTGTTGCTCACGAATCATGTAGCTCGAAGTTCAGGAAACCTCGTTATATACCAATATTTTTACACAACTTTAGTCACTATGATGCTCATTTTATTGTTCACGCGTTAAACTTTTGTGATGGTGAAGTCGAAGTTATCCCTCAAAATAAAGAAAAATATATATCCTTTTCCAAAAAATTAAAAATGAATAACCACGAAATTATATTAAGATTCATAGATTCATTTAAGTTTTTATCATGTAAATTAGAAGAATTGGCCAAAAATCTCAGTAATGATCAATTTCAAGAATTACGTAGAAATTATCCTAATGATGAAGAATTCTTTCGTTTAAAACGGAAAGGCGTTTATCCATATGAACTTATGACTAATTATGATAGTTTAAGCCTAACATCGCTCCCCCGAACAAAAATTTTTTTATAGCTCGCTCACAGATTCCCATATTTCAAATGATGATTACAATCATGCTAAAGATGTTTGGGAACACTTTGGGTGTTGTAATATGCTAGATTATTCAAACCTGTATTTAAAAACAGACGTTTTACTTTTAACCGATGTATTTGAAAACTTTAGAAAGTTATGTATTAATACTTATGATTTAGACCCTGCCCATTATTACACAGCACCCGGTTTAAGTTGGGATGCAATGTTAAAATATACAAAAATAGAATTAGAACTTTTAACAGATTATGAGAAAATTGCATTTATTAGATCAGGTATCAGGGGTGGTGTATCTCAATGTAGTAATCGTTATGCTAGAGCTAATAACAAATATATGGGGGATTATGATGCAGGGAAACCAAATTCATATATCACATATTTTGATGCCAACAATTTATATGGTTGGGCTATGTCTCAATGTCTTCCTACTGGTGGATTCGAATGGGTAAATCCGAATACAGAATTTAATGTGTCTGAGACATCGAACTTCGGTTTTATTTTAGAAGTTGATTTGGAATATCCAGATGAACTTCATGATTTACATTCGGACTTTCCTTTATGCCCCGAAAACATTTGTGCAGACAATATTAATGAAAATAAACTAGTCCCAAATTTAAATAATAAAGATAAATATGTAATTCATTACAGAAATTTAAAGCAGTGCATAGAAATGGGGGTTAAATTAACTAAAATTCATAGAGTTTTAAAATTTAAACAGTCTCGCTGGTTGAAGATGTACATAGATCTAAACACAAAATTAAGAACGTTAGCAAAATCAGATTTCGAAAAAGATTTTTATAAATTAATGAATAATTCAGTCTTCGGAAAGACTATGGAGAATATTGAAAAAAGGGTTAACATAAAATTAGTTACACACTGGGAGAACCAGGGCAAAGCTTTAGGTGCTCAAGATCTAATCGCTAAACCACAATTTCATAGTCTTTCAGTATTTTCGGAAAACCTAGTTGCGGTTCAGTTGCGAAAAACAAAGTTAATATATAACAAACCAATTTATTTAGGGTTTTGCATTTTAGATATTTCAAAAACATTAATGTATAATTTTCATTATAACTATATGGTTAAAAAGTTTAGTAAAATCAAATTATTGTATACAGATACGGATAGTTTAATATATCATATATTTACAGATGATTTTTACTCTGATATAAAACCTGACCTTTCATCATACTTTGATACCTCAGCTTATGATGCAAATAATATTTTTGAATATCCAAAATTAAATAAAAAGAAATTAGGTTTTTTTTAAAGATGAAAATAATGGTAAAATCATGAAAGAATTTGTGGGTTTACGATCCAAAATGTACGCTTTTAACTTAGAGAATAAGACTATAGCCAAGGCAAAAGGGGTAAATAAATGTATCACTAAAAAAGATGACCATGGATAATTATAAGTCTTCTCTATTTAATAAAAAAGTGCAATATTATAGTATGCTTAGATTTAAATCAATTAAACACACAATTTTTACACAAAAATTAAATAAGATTGGTTTATCATATAATGACACAAAGAGGCATATTTTAGATAATAATATTGAAACATTAGCTTGGGGTCATTATAAACTGCGTTAAGTGTTGATAGTTTTTAATTTTATGTCTGCATGTAAATAAAATTTGTATTGATTGTAAAATAATGATAATAGTATAATATGACGTAGAGTTTATTACAAATTTAATAATGGTTGTTTTATTGTAAATAATTTAAGTTAATTGTTGTTTATATTTGCGTGTGTATGTGTGCATTTATTTGAGGTTGAGTTGACTGTAAAATTATGATGTACTAATTGTGTTAGAAATAGTATACAGATCATTCTGTTTTATATAATGTTTGCAATATATATTAATTGTTAACACCAACACTTTCATTTTTTATTTCACCCCTTAGAACTTTAGACGTGTGTAATGTTTCACTTTATCCATCCGTTTACTGCTATTGTGGCGGGGCCAAGTGGATGTGGGAAGTCAAATTTTGTAACAAATTTTATAAAATCAGTTACAGAAATATGTAATTGTGATTTTAATCAGATCACATGGTGCTTTGATGAAATGCAACCTTTATATAATTTACCAAATGTTAACTACCATCAAGGAATTCCAAATGTTAATATGTTTGACGGTGAAAACCCACATCTTGTTATTATTGATGATCTAATGAGAGAGTCCGATGGAAGAATTGTGGATATATTTACAAAAGGTAGTCATCACAGGAATCTTAGTGTATTTTATTTAACACAAAATTTATTTCATCAGGGTAAAGGGCAAAGAGACATATCCTTAAACTCAAGTTATATAATATATTTTAAAAACCCTCGGGATAAAACTCAAATAAGATATTTAGCACGACAAGTGTCACCAGATAACCCAAAATTTATTGAAGATGCCTACAGGGATGCAACTCTAGAGGCGCATGGATATTTAATGGTAGATTTAAAAATTTAAAACAAAATACCAATGATTTTTGTCGTATCAAGACAAATGTCTTCCAATTTAATGGTTTCTGCACAGTCTACGTCCCCACAAAAGAGTTTAAATACACCAAGAATCAAACATTTCAAATCATTGCTAAATGATGCATCGTCGACTCACAACGCATAAACATTTGCTAAACGCTTTGCATACGCTTAAACCAAAATATCAAAGAGCATTACTTAAAACGTGTGATGAAGAAGAAATTAACTGTATTTGTGAGTGTATTCATAACGTTTTACAAGGAAAAGTACCTCTTAAAGATCAAGATAAACAAAAATTGAATAAACACAAAAATATACTCCGTCAACTAGTGCGTAAGTGTAAACATAAACTAAGAAAAAATATAATTATACAAAAAGGAGGGGCTTTCTTACCAATAATATTAGGTGCAATATTGAGTGGATTAGTGAGTGGACTAGCCAGTTAACATGGAAAATGCAAAGAAAATGATACTTATCGAACCTGGATTAATTGAAAAAATTAAAACAAGAAAATAAGGTTAATACGAGTAGTAGTTTATCTCGATTAGATATTGAAATGCAAAATATTATGAATAGTAAGATGGAAGACCGAAAGAAATGGATGTTATATTTACAAACACTGCAAAGATACCTTCATTTTACCGAAGAGGATCGTCAACCACTCAGATTACCAATTTATTCTGATACATCTAATGAAGATTCAAACGAGTCTAAAATTGGTTTTAAAAATAAAGATAGAGATCTAAAAACTTCAGTTGATGCTGAATCTTTGTTGGAGGAGAATCGATCCATCAAAAGTAAAGAAAATGTTGAAAATCCACTTTACACACCAGCTCAAATACTCAGTTTAATACCGAAAACTTATAATAAAAAAGGACAGTTATTATTAAACTTAGTTGAAACAAGTAAAGGTAAAATACATTGGGATAATTAAGGTACAGTCATAATTGATAATGAAAAAATTCCTGGAAGTAATATTGTTGATTTAATAAATGATTCACTAAGACCCTTAAAAAGAAGTGATCCAGTAGGGTGGGATAGATTTGCTGAAGCATTAAAAGATATTAAAGTACCACTTACTTATATTGGAAATCCAAAGAGATGTGAGTTTATTAACCAACTTCAAGCAAAAGATCTGAACAAACCCTCTGAGATTGAATTTCAAGAGTTTTCTACACCGAGCAGTAGAGATAAAAAGTCTACAACTAAAATACGTAAAAGGCTTGAGTGGGAAAAATGGACCCCGTACTAGAAGAAATTAACAGGATTTATTATGATCCATCTAATCCCGCTGGTTTTGGTAGTATTGATAAATTGTCAAAAGCCATGAAGGGTAAAATGAATAAAAAGCAAGTAAAGGAATGGTTAAAATCACAAGAAACATACACATTACATAAACCCATTCGAAAAAAATTCCCGCGTAATAGGTACATTCTATCAAATATTAATGAACTGTGGCAAGCTGATTTAAGTGATATGCGAACTTATTCTCAATATAATGATGGTTTCAAGTATATACTTTGTGTTATTGATGTATTTAGCAAATATGCTTTTGCAAGACCAATGAAAAAGAAAAACTCAGAAACAACTAAAGAATGTTTTGAAAGTATATTTACTGAAAGTAATTTAACACCTACTCACATACAATCTGATAAAGGTACAGAATTTGTTTCAAAAGATGTACAAAAATACTTTAAATCCAAAAAGATTAATTACTATACCACTAACAATCCTGACATTAAGGCCAGTATTGTTGAACGATTTCAAAGAACACTAAAAATGAAAATGTGGCGTTATTTCACTCATAATAATACTTATAGATATATAGATGTTTTACAAGATTTAATATACTCTTACAATCACAGCTTTCACTCTAGTATTAAGATGTGCCCATGTGATGTAAATTCCAACAATATTATGACAGTTTGGACTAATCTTTATGAAAGACGGTCAAACAAACTTTCTTTAGAAAATCCTAAACCAAATTTCAATGTGGGTGATTATGTTCGAATAACTAAATATAAACATGCTTTCCAAAAAAGGATATGAATCAAATTGGAGTGATGAAATATTTATTATATCTTCAATAATTGATAGATCTCCATGGGTTGTTTATACAATAACAGATTTACAAAATGAACCAATAGTTGGTACTTTTTATGAAAGAGAATTACAGAAAATCACTTACAACCCCACCTCACAATATAAAATAGATAAAATAATTGACACTCGTTATTCAGGTAACAGAAAAGAAGTATTAGTGAAGTGGAAAGGTTATCCAGATAAATTTAACAGTTGGATTTTAGCTTCTAGTTTAAAAGAAATATGAATAAAGAAAGTTTTTATTTAACTTTGCTCAGCAATAGTTCAATGGAATACTTTCCTGATAACAAGACCACAAATTTTTCAACGAAATTACCGAAAGCTATTAAATTAGAAGATGAATGGTCGGTTGGAGTTGTCGAGTTTCAATATCCATGTACCATGTTTACTGTTCAAGATCATGAAAATGTTATATACATTACAAAATCTATGTTAATGCCTAATGAAGATAAACCATCCACAGTGTACTACAAAAAACATATTCCAGCTACCAACTATGATAACGTTGAGCATATTTTAAGAGTGTTAAATGGTATCGGAGAGAACTTGAAATTTCGCTATGATGAAATAACAAAATTTGTGTCTATTTCTGTTTTGGATAAAAATATAACTTCCGTAACATTATCACCCAAATTAAGTTTACAACTAGGTTATGAACCAAATAAAAATCTCCTAGAGAGAAGTTTTGGAAAGTGTCCTGCTAATTTACACTTAGGGTTACCATCTCAAATCTTTATATATTGCGACATTATCGATCCTCAGATTGTGGGTGATGTTATGACTCCTTTACTAAGAGTCATTTCATTAGATCCTACAAAATACATTTATGGTGCAAATAAAATGCACGTTTTCTCTCAACCTCACTACTTACCTGTTATGCGAAGAGAGTTCGATACGCTGGAAATAGTTATAAGATCGAGCACAGGACAAAAAATACCATTCCAGTTTGGAACCGTGTGTATTAAACTACATTTCCGAAAATTATAATAATGAATTCTCTTCGTGATCATCATAAATGTCCATATGAAAATTATTATACACATCAAGCTGGGTCAGGAGTTGGAGTAATTTATAAGGGTGCACCATACCAACGCGGTCATGGTATTGGGAGCTTCTTAGGGGGGGTTATTTAGATCAGTTTTACCTTTACTTTCAAGTGGTGCTCGAGTGATTGGCAAGGAGGCATTAAGCGCTGGAGTAGGACTTTTATCGGATATAGTTCAAGCGCGTCCTATGGAAGCCTCAATAAAAGATCGTCTAAAGCAAGTTAGTACGAATTTAAAACGAAAGGCTGATGAGAAAATTGATCAATTTAACATGACAGGATCTGGGTATAAAACTAAAAGAAAACGATTGACCTCGTTCATTCCACCATTAACTGCTAAAGTGAAAGCTGCGAAAAAACTTGGTCTAAAGCCAAAAAATAACAAAGATATATTTTCAAATTAAATATGTCTTTCCTTCATAATCATTCTTGCGAGTGCGTTAAGTCAGAATTGGATTTGTTTGCACTACCGTCTACACAAACTAGCATTGAAAATGGATTGTGGATTCATTATAAACCAATTTCATCTCTTGGTGATGATGGACCTATCGAGTTTCAAGTTCCTGGGACAGGCGATGACTACATAGATTTGTCTCATACATTACTCCACATAAAGGCAAAAGTATTAAATCAAGATTCAACTAACTTGATATCTACTACAATAGTAGCACCTGTAAATAATTGGCTGCATTCACTTTTTAGTCAACTTGATGTTTATTTAAACCAAAAACTTGTATCACCACCTAATAATACCTATGCATATCGAGCATACATGGAAACCCTTTTAAACTATGCTCCTGCTGCTAAACAATCTCATCTTACTTGTAGTCTTTGGTATGATGATACAGCAGGAAAAATGGATTCTACGGATGGTAAAAACATAGGATTTGTTAAAAGACAGGAATTAATTAGTGAAAGTAATGAAATAGAAATGATTGGTCATCTTCACGGTGACATTTTCAACCAAGATAAATTTTTAATTAATGGTGTTGCAATGAGTGTTAAATTGGTTCGATCGAGAGAGAGCTTTAATTTAATTGCTGGGTCAAACGATGTAAAGTTTAAAGTTTGCATTCCGGACGCAACTCTTATTGTTCGACGAGCACGAATTAATCCAAGTGTATTACTCGCACATCAAAAAGTTTTAGCTTCTACCACTGCTAAATATCCTATTACTCGAGCTTAAGTAAAAGTTTTAACAATTCCATCGGGTGTTCAAGGAAAAACTCTTGATAATATATTTTTAGGGCAGGTACCCAAAAGATGTATAATTGGATTTGTGAACAATTCTGCATTTAATGGTTCCCTTACTAAAAATCCATTTAACTTTGAAAACTATGGTATTAATTCTTTCAGCTTATATATTGATGGTCAACAAATACCTTCAAAAGCTTTGCAACCATCTTTTAATAATAGCATATTTACATCAGCATATCATACTCTATTCTCGGGAACTGGTATTCACTTTCTTAATGAAGGAAATGGAATCTCTTGTGAACAGTATGCCAAAGGTTACTGTCTATTAGCATTTGACTTAACTCCTGATTTATCAGCCAACTCATCAGCTCATTGGAATCTCATAAAGCATGGTAGTGTAAGATTAGAAGTACGATTTGAATCCTCACTAATACAAACAATTAACTGTATAGTTTATGTTGAGTTTGATAATATTATTGAGATAGATAAAAACAGAAATGTTACTGTAGACTATAGTAGTTAAGGCTATAATATGTGTTGTGTGTTAGATTTTATGAGTTATGTGTAATGCATTTTGTGTGTATGTAACTATGTGAAACATTATAAAATTAAATAAAACAAATTGTATGCAATATATTATTTTTTATTTCTTTATAAATATTCTATTTAATCTAATACAAAACTCTGTTCGAGTTTAAATTTTACATAAGCACACTGACTAAACCACTGAACATGCTGCTGCCAAGGATCATCATCATCTTCCCAATCTTTTAAGCCACCACCACAATGGAAACACTTGGTCCTGTCTGCATGGCCAGTATAAAAGAAACCGGCTTCTGCAAGATCTTCAGGTTTCTGTCGCATAACGAGAGGCCAGTTTTCGAAACTGAGCAACCGGCTAGATTTTGAACTGAAGAATGGATATTCAGCTCTTGAGTACTGCATATTCTCGTTTTCATCTCCACTCAGTGTTGTAGTTTTGTTCTTCAATGATGTGTTCTGTACACGTATGCCACACTCATCTCTTTCTTCTGCTCTTGTCTTCCTGTAATTTAAGTAAACAGAATCACATTCACTAATGATCAGCTAATGACTGTCATTGTTAAAAAAGTATTTTTTAACTTTTTCACTTTCTGCTATTGTCTTTGTAATATTGTATACGAGGGCGTTTGTGTTGTCGTAGATGCTATCCTTATTAGTCTTTACGTAATATTTAATCCTCGTGGAAGCATGTTTCCAATGATCAGTAGTTGGAATCTTGGATAGCTTCTTCATATCGTACATTTCAATTTTGATGAGATGCGTCGCTTGGTCTCCGTCGTCAGAATTAGTAGAAATGTATGATACACCATCTCTAGCGGCTCGTGCTACGGTTGATGATAACAGCTTCCTCTTTTTTATTTTTGATTCAGCTTCAAAAAAATGATCAATCGATTGCGATTTTCTTTTTCCACCATCGCATGTGTTATTATTAATGACGATGTCATCACTCTCTTCTTGAGGGGAGAGTGGCGAGTAGTAATACTGTTTATAGGTATTTTCATCGAAGCTCAATGATTTCTGCAACAACACAGTTATCATGTTAATATCAATTTGTTAACACTTAATCATAAAAGTTAAAAAAGCTAAAGTTACAACCTATTAAAGTCCACTGCTGAACATAGGCCTCCTCTCATTTCTGAGAGGGTTTTAGGGCTAGGAAATGTTCGCTGCGATACCTCAATGCGTGTTGGCAAACTTCACATGCCTTCGAAATTTTCTCAGACATGCATTCCTCACGATGTTTTCCTTCACCGCTGAGCACGTGGTAAATCAGCACTTAAAATTGTAATTAACAATTTAATTGGTGCCGGCGGGGATCGAACCCGGGACGTGTACTATGAAGTTTACATTTTGCGCTAACCATCTGAGCTACCACGGCTTAACCATATACACACACATAATATTTAAATATAATTTGTTAACACTAAATCATACACACGTAAGAAAATAACAGAAAGAAAAGTAAGTTTGTCAATAGAATAAACACTTACATCCATGGCCTTTGATGCGTTGAAGTAACACAAACGTAGTATTGATAGATCCACTGCGGTCAAACGACCATACACTAACTCCATGACTGCAGTTGCTTGGTCTTATATAGTACCAGTGAGTAATAATTCTAATCTAAAGAATTTCTGCAGTAGAATTGATAGTATCTTTATGCGTCAACAAGCTTATCTTACATTCTGTTGGTTATCTCTACATTCCTACGTGCTTCCTGTCATGTCTTGTTCAGTGTATTGGTGACTCAAATACGTTTTGTATAACACAAAGAAAGCTATTTAATATTTAGATATCACTATAATTGATCATTCCTATATTAGTCATTGAGTAGATTGGTACTGTAATAATCTACTAATAGCAGTAATATTATGGATACACTAGATGTACAACAACATCTGAAAAAGATTCACCCCACTCTAGAAAATAATGTTTATGCTGCCAATAAACTACCCATGTACACCCACGTACCAACGTATATAATATGCAATTTGGATACAGATGATAAACCAGGGTCACATTGGGTAGCTTTATATATCGATACGAATGACGTCGGTCAATATTTTGATTCATTCGGACGGGCACCTGTACGATATCATCTAGAGTTTTTTAAAAGAAATTGTAAAAGATGGAACTGGAATGTTGATAGGATTCAGAATGAGTGGACTTCAGTTTGTGGCGAATATTGCTTAATGTATTTGCTATATAAGTTTCAGGGATGTTCAATGCATAGTTTTACGAGTATATTTACAGAGAACACATTGTACAACGATATTTTAGTGGATGAGATGTTTCGCTCCTATTTTATAGATAATAAGTAATAAGATTTTGTATTTCATAAATAAAAATTTTAACAAAATTAGGTAATGTGTTTTATTGATGATTCAGATTAGTGTTGTAGATAGGAACAAAGGAGTATAATACAATAGCATAAGCCGACCCACACGCTGGACGAATAATAGATAATGACGGTAGTCAATCAACAATAGATAAGTAGATAAGGACAATGGAGCGCTAATGACGGTTGAGGCTCGCAGCGGATATCAATTAGATAAGAGTTAATTGATCTGCACATCTCCGGAACCGTGCATCCTATGCATAAATGGACCGCAGATTCGTGATCAGATCATGCCAAAACCTTTTTTTTTTTTTTAGGATCGTGAGTCGACGAACGTCGTGCGCCAGAACTGGTACAACCTTTCTACCAGTGCGCCAGAACTGGTACAACGTAACTACTTTTATCCGAAAAATATGGGTTTTTTTATAGGATAGGGTGACAAACGAGCACACAGTCCATCTGATGGTAAATGGTTGCTGTGGCCCATAGACATCTACATCTATCCTCGATTACGAATCAAAATGCAGATGCGTTGTCACCCGTGAGGACTTAGGTGAAATGCCTCGTTTCCAGTAAAAAGGATCTCCGGTTCTCTACACTCATCATACGAAACACAGCGTACTATTTGACGCTGGTATTCTGTGAGAGCGTGGTCCCTCCCCGGTCGAGCCGACCCATTCGTGCTACAACTATACTACTAATATAACTGCAGCATGGCTCTACCACGTAAAAAGGGTACATATAATATAGATGGAAAGCTGGTAAAGAAGGGATGGGTGGTTAACAGCCCACACGGTTACAAATCCAATATCTCATTTTTATTAGTAACCTTTTACGGCATGCTACGCAGGTAAAACTGTTGATATATTCTTTTTGTCATGAACTTCACAAGCATGAATAGAATAGAATAGAATCATTTTTTAATCAGATTATATGTAATACTTATTAAAAGTAATTTACTTATATAAAACTCTGTCCTGAGAAGATTGAAATTGTTGAAATTGACATATTTGCAGATATTATGACACGTCTGTTGTCTTTTGTTTTTAATAAAATTATCGATGATAAAACAATTATCAATTTAATTTGCTTAACTATGTACTATTTATTATTTTGTATTTAAGATGTAATTTTAATTACGGACATATATTGTAAGTACCTGGTTGACCGAGCTTTGCTCGGTATTTTTCGTTCGATTTTTTTTAATTCATGTGTTTTGGAAATTATATTTAGATACAAATTACATACTGATGAAATATAAATAATATTTTTTGATCTTAGTGACATAACAGAAAAAACGGAACTGGTTATTTGATTAAAAAATCATGAGTGCAATTATTTTAATTAAAATTTTCGTGTTTTTAAAAAATATTAAAAAAAAGGGCTCGAAAAAATAGATTTTCTCAAAAAAGAAGAAGAAAGGAAAATGAAAAAAAAAATTAAAAAAGTCGGTCGGTCTGGGCTCGAACCGGGGTTTTAAGATTCTGTGACCGACCTACAATTAAGCTATTTATAATCACTAACAATCCTTCAAAATTTACCTTCCTATTCTAACGATATTGTAGCAGTTTTTCATTGCCTAAAAACACGGACAAAAAGACATTTTCTAAAAATAAATCCTAGCTAGATCGATTTATTATCCCCGAAACTCCCTGGACACTAAATTTTATGAAAATCGTTTGAGCCGTTTCCGAGATCCCGATTATATATATATATATATATATATATATATATATATATATATATATATATATATATATATATATATATATATATATATATATATATATATATATATATATATATACAAGAATTGCTCGTTTAATAGTATAGGATTAGGTTTTATTGACATTGCATTATAAATTGATACGACAAAGTATTTCATAGCCTGCCATTCTATGACTGCGAACTTTCTCTTTTTTAAAATGTTTAAAAAAGTATAATTATTAATATTTCATTGTTTATTACCGATGAAATTAATAATATTTTTTGATCTCAGTGACATAACAGAAAAAACGGAACTGGTTATTTGAATATATGTGTTTTTTTTTTTGTGTTTTTAAAATATTAGAAAAGGGCTCGAAAAAATAGATTTCTCAAAAAAGAAGAAGAAAGGAACATGGAAAAAAAATAATAATTTCTTAACACGGGCTACTTTTAGCAGAGATTTTATATTTATATATGTTAGAGATTTTATATGTAGCATCTTATAATTATTTAATTTATGAATATTAATTTTAATTATTAAATTATAAGTGATAACTATTAATTTTTGTTGTTATAATTGGATGCATTTTTTTATATTTTTGCATGTAAATTTAATCTATTGTTGTTTGATTATTTTATTGCTTTAACACTTGAAGTTAAGCATCTGTTGATAATACTGAACCAGTATAGCTGGAATGACGAATTTTGGTACTTGAACATTAAAACAAATTAAATTGTAGATAAAAAACCTTTATTACTTTTAACTTAACTATTTTAAATACTTATAACAACTTGTTAATATTTTGTTAAAAAAATATGTGGTCGATGAATTAGCACAAGAGGCTGGTCATGAGATAATGAGATTCCCACCTTATTATTGTATATTGAACCCAATTGAGTTAATGTGGAGTCAAATAAAAAAAACTGTCCGTAAGTCAAACGTTACGCCTACAATAGGGGAAAATGTAATCGAAAGTGTATGAAACGTAATAAATTCTACAAATCCCATTTTTTGGAAGAATGTTTGTGACCATGTCATAAGAGTGAAAAACGAATTTTCGAGGGATCGGATACAACCATTTATAATAAATACGTGTGAGGACACAGATACCGATGAATGTTCTTCAGAGTGATTGATTAAACAAAATATTAACAAGTTGTTATAAGTATTTAAAATAGTTAAGTTAAAAGTAATAAAGGTTTTTTATCTACAATTTAATTTGTTTTAATGTTCAAGTACCATTGGAATGAAGATGAATGTAAAGAAAACGAAAGTGATGGTGTTTGAAAAAGATGAGGCAGTGACAGACTGCAATATCGTGATTGAAGATGAACAAATTGAACAGGTGAAAGAGTTTGTGTATCTGGGGTCAAAGTTTACAAGAGATGGAAAGTGTGAGAGTGATATCGAAAGAAGAGTGAATGCAGGAAACATGGTGAATGGAGCTTTGCACTTCTTTATGAGCAGTCGGAAAGTGTCTAACAAGGCTCCTTTGGCTGTGCATGAGGGGGTGTTGGTTCCGACACTCATGTACGGAAGTGAAAGTTGGGTATGGCAGAAGAAACATGAAAGTAGAATAAATGCAGTTGAGATGAGAGCATTAAGAAGTATGATAGGAGTTAAACTGAGTGACAGGATAAGAAATAGTGAGATAAGGAAACGTTGTGGTCTGAAAGAAGATGTAGTGACAATAATTGAGAAAGGTATGCTGAGATGGTTTGGCCATATCGAGAGAATGAATGAAGAACGATTGACGAAAAAAGTGTATAAGGCGAGTGTGAATGGAAGTGCTGGAAGGGGTAGACCTAGGCGGACTTTTCTAGACCAAATTAGGGACGTCTTGAAAAAAGGCCAGGTTAAGAGTACCCTAAACCGTAGAGCATGTGTGAAGGGAATAATGAAAGTAGACGAAGCGAAACAAGTATGTAAGGATCGTAGCAAGTGGAAAGAAGTGGTCTCTGCCTACCCCTACGGGAAAGAGGCGTGATTATATGATTATATGTTCGAGTACCAAAATTCGTCATCCAGCTATACTGGTTCAGTATTATCAACAGATGCTTAACTTCAAGTGTTAAAGCAATAAAATAATCACACAACAATAGATTAACATTACAGCAGTAATTGCTAAGTCTCAAGTGGAATCCTGCCATCCTATTTGAAATGAACTATATGAAAACATTAAGAAATAGCATGGTAACGACCACCTCATTCCCAGTTTTTCTTCGTGATAAATGCATAGGATCTATATACTGGATCGGGGAAAAAGTTTATTCGTATACGTGGCAGAACCACCCTGCAGCTACATTATGGTTATAGCACGGAAGGGTGGGCTCGACCGAGGACCGTGCTCTCACAGAATACCTGCGTGTAATTCTGGAATCTGGAAATTACGGGAAACGAGCAGTGGCGTAACTATGCAACCAGGGGCCCCGGGGCAAAAATTAAATTGCGGCCCTATTTGAACTAAACTCAAAACCTACTTTAAAGGTGCAAAACTTATTATTCAACAGCTCCTGACAGCAGCCCACTGCAGGGCATAATAAAGCAAAGTTACTACGTAGTATGTATAAGGCGGAAGATAATACTTAATTGTACTCGCTAATATACGAGTATATTAAAGAGATTATATTAAAGAGGATATCCTGAGTAACTGACCCAACTATCAAAGCACAGACCAAACCGCGTTACGTAGTAATCTGGAAATTTTACAGTAGCTTTTTATAACGTAGGCATCCACTAAGAAATGATTTAGGAAAATTCAATCTCTATGGAGATGAAATAGAGTGTAATAGTTTGTAGAACCTTCTAATTTTACGGGGCGATATACTTGAAACTTATAAAGGTACTCTGTATATTACATGATAGTGCCACACTGAAGCTATATTATGGTTGTAGCACGAATGGGTCGGATGTATTCTATGGGTCGGCTCGACCGGGGTAAGACTATGCTTTCACATAATACCAGCGTAAAGCTCAAACCGCAGAACGTAAAAGGATGAAAATATTATAACATAGTTTAATTTTATTACGTAGGTAATTAACTTCGATAAGATTTTGAAAAATTCAAACCCTCAGCGGGTGAAATAAGGTGTTAAAGTTTGTACGATATTTTTATTTTATAGGGCGATTGACTGTTGAGTACTTAGAGAGTTATTATTATACTTTTACTTTTATTATTAGAGTATTTAATGAAATTAAAACGTAGTCTACCATTTTTCAAAATAACGCCTTACCTACTACTTACTTTAAACTACACAACCAACGGATACTTGGTAGAGCCATGCTGCAGTTATATTAGTAGTATAGTTGTAGCACAAATGGGTCGGCTCGACCGGGAAGGACCACGCTCTCACAGAATACCAGCGTAAAATAGTAGCTTAATTCTGCTGTGTTTCGTATGGTGAGTGTAGAGACCCGGAGACCCTTTTTACTGGAAACGAGGCATTCCATCTTAGTCCTCACGGGTGACAACGCATCTGCATTTTGATTTCTAATCGAGGATATATGTAGATGTCTACTCGTATGGGCCACAGCAACCACTTACCATCAGGTGGACTGTTAGCTCGTTTGTCACCTTATAACCGATTTTAATACGTTTTTCACTGTTATTTAGAGATGTTTTATGGAAAGTTAGTATGTAAAATATAATCTAATTAGATTTGAATAGTAGAAAAATTTCAATATTTTGTAATTAAATCATCAAAAAATCGATATTAGGGCGCTTAGTTCGCTGGCTAAACTTTAAGAGATACCTCGAAATAATGTACCAAGGAATCGTAGTTCCTCAAAAAATCTAGACCAAAAGTTCGCGCTAGCAAAATATGTCTATCTAATAAGTTTGACTCACAGTAACCATTTTTATCTTTGAAAAATTTATCTAAAATATTTCCTTATTTGTGAAGATGTTTTCTCAAATTGAGTATTAATATTCATCTTAATAAATAATATGAGTTAACTTGGGTATTTCATCTTAATTAAAATTATCATTTGAATTATATCATTTAAATGAATATTTTAGACGATATCACAGTTTAAAAATCACGGCCGGCACGTCTTCGCTCCGCCGCGGCCTACTTCGTTTCAGCACATGAAACATTTCATGATCAGCTATGTGTATCCCTTTCTGGTGTCACTTTTAGACAAAATCTGTTCGTTTGTGTATGTATTGTGTAATAAAAAGTCAAGTGTAAACATTGTATACAGACATAATGTAATAATAACTGGCAATAATGATAAAACTTTGACATTAACAGCTAAATTATCCAAGTTGTTAAATCTGTAGGCCGGGAAAATGGATGTTTCATATACAGATAAGATAGGTATTTTTTTTTGTAGTAATAATCAAGCTACAAACTTAATTGATCGAAGTATATTTTTAAACATATATGTAAATTAAACGCGTGTGAAGCCGGGGTTGCTAGTAATATTATAAACGTGAAGGTTTATTTGTTTGTTTCGATTTCACATAAAAGTTACTGTATGGATAAAATTGTGTGCTTACGTTTCATTCCGATATAGTCCAGGATCCATCTCCCATTTTTGCACGTGATTACTATCAAGCTAATTTTCCGTGAGTAGCTTTATTTTGATGAGACGCCCAATAATTTTCTGTACGAAACTCTCGATTGTGGTAGCTAACAGAAGTAGCAAGGATAAAATATGTTGATTTGATGATTCTCAAATATTTATTACAAACTGAATTTTTTTTTGTTAAATCTCAAGATAATTATCTAAATTATTCGAAAAAATATTTGTCCTATAAAATCTATGGTTTGATCAGAGTCCCCTCTATCCAATATGTATCGATAACGAGGTCATCGTAAATGATTACTAACCAGCTAATTTTTTTTTTTTCTTGGTTAATATTTATTTAATTTAACAGACATATTGTCCTACAATTTGCGTGGTGTCGCCTACGCTCAAAAGTAGTAGTACAGATCCTTGATGTAAAAATAATTACTATCAAGCTGAATCTTCGTGAATAGCATCGTTTCGATGAGTCGCCCAACAATTTCCTATGCGAAAATTCTCAATTGTGGTAGCTAACAGAGATAGTAAAAAAATTAAATAAAAGATTAAAAATTAAAATTAAAGAAAAAATAAAAAAAAAATAAAAGAGGTAGTAATAAAAGGATCCCATGGGATAATTTTCAATGTTGGTCTATACCAGACGAATGAAGTCGCGGGCGGAAGCTGGTAAAAATGACAAAGATAGTTAATATCTAATATTGGTACTTAGACAATAAAACAAAGTAGGTGATTTTGTTTTAATCATGTTTATGTTCTGGAGGTGCGAGAAATTCTCGTGATTTCAGTTCGAGTCATTCGAGGTTTGTTGGTCAAGCCAAAATGTTAAAAGTTGAATTCTTTTTATTCAATTAGGATAATATATTTATATTATATATATATGATATATATATATATATATATATATGATATATGGTCATATAGTATTATATATATACAAATTCGTTTTTAGTTTAAACATATGTCTATGTGCCATTTTGTTCGATAACCTGTTGCCATCTTGTAGGTAGCGACATATCCCGTAGCTGTAGAAATCTTGGTATTTTTGATCAAAATAATGCGACAAATAGTTTTGACAGTCCTCTCTTAATGTTAACCCAACACTACCCAAAGAATTCTGAAGACATCGAAACAGGTGACAATCTGAGGGTGCAAGGTCAGGACTATATGGTGATGCATGCATTTCCCAACCAAGCTCTCTCAATTTTTGGCTGAGTGGCCAAACTTCTGGTCTAGCGTTATAATGATGAATGACCACTCCTTTTCTGTTGATCGATTCCGGCCGTCGTTCTCAATTTCTTGCTTGAGTCTCATTAGTTGTTGGCAGTAGAGGTCCGATTTGATGGTTTTGATCGGCGGTAAAAGCTCATAATAAACGATGCCTTTGCGATCCCACCATACACACACAGCATCACCTTCTCGTCTGTGGAGCTTGACCACCCTTTGACCATGAACTTTTTCGCACGTTCTTGTCTTAGATAATCCAGTTTTAGTCACCAGCGATCAATCTTTTTAAAAATGGTTCTGTTTCTTTATGTTTCAATAGAGAATCGCAAATGAGTACACGATTCTTCGATATATTGAACTTTTTTGTATAACCAGACTTTTTCAAATGGGTCAAAACTATTTTGTGGTCAATCCTTAATTTCTCGGCTATGTCCTAACTACTAATATACTAATCTAGCTCCACTTTCTGAAAAATGGCATCGACTTAATCCATATGAGGGTGACCAGAGGGAGTTCATCTTTGACATCCACTGAAAACGCTTGAACCAACTTTGTGCTACTCTTACTAAAACTGCATGAGATCCATACCCGTCACTTGGCTCAACTTAAGTCTAATTTTTCCTTTTTTGTATTAATACTTCAGAATGAAGTATTTTTTACCTTACATTTTTCTTAATATCCTATGTGTATTGATATTAAAACCAGCGAGATACAAACAGTACAATCAAAGAGATTTTTCTTTAATTCTATACAAACAAAATATGAAGAGACTTTCTACTCGACCTTACAAGTACCAAACCAACTTGAGAGAAAGAACAAATATGTTTTATTTGCGTTACTGCTAGGCTTTTAAATGAAAGTTAATTTTAGCCACTACGCAGTCATCATCATTATCATTGCAGCCTTTCACAAGTCCACTGTCGAACATAGGCATCCAAAAGACTTCCTGTATTACTTACCAGGTCATCACTCCAAGTCGTGGGAGCTGAATTACACATACCGGTACGAGGTTGCCACTGTAGAACATTTATTCCCGTCAATTATCGTTATGCTATGTGGCCGTTTCATTGCCATTCCAGCTTACTGATCCGTTGAACTCTGTCGGTTACTCTAGTTCTATTACGGATATCTTCAATTTAAGCATCACGAAATACGATTTATAATATAATAGAAAAAAATCGAAACGTTGCTGTGTCGTGGAAATGGCCGTGGTTTTCATGTGAATAGGTGTAGAAATGATCTCAAAATTACGTCGCTCTCCCTTCGCCGCTCGCGGTACATCACGGCCCTCACTCGATGTATCGAATTCTTTGATCGATGATAGCTATCGAGTGGTGTAATTAAATTTTGAATTTAGGTGATATATATGTAGCTGCAACACCGATCTGTATCCTCCGATTTCGTTATTATTAGTTTTCTAAATTGTCTCCCACTAAGGAAGGAAAGGAGACAATTTCTTTTTGTATGGAGAATGCGCCTACCACAAATAGTGGCGTTGTCGATTTATGCCTTATAATCTCTAGATTACACTATTAATATTAGTTTTACCATGTCTAACGGGAATACTTAGAAATTAACAATCAAACGGCAATCTGACTATAACCACAGAATAAATAATAGTACCTTTAACCTAAGATCTTATATGTGCGACTATCTAGTAGTTTTTATAGAAAGTATAGTAGTAGTTTTTATAAAAAATATAAAATTTTAGTATCTTCAAAATCTTAAATACTACTTGGTAGATTCTTCGGAACTACTAGAAGAATATTTTTAATAGTTCAGGAGAAAACAGTTCACGAATAAACAGACGGCGGTGATTTATATGTAGCTATTGATTCTTAATTTTATTAATCATGATTCCGGTTAGATTTTCATAAAATCTTTATCCAATTCACTATAGTAATACTACACATAAAAAGATACCACTTTACTATAGTAAATTGGTATCTATATCATTAAATTACGTTAAAATTTCTAGTGGGCCCAAAAACAATTGTCTCCTTTAAAAACGTGTTCACGTACTTAACATTACATTAAACGTAACTTAATATTAAAGATATTTTAGAAATGCTAATGAACAGTACTGATTCGCATATAAACAAGAAATTGTTTTGGCGCGCATGGCACTAACCTTACACCTTTGAGTAATAACCGGCATAAGCCATAACTTCCGCGTAGTTGCTTTCTTTTTCATTTTGCCCTTAGAATCGTATCGATTTCGAGTTATGTAACTAGAGACTACATAAATTTTAGACAGGATTTATTACATTTTTGTCTAATGGTTTCATTGATTTACTACGTAACACCATTGTTGTATTACTTATTTAGCTAAATGTTACTGCTGTTTGTATTTTTGGCATATTATGTTGTAATAGCATTATCTCCACACGTCTTAGTGGACTGGTGGATAGTATCTAAAGGCATTAAGTCTGCACTTTTTATCCTTTTTTAAGTTGTTATAAAAATAAAGTGTAAACATAAAAACAAATAAATAAATTGAATGAATCTATTTTCAGGAAGTGTATCGTGTTTTATTTTTCTAGTAAAAACTTTACGGCAAAAACATTATTGAAATAATATATGAAGTAGTGCGAGTTTTTATGTAATAATAAAAAAAAAACACTCTCCTCATTATTGTCTTCTAGAAGGCGTCTGCGTAGAACAGGGTTATAGAACATGAGTGTGTGCACAAATACAGATGTACTCTCATAGTCCGATGGGCTAGTAATCCGACACGACAGCAGAGGGATCAGGTGCAGGAACGACTTTACGTATTTTTGGATGCACGAGAATGAAATATCGCCAACTTCCTGACTCTAGATAACTGCTAAGACTTTCTTGTCATGAAAACCCAATAACTGATATTGGCTCACCCAGAGATTCGAAAAAGGAACTTCATGATCAACCGCCCTTAAGAACACTAAACAAGAGGAATCAAATTTTATAATATCGAATTGGCAACAAACTGACCTGACAATCAACCTGATGGTAAGAGACCTAAGCAACCCATGGTCACCAGCAAACAAATTCAACAAATAAATCTTCAGATATGTCACCTTGGTGGAATTTAAAAAAAGGCATTATTATCTTAGAGAGCTGAGATAGAACGCCCCCTGTTATTATCCATAATGACTATCATCCATTACATTATTTCCCCTCTAGACTATCATTAGCTCTTTAATTCAAATATCAAAACAAGTGTCAAAACGCACACGCAATGGAAGAGAGCATTCTAAATCATAAATTTAGTAGCTTACTTAAATTAAAATCAATGATTAGATATTTATTTCATATAGATATTGAGTGTTTAGGGTTGTCACAGTGACTATTAAAGTAAAAAAGAAAAGAAATATATAGAAAGTTTTAGGCCAAGGCAGAGTTTGATTCTCTACTATAATGCGTATTGGCAGTCTTCACACGTTGTCTAGATTTTTTTATATCTTAATTTGCGCGGTTTTCTTAATAGAAGTAAAGGTGACACAGGAGCATACGGTTCACCTGATTCTAAATGGATGTTGTGGCCCATAGACGCTTATATTTAACCTCAATTAAGAATCAAAATGTAGAAGCGTTGCCACTCTAGAAGACTAAGATCGGTCGATATCACAAAAACCGGTCTCCAGTTCTCATCATTCGAAATCATCATCACACGAAACACGCTTTTAACGCTGGTATTCTGTGTGGGTTTGGTCCTTCCACAGTCAGGCCAACCCATTAATGCTGCTGTCGTAATATAGCTGCAGCGTGGCTCTACCACGTATAATGTATATATTAGGTATTATTTTCTTAAAGATAGATGATACATACCAGAAACAGAAACAGAAATTTTTTTATTCAATATAAGTTGTAAAAAATACTTATTGAAAGTCACTTTTTTCATTTACCATTTTACTGTCATAGTCCGATGGAACGGTAAGCCGACACGACCGGACAGAGAGTAGCCAGTGTAGCCTTGCATCCACTTACAATCAGTTGGGCTGTACGCTCGTTTGTCATCCTGACTTCTTAAAGCTTCTTCTTAAAACTTCCATGTGAATGTAAAAATAATGAACTAAACAAGAAAATCTTTCATCCCTAAAATCTATACGTAGTGTAACATAAACAATCCGATCTCAAAACATTAAATTGAATCCGGACACGTTCGGTCCGAGCGGCATAAAATAATACATTAGCATAATTTTATGATTTAACGAGAGTAATGGAAAGTGAAAGAGTTAAAACCGATCGGGTTTCGCGGCTTGTGTGTTTTGAATACATACCATCGAATTCTGTTTTTTTTTTTTTTTATAAAAGGGGCAACCGCAACACTCAAGATAGAGGTTTTTTTTTTAACAAAATTGCAGTGACAAATGAACTTAGAGTCCACCTGATGGTAATGGCTGGTGCATCCTATGGACATCCGCAAACAGATGCATCGTCACCTCTGAGGACTAAGATGGTGTGTTTAGTCAGTGACTCAGAGAGCCAGTCTCAATATTGCTCAGATCTGAACTCGACAGTGCAAGCACTGCTATTTAGATAAAGGGTGATATTAACCTAGGATGAAACTTTACGCGTGCTCCTCTCTTTATACGTGGTAAAGCTATGCTGTTGCTAAATATATGTAGCACGAATGAATCGGCTCACACAGAATACTAGCGTATGATAGAAGAAAAAAACAGCATTAAGCTGTTTTTTAGGACTGAAGAGTACCGGAGATCCTTTTTCTGCCAAATTAGGCATTCCATCTTAGTCCTTAGATTGGACAATGCGTCTGTATTTTCATTCTTAATCGAGGATAGATGTGGATATCTATGACCCACAGGGTCCATATATCATCAGATGGTCTCATTGTACGTTTGTCATCCTTATTATATAAAAAAGATAAGTTTAATAACAGCATTAAGCTGTTTTGTAGGACTGAAGAGTACCGGAGATCCTTTTTCTGCCAAATTAGGCATTCCATCTTAGTCCTTAGATTGGACAATGCGTCTGTATTTTCATTCTTAATCGAGGATAGATGTGGATATCTATGACCCACAGGGTCCATATATCATCAGATGGTCTCTTTGTACGTTTGTCATCCTTATTATATAAAAAAGTTAAGGTTAATAACATTGACGGTTTAAAAGAGCACTAGCTAAACGTTAGCTGTGGCGCTATGGGCCGCGGGTTCGAAACCCGCACGGAACAACAATTTAATGACCTACTAATAAATATGTCCCGTATAAGATAAACAGCTGAAACAGGCTGAGGAGAAAGAAGATTATATTTTTGCCGGGAACTAAACCAGTGGTAGAGCTGCTTTTGTATTTTAAAATGACTGCCCTGTCAATGACTGTCTCTTTGGTCTAGTAGTTGTAAACGTGAGTTCTGATTATGAGGGCCCAGGTTTGAATCCAGAGTTGGACCTAAAAAAACGCTAAAATTCCTGATCTCTCTCTGGTCGTGTCGGTTTACCGTCCCATTGGACTATGAGAGTGAGGGAATAGAGAAAGCTCCTGTGCTTGCGCACTTGGGCACTATAATCATGTCCTGCGCCGATAGCTAGTCTCCGTTGAGACCGGCCACCGTGACCGAAATCCGGTCTGGAGGACATTTTTATTTATTGTTAAAGGGGAATTGTAGTAAAGAAACGTGTAGAGCCACGCTACAGCTATATGTATTATAGTTGTAGCTGACGTTCTCGGCTCGACTAGGTTAGGACCACGCTCTCACAGAATACCAGAGTAATGCTAGAAAATTTCGTATATTGAGTGTAGAGTACTGGAGACCTTTTTACTGGAATCGCAGCATTCTATCTTCATCCTTAAGGGTGACAATGCTTTTGCATTTTGATTCTTAATCGAGGATAAATTTGGATGTCTATGGGCCACAGCATCCACTTACCATCAGGTGGACTGTGTGCTCGTTTGTCACCCAATGCTATAAAAAATTGTTTGAAGTAAAATTGGTGCAAAATGTCTTTACAACTACTTAGTAAAAACGATGAAAAAAGTAATCGGATGGTGATGTATACCGCATTGTGCATTGGAATACCATTAGTATCATCAACTGTCTGCTGGCTCAAACTGCCGCCGTCAAAATCTTCCAAAACCTTCACAATGTAACGCGTCAACATATTGTGAGGAAGATATTTAAACAAATTGTTATGAAGGATAATTTCTGTAATAAGGTATGTGAGGGTAATACGCTCACCTTAAGTTTTGCCGCCCTATAAAACCAAAACTAAGAGAGGGACAGAGACAAAAGAAAACAAAGTCTACTATAACTAATATATTAAGAAAAAAAATAGCAAACAAGCTTTGGCAATAATTAGGAACACTTCGAATAATCTACTTAAAACAATAACTACACTACACCATTCTAAAATCGAATAAAATTAAACATATACCAACTTATATCAGCTGTCAAAATGGCGTCCATTGAATTATTCGTTGAAGAGCTATCTTATCACAAAGCCAATCTATTCAAACAAGGCTGTAGTTTTTGAGTTATAAGAAAGTGACCATATTAACCGGATGACCATATTACCCTCACGTACTTGATACTGCCAAACTAAAACAGTGCGAGTCCATTACCAAAGAAAGAAAAAACAATATTCTGTTAGAGCGTTGTTCTTTCCTGGTCGAGCTGACTGGTTCATAAAACAAATGTGTTCTATGAAAAGAGATTTGTTTTTAAAAGTTCCGTCACACTAGGATTTTTCCTATACCGTGGAAGCAGTTTACATACATAAATTGCACTAGGACAAACATCCAGATCCAGGATAAGTACTTGCAGCACTGTATGTGCTTTAATATTTGTTCCTTGCAGGATTAGAACCCGCGGCTGTTAGCCGCGAGTAATGAGTTAATCGTCGCCGTAACCAATGAGTCATCGAGTTGATCACTGGTTAAAAATACGGGGTCTCAAATGAGGGCAGTGTCGCTCAGATTTAAGTGAAATGGGTCGACTTTACATGCAATGCAATATGCCCTCGAGAAATCGGAACAGCACACGTTTCTATATTCGCTTCCACGAAACGAACGTTCCGCAAATTTCGAGAATGAGGAAAAAGAGTTTTCCTGATGGGGTGGGAATCATAGATGTATGTAGACCCCAGATGTGGAGTTGCGGCGTTAGGAACTAATATACCGAGGTTACGTGTGAATCTCACATTACACGCAGTCTCCGGATGGGGCGATGCCAATCTCGTGAGATTCAACGTCTCCAAAACATAAGCGCGTCTTTTCCCCACTAAAAGAAGCCCGCTCACCCTGGCTCTGACTTTCCGGAATGTATCCTTGGAGTACACTGATCGTCTTCAGTTGTTAGGGGTTGAATTTTCTCCGAACCTCAACTATAGGCGGTTCATTGAGTCCAGAGCCAAAGCAGCCGCAAGGAAACTTGGTGTTCTTGCAAGGCTGTGGCGGTACTTCACGCCGGGATAGCTTCTTACCTAATATAAAGCGCAAGTCCGGTCGTGCATGGAGCACTGCTGTCACATATGGGCTGGTGCTGCAAAATGCCACCTGGTAGCGTTTTAATCAGTACAGAGAAGTGCTCATTTGTGACCTTGATTTGGTTGAAACCAGCCTTGTCAGTCTCGAGCACGGGTGCAGAGTAGTCAGCCTCTCGGTATTCTAGAGGATGCATTTCGGAGAGTGTGCGCAGGAATTGCACACTTTAATTCCTCTCTCTCCTTTCCACCATGGCTGACAATAGGGTGAAGACCTTCTTGTTGGTATGTCACGCATTAGAACCAAACGGTTTACTTCGACTTTTATAACGCGTACAGCAATGGAGGAGAATAATTTGCCGGCGTCTATATTTCCGTCCGAATACAATCTGGGCGTCTTCAAGGCCAGAGTGAATTGGCTTTTGTTACGCTAAGACAGTGTAATTTATCATCTAAGGCTACATCAACACCTACCATCAGATGGGATTGTGGCCAAGCACTGGCTTATAAAAAGTAAAAAAAAAGCCTATCATACCGTGGTTGTTGGAGACGACAAAGAGAAACTGAAGCAGGAGATGGGCCGCAGTATCTTCCTGATAACAACTAAATACCACGCTTTTACCAATTTCTGTCGCCAAATAGCAGTGCGCTGCTGAGTTCTCGTCTGAAGAGTATAGAGACCCAGAATACAGACTGAGAGGCATCGAACTTAGACCTCAGTGGTGACAATGTGTAGCTTTATTGTTTGAAGTTCACTGCAGACTTGCAGATTTTTAAGTGGTAGAGCCACTCTGCAGCTATATTATCGTTGATAGATAGAAAATTTATTTGCATAAAACATGGTACATAAAATGGTCAATGACGTGGAACTGACATGTTTTGCCATAATTGGCATTGCATGAAATACAGCTAATTACACTAACCCAATGTTACATTTTAAAATTATTTCATTGCTTAAAAGTTATTTACAAACATTATTTTTGATTTCAAATATTATGTACAATTAAATATACAACCATTACATCAGATTTGATAGACCACAAATCCTCGCGAAAGAACATCGATTCCTACCAAGGATGATACGTGAGGCTATTGAAATTAAAAAAAACATCCTAATTTCAATAGAGAAGGAGGCTGGGTACTACCACCTGCTTGGGATCCTATAATTAATAAAATTAAAACTAAACCCAAGCATACCACTGCAAGACTTCAAAATACAGTTAGTTCATTCTGCGTAGATCGGACCAAAGACAATAATTAAAAAGCTGAAGGTACTCCGGGTTAACTTTGACATCGGGATGTCAGTCTCCTCAGTCCCCCGTGACCATGGGTGCTAGAAAGCACCCGAAACGTCGGGTATTAAAATTAATATAAATAAAACGCGATGAAATCCGTAAAAGTAGTTTTAATCAATGTATAGTGTTCGCGTAAATATAAGAAATCATTACTTATACAGATCCACTTTATTTGAATTCTTATACAATACATTTTTTATAAATTATTAATTGAATTATTACATTATTGTTACTAAAATAATATTAAATATTATATGAGATAAGCTATTATTATTTTAATAATTACATTACAGTATAAATTAATTCATAATTTTAATTACAATAAAATTATAATTTACAAATCTCAAGCTATTATGCAAATTAACTTAATACATTATTTTACGCCATTTAACTTAATACATTATTTTACATTTTAATAAATAAATAATCAATATGAGTTACTAATTTTTTTTTTTTTTTTTTTTAGAAATAAAATGTCAATATTCATTAATCATCATCATCATCATCATCATTACAGCCCTTCACAAGTCCACTGCTGAACATAGGCCTCCCCCGAAGTAATGCCACAAAGCACGGTCCTGAGCCACCTGCATCCATCGACTTCCTGCATATCTTACCAGGTCGTCACTCCATCTAGTGGGGGGTCGCCCTACACTACGCCTACCGGTACGAGGCTGCCACTCGAGAACCTTTCTTCCCCATCGGTTATCGGTTCTTCGAGCTATATGGCCGGCCCATTGCCACTTTAGCTTACTAATCCGTTGGGCTATGTCGGTCACTCTGGTTTTACTGCGGATATCCTCATTTCTGAGTCTATCACGCAGAGAAACTCCGAGCATAGCCCTCTCCATAGCTCGCTGAGCGACCTTGAGCGTCCTCATACGCCCAGCAGTGAAGGACCACGTCTCAGATCCGTAAGTCATCACTGGCAACACGCACTGGTTGTACAATCTAGTTTTTAGAGATTGAGGTATACCTGACGAGAAGATATGTCGTAATTTCCCGAACGCTGCCCAGCGGAGTTGAATCCGTCGATTGACCTCTCGGTCGAAGTTGGACTTACCTAGTCGGACTATTTGTCCCAGGTAAACGTACTCGTCAACAACTTCAAGCATAGTGCTCTCAACAAATACCGGCATAGGTGTGACATGGACATTAAACATAATCTTTGTTTTGTTCATGTTCATCTTAAGACCTATCCGTTGGGAGCCACTATTGAGGTCATTGAGCATAGTGCTTAAGTCCTCCAGCGATTCTGCCATAAGGACTATATCGTCGGCAAATCGAAGGTGAGTGATGTACTCGCCATTGATGTTAATACCGTATCCTTTCCAGTCCAGTAGCTTGAAAACGTCTTCCAATGCAGCGGTGAAGAGTTTCGGGGATATAACGTCACCCTGTCTTACACCTCTCTGCAGTTGGATAGGTTTCGAGCTCTGGTTCTGTACTCGGATAGCCATCGTAGCCCTACTGTACAAACACTTCAGCACTTTGATATACCGACAGTCAACTTGGCACCGCTGAAGGGACTGTAGCACCGCCCAAATTTCGACGGAATCAAAGGCTTTCTCATAGTCCACATACGCCAGGCAAAGTTGCAGATTGTACTCTTCGATCTTCTGTACAATCTGCCGCAGGGTATGTATGTGGTCTATGGTACTGAAGCCTTTTCGGAAACCGGCTTGTTCGGGAGGCCGGAAGTCGTCGAGTCTGCGTGCGAGACGATTCGTAATGACTCTCGAAAACAGCACATAGACGCGGCTCAGAAGGGAAATCGGTCTGTAGTTCTTTAAGAGAGCGTTGTCGCCTCTTGAAGAACTAACACCGACTTCTGCTCCACGCCTCTGGAGTAGTGCCGCCATGGAGGACGGAATTGAAGAGCTTCTGAAGGACTTTAAGTGCCGGTGTCCCACCCACCTTCAGAAGCTCCTTTGTAATTATATCCTTGTTGGGGCCCTGCCGTTTTTAAGACGCTGAAGAGCCATTGTAATCTCGCTCAGACTGACGTCCGGGATATCATCGGAATAGTGTCGGGTAAGACTTGCTCTTGGATCGTTACTCACACTTGCGTGTGGGTCCAACGATGATGTGTACAGCTGCCCATAGAACCTCTCAATCTCACTCAAAATCTCGGCGTCCCGGAAACGATTGCCACACTCAGTCTTCAGCTTTGACAGTTGGCTCTTACTGGCAGACAGATCTCTGGCAAAGACTTTGGGGCCCTGGTTCCGCTCGATCGCTTCTTTAATACGAGCATTATTAAAGTTGCGTAAGTCGGTTGTGGAGGGCTGTCAAATCTGTTGACGATTGCAGCCTCATCTCCCGTCTAACAGCCATGAGATTAAGAGTGTGGTCGGAGAGTTTTTGTGTTCTTCTGCGGCGGGTCTTGCAGAACTTAGCTCCGCCCGCATGGACAGTTTCCACGAGCTTGTCATTCATATCGTCCACTGCATTGCATTCTTGTAGGCACTGAAAGCGGTTACGTAACTCGAGCTGAAAGTTTTCGGGATTCTGGATTAGAGCACGAGGGGGACGGAGCGTTGACTTCATTAGAGGAGACCTCTCCAACTTAACTTTTAGGTTCAGTGTGCCTCTAACTATTCGGTGATCGCTGCCAGTTTTCACCCTTGCGATCACTGAGACACAGTTCACATCAGATCACAGTTGGCGTCTGGTCGTCATAATGAAGTCAATCTCATTTTTTGTCGAACCGTCGGGGCTCGACCAGGTCCACTTCCTGTGGGGCCGCTTCTGGAAGAAAGAGTTCATCATAAAGAGTCCCTCTTTCTCCATAAAGTCGGCCAGCTGCTGGCCCCTTCGGTTCCGTTGCCCTACTCCAAATTTCCCTAACTTCAGCTCACCGTTTTCTCTTGTGCCCAGTTTTGCGTTGAAGTCTCCCATCAACACCGTGTAGTGGGTTTTGGAGGAATGCATGGCTTTTGAAATATCCTCATACATTTCCTCCACCTCCTCATCGGGATGTGCCGAGGTAGGTGCGTAAACCTGTATGACCTTCAGCGAATACCGTTTGGTGATTCTGAGTATCAGGTACGCGACCCTCGTCGACACACTCTCAATCTTTACAACGTTGTTGACGAGAGACTTGTGGACGATAAATCCGACACCTCCTTGGGACAGATGGTCGCCCTCCCGGTGATAGAACAAGTTGCCGGATTCGAGAATCACCGTGTCCTCCCCCTCTCTTCGGACGTCGGATAATCCTATAATATTCCAGCGCAACTTGTCTATCTCTTCTTCCAGCTCCAGGATCTTCTCGTCAGTCCTGAGGGCGCGTGCGTTAAATGTTGCCAGGTCGAGTCGTCGTAGATGGTAACCGAACCTTCACCGGAGATTCTTGGCAACCCCTGCCCCGCCGTTACCACGGTCGCCACCGTAGCCAGGAATAGCGGGGCCGCCGGGGACTGGGGCCGTCTATTTGTGTAATTGTTCATGGGGGGTATATTGCCATAGTTGCCACGCTTGGCGAGCGGGTTGGCAACCGCAGTTTTTTTGTCGTACAGTTGCTGTTATCAGGAAGATGCTGCTGCCCATCTCCTGCCTGTTTCCCTCTGTCGCCTTTTACGACACCCACGGGAGGATATGGGGTAGTGGATATTCTTAACCGCCACTACACGGCTAAATTTTAATTCCTTACACTAAATTTTATATTAATATAATAAATTTGACGAATTTATAATTAATTATGTACATAGGTATTATGTTATCTCAAAATATTCGGTTACACTATATATACATTTATCAGTCACCCATGATTTTAGCGCCTTTATAAAGAGAGGGGCAGATAACTCCCTGATATCAGATGGAATTTTGTTATAAATTTTAATAGTCATCATGTAGCAATTTTTTTCAAAAATTGAACTTTTACATGATGGAGCCAAAAGGCGGTTAGTGTCTCTAGGGCGTAGCCGTGGAGTGACCATTTCGAATTTCTGGAACAATTGTGGATGATTTCTAACAAAAAGTCCTACTTCTAAGATGTAGATGCCTGTTAACGTTAGTAATTTAAATTTTTTAAATAATGGTCGGCAAGTATCACTTGTTCCTGCTCCTGAAATAGCTCTTACACATTTTTTTGTATGATAAATGCTTTACCTATATCTGGAGAATTTCCCCATAATATAAGGCCATATCTCAGCACTGATGCAACATAGCCGTAATATGCGGTTAACGCCGTTTTCCCCCCAGCTGTATATCTTAAACGCCTTAGGACATATACGAATCTGCTCAATTTTGTGCAAATGCTTTGTATGTGTGACATCCATTTGCGATGCTGGTCAAGAATAATACCCAAAAATGTGGTATCCTCTGTTTCTTGAATTTCTTGTTCTTGAAAAACTATTTTGAGATTCAGTCGATTTGAGTTAAAACTGTATAAATTTTGATTTTAATACATTAACACATAGTTTATTTTGGAGTAGCCATTCATTTATATATTTAAGTGTTTCATTAATTGTTTGGTTGTAGCTTACGGCTTTGTCACGGTTTGGAATTAGGTTTGGAATTAGTGGTAACACGAATGGGTCGGCTCGACCGGGGAAGCACAGCGCTCTCGCAGAATACCAGCGTAAAATGGCAGCTTAATACTGCTGTGCTTCCCTATTCGCTTTTTTAATAGAAACAAGGCATTCAATCTTAGTCCTCAGGGGTGACAACGTATCTGCGTTTTGATTCGTTATCGAGGATAAATGTAGGTGTCTATGGGCCACAGCATCCACTTACCATCAGGTGGACTGTGTGCTCGTTTGTCACATCACTATTCTATAAAATAAGATTTCAATGGACTGTATAATAATTGTAATAATCATTTGTCAAATAATTGTAATAGTCATTTTTTTAAATAGCCACTTACCATTAGGTGGACCGTAAGTATGTTTGTCAAAACAGTTTAAAAAATGGATATCACTATCTATTAGAAGCCATGAGTCCTATCTGACATATCCCGTAGTTGGTTTTTGCGACACACACGGGATGAAAGGCGTGATGAATGCTTTCACACTGTCACCAGACGGCAACAGATCGGTCGATTTAATAATTTTACTTTGTTTTTTATCTGGGGTTACTGTGGTTAACTATGACATTTGGACGTCGAACAACGTCGATGTTCTTGTAAAGCTTTTAACTAGCTTTGTTGACTGGCGTGAGTATTATATATATATATATATATATATATATATATATATATATATATATTTTTCCCTGAATTATAAAATGAAGGACTAATATCAAAACCACTATAATTATTTTTCGATATAATCTCTCTTTATTTTTTAAATATTTCGCAGTACTTTACTAACTTTTCTATACCCTTAAAAAATAGTCTAAATTTGTGCCCTCAAAATGTGGCGAAACTACTGACTTTTCCTCATTATTAGTGTAAAATTTTTTTCCTTGTAAGTTGGATTAAAATTTTCAGAATAAATACTAGTCACTTGGAGCCAAGTCGGGGCTATATGGTGGATGGTAGAGTTCAATGAAACCGCATTCCTTAATGGTAACCTGGGAAACACCCGATGTGTAGACCGAGTCATTCTCATGAAGCAATAAGAAAGAAAGGAAATATTTATTTCGCTACATAAGCACAACGATATAGTGTACATCATTGTTTTATTATTTTTAACGTTATTTTTAATAATAAAATAGTATAGACGTTGCCAAACGTGGCGAAAATGGGTCGCACTCAGCACTTGGCGTGGCGACCCACAGCCGCTGTTTTTCGGCGTGGCACGTTTCGTGTCTTTCGACTGTTCGAGCAGTGCTCTATGTAAATACATTTTAAAAAAGTTTGGAAAATCCAAAAGTGCACGCCTCATAATCTAATTTCATTATATAAAAAGAAAAATATCTCTTTTTCCATATTTGCGACGAAAGAAGAGATCCATGACAATATTTTTTTGTAGAAAAGTACCAGTTATTTTTTACATTTTCATTAATTGCAATTAAACGAGACCACATTACTAAGTGATTTCTAAAAGGAACCTGTGCGATGAGATTGTCAACCTAATAAAAAAAATTATTATTGTTACGAGCTTGAGGTTCGTGACAATAAAAACTGCCGATTGAATTACCAAAATTTACACTTTTATTACCGAACACCAATTAAAACTTAAAACACTAATCACTAATCACACTGATTCACTTTATTTCGCTCCGAAGCTTCGCTTGTCTCTCCAAATTCAATACTGCCCCGATCGCGTATTGCAGCGCCTTTAAATAGGCCTTTTCACCGAAACATCCAGAATATTCAAGTAAATACGCGCGCCAATAGCAAAAACCAGGCGCCGAAAGTTCGAGTAGAGTGCTTCTAGAAAGCTTAGTTCTTCAATTCGATACTAGATGGCGCAGTTGGTTGAAAGATTAGTCATGTCATTTTCTGGAAAGCTCTCCTCGCTCTGTTACCCGACACTAGATGGCGGTAGTGCAAGACGTCAAATTAGACGCGCAACATTATTTTGATTCCTAATACCCGCTTGGCCTGGAACCCAATTTAAAATTACCCTGTTGTTACATCCTAAGGCGCTTAGACGGTTCACGCAGTCTCCAGCTAGCTTCGAGTTCGCTAAGTTCGACCTCAGCGCTAGCAGTGCTGCTTGACTATCAGAGTTTATATAGATTATATGGTTGACGTAGTGCTTTGCAAATTGATTTCAGCACACTGAAGTATGGCAAAAATATCTACCTGGATGATAGAGGTGAATCTACCCTAATACATACTAAGTTTGCGTTCCCTATAAATTACGAAGCCTACGTCGAGGCCCATATTTGACCCATTGCTATACAATAATATAAGGCTACCGACCTCTTAGATAACCTGTCCATTTAACCAGTCTTCTCTGGAGGGTAGTTACACTATATACTTTTTATCAAAAGTATATAGTGGACGCATAATATCTGAGATCATGCATAAGACTTGTGTTTCCTTAATTGAGTCAAGCATGAATCTCAATCTTTAGGAAAGCAAGCGCAGATCGCCCTGGGCGTTAATCCTATACAAACTTGCCCTCGCCTTCTTTTCTAAATAAAGATCAAGGGGAGTTAGTTATTCATAGAAGTGCATTAAGAGCCGCTCCAGGCGATGATCGCATCGCTCCAGTTGCCATTAAGGAGACAGTAGTAGTTAGTACCAGTTCTGGCTCACTGAGTCAGAAGTGGTGCAATGTTCGTTGTTGGCGACGCGTCTATAAGAATATTTCAATTTATTGATTAATCGATTACGAACAGCTTCTAAAAACAAATTATCGAGCAATAATATTCTAATAAGAAAACACTTAGTTGAATCTTAAAGAAATATCGAATTAATAGTTTGAAGGTCTTGGGTTCGATTCCCAGGCCGGACTAGTTTGTCGTTTTCTTAGTAATATTTTCTTAATAAATTCATATAGGGAATTTTTAAGATATAAATTATGTTTCCGGGTTCAGTTCCCCGGTGGAAATAACCTTTCCAATAGTATTGTTAATTTAAAGGAATATTAAAATAAAGTTAGAGACCAGGTTTTGTTCCCCGGTCGAAATTATCACTTTGTGAATAAAGAGAATTAATGGAAATTAATTGCATAAGTACTATCTTATATGAGTTTGATACGTTTTGTATGAAAACAAAATGTTTATTTTCAATGTTTGATTCATAAAATATTTTGATTATGTTATCTGATAAGAGACATGATAACTGATAAGAATCTAGTTAGAAACAATTTCCGACATTTGGGAGTCGTGTAGAATCAGTTGTTCACCTAGTATTGGTTGATAGCCGTGTGTGCTAAATTTGCCATTTTTACCGATAATTGAAAGTCGTGTGAGAATTAGTTGTTCAACTAGCGTGAGTTCATAGCCGCGCGTTAACTTAGGAGGTCAAATTCATTTGGATTAGTTAATACTGATAGTTTTGTGTAAGAAATTTAAAAGTGTTTTAAATGGTAAAATGTATAGGAAAAATGTAAATTGAACTATTGTATTAGTTAAGATATTTATAATTTCAAGTGAAGAACATTGTTTCAACTAAATAAAAGGTTTTTTGTGATATAAAACTGTAATGTATATCATAGTATAGATATTTTTTTGTGCTATCTTTATAAATAAAATGTATAAATGTATGTCTTATACAAATAAAGATATTGGGCAAACCGTGAGAGAGTGATAGTACAAATTGATGTAATTAAGTGGCGTAATCGCACAGAGGGCGCGGCTCTCTTTCGCGTATAGTTTTGTGGTAGCTCAGTAAACGAGTTTTCTTACAAGTCGATAAGGATCTCCTAGGTGTGCGTTGTTTGCAGTTAGCAGTGGCTGTAAATGACCGCCGGTACGACATACTCCGCCGAACGTTGAGTCCCGTGATTCCGTGAGGCGTCGAGGTCACCGGCCCCTAGGTGATTCTTGGGCACTTTATGCGCTCCGAGCATCCTGTGCCTAGTCGCGTCGTAAAGTGCCACCGTTGCCCTTCCCCCAACCCTTTTGCTGGCAAAAGGGGTAGGCAGTGCCCAAAGTTGTCGAAACGCCATAGACTCTTTATCTCCGTATTTAGATAGGGCCATTTAGAATACGACTGACGTGTTAGGGCAGTAATATGTCAGGTAGGGACAAGGGGGAACCACCCCCAAACCCAAAATACCGCCCGATAAGAAAGGGGTGCTGGTGTAAGACCGCTTGTAATCGCTAGGGATATGATGAACCCGGAGCGCACCAGAACGGTGCCAGCGTTCTCCCATATCCCTATGCGGAAACCCGTCTCGCCGCGGAAGGAGCCCGCACCGGGCGTCGCGCTCACGCCAGCCGTGTCTGAGTACACGGTTAGGCGGGAACCGTCGCCCCAACAACAGCGGGCTAAGAAAACGGCCAGACGCCATACGCCGCCAGAGACCGAAGCCTCGCTATTTGAGAAGAGGCGACGGGTAGGCCCCCAGTCGTCATCAGACGAAGCTCCTTCCTCATCTGAAGATGAGAAATACCATCAGGTGGTGACAACGAAGAAGGTGCTTAGATCACCACCGAAGTCGCCATCTCCACCACAACCCCCCCTCGCTCTATATCACCGGACCGACGTAGCCGTGACTCGGCTCAGCTTGAGCAGGGGGTGAAGAATCATACAGCTGGGGGTCAACTACCTATGCAACCCTGGCACGCACATCCGCCGGCAGATCATCGCCGGTGGCAACTACTAATCCGTCCGGGCTCCCGCAGGATGATGGTCAACGACCATCTACCAGCTATGCCCATATGGTAGCTGCACCGGCAGTACCACGTCCACAACGGCGGCAGTGCCTACAGACAAGCCGCCGGAAGAACCAGGAGAAAACGAGATATCCACCAATAGTAGCTGAGTGCCTACCGGATTGGACGAGGCATTTCAAGGAGCTCAACAGAATGTTGGGCCACCCTATAAATGCCCGTCCATTCGGGAAAGGCGTGCGGTTCACGCCACAAAGCGCCAATGAATTCCGTACGGTACAGCGCTATATGGTGGAGCTGACCAAGGAAACACCAACACTGTCCTGGTACTGCTATACCCCGGAGGAGGACAAGCCCACCAAAGTGGGCATCCGGGGTCTACCTATGGGCACGGACACCAAGGCGATAGAGGGGGCCATAAGGGCAAAAGGCTTCCCTATCAAATATGTCAAGGGAATTCCACCACGTAGAGGCAGACCTGGCTGCCTCTACTTTGCCCAACTAGACCACCTGAGCCTGGAGCAGCTCCAGAATTGTATACAACATCGACGAGCTCCTCTTTATGAGAGGGGTCGTCATAGAGGCCTGGCAAAGGAAGAGCAGGACCGGCTCAATGCCACCGCTGCCAGGCCTTTGGACATGCATCCGCAAATTGCTTCAGGCCAGTGAGATGTGTGCGCTGTGCCGGGGAGCACATTGCGAGCCTATGCCCAAGGGGTAGGGAAGAGGAACCTAAGCTGTGCCAACTGTGGAAAGAACCACACGGCAAACGACCGCCGCTGCCCAGTCCTGAGGAGGACTGCGAGGAGGCAGGGGATTACCTTACCGGGGCTACTCCCGGAGGACCCTAAAAGGGTCCCCCAGAGTCGCCCGAAAGCTGTTACCATCCAGCAAGACGGGTGGGCCACTATCACCGGGAAGGGCAGGCAATCAGCCCCACCCCCACCCGTAACTCCTAAAGAAACGGTGGAACCCACCACGAGATAAGGGCAACCACCGGGGCGACTCTACAGCCTCCCGCCAACCCTGACCCACAGAACGGCAAACCTCTAAGAAGAGGAGGCGGGAGAGGAGTAGGAAAAAGTCGCAGCCTCCTCAGGCTGTAACCTCTACCCCGACACCATCGGCACCAGTAGCCTTAAAGGCGCAGGTTACTCAGGGAGTCGACCAAAGAAAGTGGGTAGAGTACCAGAAAGGGCCCTACCAGAACGTAGAGCCCGCTCTACAGCAATGTAGAGCGCGCTCTACCCACGAGCCAAGAGGGCAGGACCAGGAACATCCGCACCCGAGACAATTGCCAACGCCTTCACACAGGAGAACACCCGCCACCGGCCTCGAGACAGCAGATGCGATACAACGTTTAGTTGGTATTGCCATCGAGGTCGGCACGCAAGTCCTGGCCGATATCAGAGCCGGGACTGACCCGATAACAGCAATCATGAAGGCGCTGGCAAATCTATTAGCCCGGCATTACAGAGGAGAGTAATCTGCGCCTCCTCTACTGGAACCCGGGCGGAATACAGCAGAAGCTTCATGAACTCCGCACAGTCGCCCAGCAACAGGACGTGCACATTATATTGCTGGGCGAGACAAAACTTAATCCAAAGACGCATATTAAGCTGCCTAATTACCATCTATACAGAAGGGACGAGGTCACTTCCCCAGGGGGCCGCCTTTAAGAGGGACGGCGGTTCTTGTGAGGAGGGACATCGTCCACCAGGAGCTGGAATTACCGATCCTTCCAGACTATGCGCTCTATCGGCATAAGAATGGAGGCGGCGGGCGAGGAACTAAGGATCTACGCAGCATACCGCCCGCCAGGGACTCCATTCTGCTCCTCAGACGTCCGGACGGTGATGGAAGGCGATACACCTACCATAATCGCCGGGGACCTAAACGCCAAACACCCGGCGTGGGGGTCCAGAGTGATCACCCCGCCGGGTCTTGCGCTATATGAAGACGCTGAGAGGAACGACTATGACGTTTTAGGTCCCGAAGAGCCAACCAACGTTCCGACAGACCCGAGGCAAGCATCCGGATGTATTGGACATCGTGCTCTCTAGGAACGTCAACTACCCGGTAGTGGTAGAGGTGCTATACGACCTGAGTTCACAGCACCTCCCGATTCTGATAACCCTTGGCACTAAAGGCGGTGACTACGCCGCCCAGAGCATTTAAGACACGTATTGACTGGAGGCGCTATGCACAACACCTGCAAGCGAGACCTCCAGCTCACCAACTCATTAACACAGCGGACGACGTAGAGGCCGCTGCAACCAGAATTACCAAAAAGCAATCCAGGATGCCCTCCACGCGGCTTCTACGATCGTCCCGATCCACAGGAAGGCGAGACGATCTGCCGCGGGATATAAGTGTCATGATTAAACGCAAAAGAGCACTCAGGAGACTCTGGGCGCGTACTCGCTGCCCGAGACTAAAAGCACGAACTCAACACCTTGTCGGAGGAGCTGTCGGTGGCAGTCAGGGCTCACAGAGGAGAGGCCTGGGAGCGGCGCATTTGGAAGGCGGAAGAACAAAATGCGTCGCTCTATAGACTGAACCGACAGCTAACCAAAACCAGACCTCCCGTTTGCCCGCTTACCAACAGTGCGGGTGAACGTTGCTATGATGCCAAGGGCAGAGCGGATATCCTAGGAGAGCACTTCGAGGAGCAGTTTATGCCGAACCCTGCAAGTGCGGAGTACATGGAGCTTCATGCCCTAAAGGAGAGTCGCGTACAGGAATTCCTGTCGTCGCCCGCGCCGCCTCTTGCAGGAGAGTGGTTCATCTCCCCCCGCTGAATTGCGGAGGACAGTAACCCGCCTGCAACCGAGGAAGGCGCCTGGGCACGACGGGATTACCAACGCTGCACTCCGACAGCTGCCCTATAAAGTCCTAGTAGAGATTGGTCGACTCTACAATGGGATATTGCGGACATCCCACTTCCCGGAGGAATGGAAAAAGGGCAAAATTATCGTCTTGCCGAAACCCGGGAAGGACAGGCGTAGAGCTGCCAGCTACAGGCCGATTACGCTGTTACCGCACATAGCTAAACTGCTTGAAAGATTGCTGTTAAGACGTCTCCGTCCGTGCATCCAACTTCGGGCGGAGCAACACGGATTCAGGAGGGGTCACTCTACAGTCACACAGCTGACTCGAGTGCTGCACCTGCTTGCGGCCGAGTACAATCGTGGCCGCACATCGTTGGGCGTCTTTCTCGATATCGAGAAGGCGTTCGACCGGGTGTGGCACTCAGGATTACTATACAAATTGCAAGAACAGACCAGTGTCCCCCCTGCTATGTTGCGGTTAGTGGCGTCTTTCCTGGAAGACAGGAAGTTCTACGTCTGCGTAGAGGACGCCGAGTCCGCAACAAGAACCATCAGAGCCGGCGTCCCACAGGGCAGTTGTCTGTCTCCAGTCCTGTACGCGGCTTACACGAATGATATACCAACATTGGCAGGCAGGCTGCAAGAATGGGAGGACGACGTCGAGCTGGCGCTATATGCGGACGATAGCGCCTATTTCACCTCGTCCGGAAGAGCCCATATAGCCGCTGCCAGAATGCAGCGTCTGCTGGACCTGTTGCCACCATGGCTGAACGAGTGGAGGATGGTCGTCAACGTTGGTAAGACGACCGCTCTGCTCACTCGCCGCCTCAGAAACTTACCACCACCACTAACTCTCGACGGCCAGAAGATCGCGTACGAGAAGGCCGTGACATACCTCGGGTGCCGGATCGACCGGGCGCTGCGCATGACCGCGCACGTCGACCTTCGTCGTCCGCAAAGCCAGATGTGCGCGGGCGATGCTTCGTCCGGTCCTGGCATCCAAGCTGCCCATAAAGACCAAGCTCCGGATATACAAGATGTATATCCGGACAATTACCACCTACGCTGCTCCGGCCTGGTACGCGCTTCTGAGTGAGCCCCAGAGGCGGCGATTACAGGCTCAGCAGAACATGGCGTTAAGAACGATTGTCGGAGCGGGTCGTTACGTCCGGAATGACGTCATAGCGGCCAATCTGAAGGTCGAGACCATCACCGGACTTCGTGGCCCGGTTAGCGCGCGGCATGTTTGACCGTGCCGATAACGGGCCACATGAACACCTGAACGGCTTTGCGCCGTTACACACTCGGCCCCCGGACGGGCGACCTCTTCCAAGAGAACTCCTCTCTATATGTGATTAGAGAGTCGAGTAACAACCCACAATGCCGCTGAAAGGCCAACTTAGACTTTGATAACCTCTTTAGATTACCTCCCTTTCCGTAGTCGGTGAACTACGGAAAGAAAATTCTTATCCGGCTACATAATAGTTATACAGCATAACCACGCCAAGATAGGCAATAAGTGACTGCTCCATAGTTATGGGGTATGCGAGGATATCCGGGTAATGGGGTATACCCCGAGGCCCGATACCTGCACGTACTTAGGTACGTACAGAAGACATCAACGTTACAAATCGTTCGGGAAAGTTTGGGACAGTTCGGGACAGTTCGGGACCAGCAGTATATATAATAATCAAGAAAGAAAAAAGTGCATAGGGAAGTGATAGGGAAAGTAATTACTCTCTCACGGAACGGTTTGAAGATAATTACTGTTTTATTCCCAAGGAATCCTTTACCTGTAAAATACAGTCCACTGTGTCGCTATTGCGGCACATATTGAAGAATTAAGGCGTTGGGACCGGGACGACTTCGGAAGACCCGTAATCCCCGCCTGAACCTATTTGAAGAAAAGGAAGAGGTCGACGCCCTTGTGTGTTACTCCGTTGCGGGGTTCACATACGTTGTTCCCGAACCCAACGTAGGTGTCATAGGAGGTTAGGAAATCCGCTGCTGAACCAGCCGGAACAATCGACCTCCCTCCTCCTCTGGTTCCTTTTCAATTGGTCCTACGAGAAGCGGGATTTAAGGAACCAGCTGCGAACCCTGTTCCTTTTCAAGTGGTCCTTCACAGCCGGATCAAGGGATCAGCTGTGAACTGCTGGATACCATTCAAGAGGACCTTCGGAGCCGAGTGAAGATCAGCGACCGAAGGAAGCCGGAGGTTTGAGCTGAAGTAACAGGACCAAAGGCAAGATGACCAGGCCAGTGCAGTAGGCCCATCAGGGCTTAGGCAGGACCGGACCTGGAATACTGGTAGGTACCGGAAGAAAGAAAACCGTGATTGCAGCTTGGGGCGTGTGCTCGCATGGGGCACGTATCGCAACCAGGCGCAGGTGCCTTTTGAAGGCGGTCATCGTGGCCAAGCAGCGCTTGGCATTTTTTCCTGTCGGGCAAGCGTGCTCGTCATTTTCCACTGGACGGCCAGTTGTCGGCATTTCCTGTCCGACGACCGTGTCCGGCATTTCCTGTCGGGTCATCAGGCAAGGGTGCAAGAAAGAAGAAGAAGCATCCACCGCTGCTGCTGCCAGGCGAGGGTGCACGTGTGGGCACCTGACTGCATCGCGGCCGGAGGAGAGCGCCTGGGCGAGGCGTTACCGGCGACTGGGCGGCGAGCACAGCATACATCCCGACCCCCCTAACGGTGCCAAACCGGTCGGGCTCTGGCACAACACCTTCGGGTGGAGCAGTTCTCTCGAGAGAGACTGCGCTTGCACTACTGGCTCGACTGTTTCGCCATATTCCTTGGCGGGACAGTTCCTAAACCTTTCCTCCATTCCATTCCTGCACGACTCCATCCCTGGACGGCTCACCACGGTAGGCCCCCGTCCAGGATTGATAGGGCTGATAGGGCTGTTAGGGTGGTAGTAGGGTTGTAGGGTTGGGAGATAAAGGGGGGAGGGGTAGTGGGGTTAGGTTGGGGTGTAGAAGGGTTGTAGGTAAGGGGTTGTAGGGACCGTAGGGATAGTTGGGGACCGTAGGCCAACAATCACCTTCCTGCAAGATGAAGAGGGCACAAGACCAGACAGAGAGGAGCTAAGGAAGCAGGACAAGAACGGGGCTCTTAAGAACGGCTAAAGAGGTGGAATCATCTGGAGCGACCACAGCTACTGCTTCGAGTGTTGCTACTCCTTCAAGTGGAGCCACCACCGATACGTCCACATGCACGTGGGACTCAGGGGCGTCCGTGGCAACGACAAGCAACAGGACAGGCAACGACACCAGTGGTACGCAGACCAGCACCGATTTCGTTACATCCAGGTGAAACGATAGTCGAAAAAGTTGGTCAAGGGACCGAAGAAGCGGCATCGTTAAGAACAGTAATCGGGCACACTAGTGACAAAGGGTCAGAGAGAGGTAGTAGGTCATCGCGATCGGCGAGGCTGGAAGCCGAATTAGAGGCGCGGATTATATTCGAACGCTCAGAGCTCGAACGAGCACAGGCAGCTGCTGCCTTAGCCAAGTCTCAATTGGAGTTGGCACGTCTCAACCGAGAAGAGGAGATCGACTCGAGTGAGGATGATGAAGAGCGGAATACTCAGGTGGAACCTTTCGTAAGGAGTTGGGTTCAACAGACCATAATGAGCGCGCCGGTTAGTGTAGCGCAACCCGACATTACTGATAAGGGAGCGTGTAATGGATCACGCCGGAAAGGGGCGGAGGTCGAGCGCAACCTAGGAAATGCACAGAAAGCACACGCGTGTGAGGTGTCAGAATTGACCGAAGCGATTGTGAGTGCAATAAAGATAGCGGGTAAAGATAAGTCTTCCCGGCTTCATTTCCTCCAGGAATTACCGGTCTTCGATGGAGACCCGGGTGAATGGATAATTTTCAAAACGGTGTTTGAAGACACAAGAAGCCAATTTTCAGGGGTGCAGAATGTCGCTCGCCTTAGGAGGGTATTAAAGGGCACCGCTAAGGAAGCGGTTAAGTCATTGTTGTTTACTTTGTGTGAACCTGAAGAAATAATGAACGCTCTCGAAAGAAGATTCGGTAGGGTTGAAATCGAGAATGTAAAGCGTATGCCAAGATTGGCGGAAGATTGCCGAAATATAGGTTCTTTTGCAAGTCGCATTACGAACGTGGTTGCTGTAATACAAGCGTTGAACCAACCACAGTATTTATACTCACCGGAGTTAGTAAGCCGTATAGTGGAGAAACTAGGAACTAATATTAAATTTAAATGGTTCGAATATCGAGCTCAGCATCCTTTGGAGCCAGAGTTAGAGAAGAAAGCCAAATTTTTGAATTCATTGAGTGAACAATTTGGAACGTCCTTAAGCAATGAAAATGTGCCTGAAAAGCGGAAACGTCCTGAATTCAGGAAGCAAACTGTACACACCGCAAAGGGGTCTGTACGCAAACGTGTTAAGAGCGAGCGTTATGAACGCCGAAATAATAAAGGGCACAACCGACAAGTGGTTATGATAACCTAGGATAAGCCTGTAAGTCGGGTAACACATAAGTGTGTTATAATATGTAACAAGGGACACTCTATAGTGAGTTGTTACAAATTTAAGGATATGAAAAATCGCGAAAAATGGGAAGCGGTTAAAAAAGCGAAAGTATGTTTCCAACGTTTGTCACCTAACCATAGGAGGTTAGAGTGCAGAGCGAAAAAATGTGGTGTAGAGGGATGTAGAATGGCACATCTTCGAATGCTACATCGATACCCCAATAAAAATACCTCGCCGCAAGGGGACGAGGGGGGTAAAGAGGCTCAAATTACAACCGTTAGTACAGTGAATGCACTGGTATGTGCATATCTAAAAATTATACCGGTCGAGTTGTATGGACCTAAAGGAAAGGTCCAGACCACAGCTCTTCTGGATGAACGATCAACCATGACACTTATAGAATAGTGGATGGCTCAGAAGTTAGCACCTCGCAGACGCAAAGAAGAATTACGTATTGAAGCCATAGGAGGTAAGCGAATTAACGACGACAGTTCGTATCGCTTAAACGTTAAAATAAAAGGCATTTTCTCGAAAGACTTAGAGGAGATAAGTGTACAAACAATTAAGTCACTTAACCTTTCTCCGCAGTCAGTAAACCGAGAATTATTGCAACGGTGTTCTCATTTAACACCGATTAAGGACGAGTTGATTTATGAGAGGTCCAGACCTACCATATAAATTGGCCAGGACAATTGGCATCTCATAGTTACTCGTGAATTAATTTCAGGAGGTAAGAACCTACCTGTAGCATCGCTCACCAAACTTGGATGGGTTTTACATGGTCACATATCGAGTGGTATTAAACCAATCAAGATTGTTAACCACATTTCCACCAAGAAGGAGGAGGACATGGAGAAGTTAATCAAGGATTATTTTAGTTTGGAATCTCTGGGAGTGTCTGCGCGAAAGCCCGCGAAGGACCCAGAAGAACGACCTTTAAAAATTTTGAACAAAACGGTACGTCGTATACCTAATAAGAGGTAACGAGACTGCTTTGTTATGGCGCACAGATAATTAGTGCATGCCGTCGAATAGAGCAGGTTGAAAGTCGCCTGTTTAATATCGAAAAGAAGCTCGATAAAAATAGCGAGTTATAAAAAAGAATATGAGAAGCAAATTGAAAATCTCATCGTTAACGGTTACGCAGAGAAAGCGAACCATATTTCCATTTCCCCACGCACGTGGTATCTTCCTTCACTTCGCAGTGACTCATCCACAAAAAAGGAAAATAAGAATAGTTTTCGACGCCGCCGCAAGGACGGGCGGACGTTGTCTCAATGATGCATTGTTAACCGGACCGGACTTATTGAAGCTGTTATTTGGCGTTCTGCTACGATTCAGAGAAGGAAGCGTGGTAGTGATGGCAGACATTAAAGAAATGTTCCTGCAAGTGAAAATTCGGGAAGAAGACAGGGACAGCCTTCGATTCTTATGGCGGCACAATCGTGACGCGCCACCGGAAGAGTATAGAATGACGTCACTCATATTTGGAGCGGCATCATCACCATGCATCGCTATATATGTGAAGAATAGAAATGCGCAGGATAACGCACATATCTATCCAGAAGCAGCTTCCGCTACGGAAAGCAATTTTTATATGGATGACTATCTAGAGGCATTTCCCGATGTGACGACGGCGAAAGGATAGTAAACGATATGTATGAATTACATAAACGTGCTTCTTTCCAACTGACTTCTAGCAACCGACCCAAGGTTTTATATAAAATGGAGAATAAATATAAGAGCGACAGTGCTTCACTGGGAGATAAGGAGCACACAGAACGCACTTTAGGTTTGATCTGGAATATCAAACGAGATATAATAAGTTTCTCCATAAGTCTTCGTAACACACCGGAAGAGGTGATGGAAGGTTTACGACCGCCTACGAAGAGGGAGATAACTAGCGCTGTGATGTCAGTGTTCGATCCTTTAGGACTCGCATCACCCATAACGATTCAAGGGAAGTCGTTTATCCAGCAAGTATGGAGGACAGGCATCTCTTGGGATGAAGAAGTTCCACACGAATTACACGTGTTATTTTGTAAATGGATATCGGAAGTGAAGAAATTAGGTCATATAGAAGTACCTAGACCCGTTGCTGAAGGCGTCGGCAAGGGAGAGTTACACATTTTCACGGATGCTAGTGAGAAAGCATACGCCGCCGCGGTGTATTACGTCACCACGGACGAGCTAGGAGAAAGGCGGATTACGCTGATCGCCGCAAAGGCAAGAGTAGCGCCGCTGAAACCAATTTCCATTCCAAGGCTTGAATTACAAGCAGCTCTTATGGGCAGCCGACTAGCTGCATCAGTTAAGGAAGAGAGCAAGTACGAGATATCCGAGCGAATATTTCGGACGGAGTCACGTACAGTGTTAGCGTGGATTAAGTCGGATCCTCGCGCTTTTAAACCATTCGTTGCTCATCGATTGGTTGAGATCGAAGATCACAGTAAACCATGTGAATGGCGATGGGTTCCGACGTCACAAAACGTGGCAGACGACGCCACTAGAAGTTTTCCTTCCACCTTCGATGTAAGTCATCGCTGGTTTCAAGGACCTGAATTCCTCAGGACAAGTCCTGATTTATGGCCCAAACAAGTAGACACCATAAATAGTTTAGAAACGGGTGAAGGAAAATCGCCGAAAGGCGTAAACGCGCTAAGAAAGCAAGAGCCGTTAAGTCTACCCGACTACGGACGATTTAGCAGCTTTAAGAAATTCCTTGGGGCAACTACACGCACCTTACAAGCGGTAGAAAAATTCAAGAGTTTAAGAAAGTCGGTTAAAGGACCCGACAACACAGCTGAAAAGTCGGTTATGTGTTCCAACGAAAATTTAGCAAAGTCGGTTAAAGGACCCGATGGCGCGTTGGACATAACGCTCTTAAAAAGAGCGGAATTATTAATTTGGAAGTTCGTTCAAGACGAGTGTTTCCATTCGGAAATAAAATGTCAAGCATTTTATTTATACAGGCAAAAGCGTTGAAAGAAGTTCACGCTTAAGTAAATTATCTATGGAAATAGGAGAAGATAACTTACTCCGTTTAAATGGGCGTTTACCTTTCAAGTCTAATTTGACTGAGGAAAGTAGAAAACCTGTCGTATTAGACGGTAAACACGAAATCGTTAAAATGATGATTAGAGAAGTTCATCATCATTTTGGACATGCCAATCACCAGACGGTGATGAATGAGGTGAACCAAAAATTTTATGTCTTGAACTTGCGTAACGTAGTACGAAGTGTGTCACATCACTGTCAGTGGTGCAGGACATACAGGTCAAAGCCGCAGAACGTGCCACAAGGAAATCTTCCTCTGGAGAGAATAGCTCATCATGAACCACCTTTTACATGCTCAGCCGTAGATTATTTCGGACCTATGAGTGTGACTATAGGAAGGCGACACGAAAAACGTTGGGGTGTTTTATTCACGTGTCTGACCACCAGAGCAGTACATCTGGAATTAGCAGCCTCATTGACACCATCGTCAATGATAATGGCGTTGAGGCGATTTATCGCCAGAAGAGGAAAACCAGCCGTTATATACAGCGATAACGGGACGAATTTCAAAGCTGCAAATAAAGAATTATTGCAAGCATGCGAAGAGTGCTATGAGGGCATGAGAAACGAGTCATTTAAAAAATATATTAAATGGAAATTTATACTTCCGGGAGCACCGCACATGGGTGGCGCTTGGGAGAGTTTAGTAAGATCGATTAAAATTGCGTTGACCGCTACGCTCAAAGAAAGGAGCCCGCGAGAGGAGGTTCTGCATACGTTGCTTTTAGAAGCAGAGCATACTGTAAATTCTAGACCTCTGGTAACATTCAGTATGGGTAGTCCTGAAGAGGGTTTGACACCCAATCATTTTCTTCTCGGACGCTCATGTGGTGATCGACCACCTGGATTATTTTTAGATCAACACCTGACGGGTCAACTCAATTGGAAATCCGCCCAGAGGTTAGCCGACCATTTTTGGACGAGGTGGCTGAAAGAGTACATGCCTACTTTAATACCTCGAACGGGTAATAACGGAAGGTTCATGGAACCTAAAGAAGGTGATATTGTCTTGATAATAGATCATTCGTTGCCACGAAATACGTGGCCGAAAGGCAAGATTAATAGGTCGCTACCGGGACCAGACAGTCACACCAGAGTGGTTGACGTCATTACTAGCACAGGTATTTTGAGGAGACCTACATCCAGAATAATAGTCCTGGTACCCGCGACGCCCCTCAAATGATGGTGCTGATAATATTCTAAGAATAATAATAAGAATAATATTCTAATAAGAAAACACTTAGTTGAATCTTAAAGAAATATCGAATTAATAGTTTGAAGGTCTTGGGTTCGATTCCCAGGCCGGACTAGTTTGTCGTTTTCTTAGTAATATTTTCTTAATAAATTCATATAGGGAATTTTTAAGATATAAATTATGTTTCCGGGTTCAATTCCCCGGTTGAAATAACCTTTCCAATAGTATTGTTAATTTAAAGGAATATTAAAATAAAGTTAGACCAGGTTTTGTCCCCCGGTCGAAATTATCACTTTGTGAATAAAGAGAATTAATGGAAATTAATTGCATAAGTATTATCTTATATGAGTTTGATACGTTTTGTATGAAAACAAAATGTTTATTTTCAATGTTTGATTCATAAAATATTTTGATTATGTTATCTGATAAGAGACATGATAACTGATAAGAATCTAGTTAGAAACAATTTCCGACATTTGGGAGTCGTGTAGAATCAGTTGTTCACCTAGTATTGGTTGATAGCCGTGTGTGCTAAATTTGCCATTTTTACCGATAATTGAAAGTCGTGTGAGAATTAGTTGTTCAACTAGCGTGAGTTCATAGCCGCGCGTTAACTTAGGAGGTCAAATTCCTTTGGATTAGTTAAATACTGATAGTTTTGTGTAAGAAATTTAAAAGTGTTTTAAATGGTAAAATGTATAGGAAAAATGTAAATTAAACTATTGTATTAGTTAAGATATTTATAATTTCAAGTGAAGAACATTGTTTCAACCTTATATGTTGGATATTTAAGAATTCTAACTTGGTGCATATGTTGTAAAATGGGCATATTTTGTTGAATAAATAAAAGGTTTTTTGTGATATAAAAATGTAATGTATATCATAGTATAGATATTTTTTTGTGTTATCTTTATAAATAAAATGTATAAGTGTATGTCTTATACAAATAAAGATATTGGGCAAACCGTGAGAGAGTGATAGTAGTTTTGTGGTAGCTCAGTAAACGAGTTTTCTTATAAATCGTTAGGATCGATAGGGATCTGGGGGGGATCATCGATAAGGATCTCCTTGGTGTGCGTTATTTGTAGTTAGCAGTCGCTGCAAATGACCGCCGGTACGACATACTCCGCCGATCGTTGAGTCTCGTGATTCCGTGAGGCGTCGAAGTCACCGGCCCCTAGGTGATTCTTGGCACTTTATGCGCTCCGTGCATCCTGTGCCTAGTCGCGTTGTAAAGTGCCACCTCCGCACTTCCCCCAACCCTTTTGGTATAAAAGGGGTAGGCAGTGCCCAATGTGATTACGCCAACATATTTCACACCTTACCATCCGCGTCGCGCATCGTGCCGAACGGCTGGTATTTTAGACAGGGCCACTAGATAGATTACCTGACTGACTTTTAGGTAGGTTCTCAGTATGTCCGATAAGGACAAGGGGGAGCCCCCACCCAAACCTAAACCAAGAAGACCACCCGACCGTCCTGGAGTACTGGATCGACCAATTGCGTATCGGGATATCTTTTATCCGGAACGGATTCGAGTAGTGTCCTCCTACTTGCAGATCCCAACACGGAAACCTTCTTCACCGGGTAAGGAGCCCGCACCGAGGACCGCGCTCTCGCCCATCGTACCTGAAGGTACGACTGGGCGGGAACCGTTCCCCCAACACCAGCGGGCCAAGAAGACGATGAGGAGGCACACACCACCAGAGACAGCAGCATCCCTCCAGGAGAAGAGGCGATGCTTCGGATCTTCAAACTCCTCGGATTATTCGACATCCGAGGGAGAATCTGACCACCAACCAGAAATACCGATAAGGAGATCACCACCCAAATCGCCATCGCCGACCAAACCCCCCCCCCCCCAGAACACCGGAACAACACACCAGCATGGATGCTGCTGATCTGGAACAGGGAGGAGAAGGGTCATACGGGTGAAGTGAAGGGCCACCACGTACGCGACCCTAGCGCCGAGCACATCTGCCGGACACTCACCGTCCGCGCCTACCACCAACCCGTCAGGCCGGCCATCGGACGATGGTCAAAGGCCTTCGACTAGTTACGCCCAACTGGTAGCTGCCCCGGCAGTACCAAGGACAAAGGCAGCCGAGACACCAAAACCGCCGGAAGAAACGGCTAAGAGGTACCCACCTATAGTAGCTGAGTGCTTACCGGATTGGACGAAGCACTTCGAGGTACTCAACAAGAAGTTGGGCCACCCACCGAATGCTCGTCCGTTCGGTAAGGGGGGTTAGATTCACACCCCAGAGTCCGGAAGAATTCCGGGCGGCACAGAAATACCTCATAGAAATTACCGAGAAAGTACCAGCTATGTCCTGGTACTGCTACACCCCCGAGGAGGACAAGTCCACGAAAGTGGGCATACGGGGGCTACCAGTGGGCACGGATCCAACCGCGATAGAGGGGGCTATCAGGGCTAAGGGTTCCCGATTAAGTATGTCAAAGGGATCCCCCCCCCGTAGAGGCAGACCTGGGTGCCTCTACTTCGCGCAGCTGGACCACCTGAGCCTGGAGCGCCTTAACGAGCTCTACCAGATCGACGAGCTCCTCTTCATGAGAGGAGTCGTCATAGAGGCCTGGCAAGGAAGAGCGGGCCCTCCACAGTGCCATCGCTGCCAGGCCTTTGGCCACGCATCTACCAATTGCTTCAGGCCAGTGAAGTGTATTCGCTGCGCCGGAGATCACATCGCTAGTAACTGCCCAAGGGGTAGAGATGAAGAACCGCGATGCGCAAATTGCGCCAAGAACCACACCGCTAACGATCGCCGCTGCCCAGTCCTGAGGAGGATTGCAAGGAAGCAGGGGATTGCTCTACCGGGACTACTCCCAGAGGAGCCCAAGAGGGTCCCCCAATGTCGTCCCAGGGCCGTGGTCCAGGAAGACGGGTGGACCACAGTTAGAGGAAAGGGAAGGACACCTGCCCCCCCCCCCACCCGTCACGGCACCCATAGAAACAGTGGTGCCCGTTACCACCACATCGAAGGCAACCATCCGGGGCGACTCTCCAGCCCCCCCGCTAACGACGCCATAGAGCGCCAAACCACTCAGTGGAGTAAGCGGGGGAGGAAGAAGAAGAAGAAGGTGCAGCCTCCTCCTCAGGCAGCAACCTCTACCCCAACCCCAGCGGTAACGATAGCCCAGGCGCAGGTTACCAAGGAGGATAAGAAAGCCAGAATGGGTAGAGTGCCAGAAAGGGCTCTATCAGAAAATAGAGCCCGCTCTACACATAGAGCGCGCTCTACCCATACACAAAGAGCAGTATACCAACTCCCGAGACCAGCGCCAACTCCTGCACAGGCACCTAGAACACCATCAGCCGGCTTCGAGACTGCTGACGCCAACCAACGTCTGGTTGGCATTGCAATCGAAGTCGGCAGTCAGGTCCTGGCAGACATCAGAGCCGGGACTGATCCTATCACAGCAGTTATGAAGGCGCTGGCAAACCTCCTGGCTCGACACTATGGAGGAATCTAACCTGCGCCTCCTCTACTGGAATCCAGGTGGAATCCAGCAGAAGCTACAAGAACTCCGCACCGTCGCCCAACAACAAGACGTACAGGTCATCTTGCTGGGAGAGACTAAATTGAACCCGAATACATGCATAAAGCTGCCTAATTACCACCTTTATAGGAGGGACGAGGTCACTTCTCAGGGGGCCGCCTACAGAGGGACAGCGGTCCTGGTGAGAAGGGACATCGTCCATCAAGAACTTGACTTACCGGAATACCAAACTATGCGCTCTATCGGCATAAAAATGGAGGCGGCGGGTGAGGAACTTAGGATCTACGCAGCATACCGCCCGCCAGGGACTCCATTTTGCTCCTCAGACGTCCGGACGGTAATGGAAGGCGAAACACCGACCATCATCGCCGGGGACCTAAACGCCAAACACCCGGCGTGGGGATCCAGACTGATCAACCCGCCGGGTCATGCACTCTTTGAAGACGCCGAAAGACACGGCTATGACGTTTTAGGTCCCGAAGAACCCACTCATGTTCCGACGGATCCACGAAGTCGTCCGGATGTATTGGACATCGTGCTCGCTAGGAACATCAACTACCCGATAGTGGTAGAGGTGCTGTACGACCTGGACCCACAGCACCTCCCGATCTTAATTACCCTTGGCCTAAAGGCGGTGACTACGCCGCCCAGAACAGTTAAGACACGTGTCGACTGGAGGCTCTACCACAAACACCTGCAGGAGAGACCTCCAGCACACCACCCCTTAAACACAGCGGACGACGTAGAGGCCGCAGCTACCAATATGACAAAAGCGATACAAGAGGCCCTCAACGCTGCCTCTACGATCGTCCCGATGTCTACAAGGAGAGACGATCTGCCGCGACACATTAGCGTGCAGATCAGGAGAAAAAGGGCGTTAAGGAGACTCTGGGCGCGTACTCGCTGCCCGAGAATCAAGACGCAACTGAACACCTTGTCGGAGGAAATGTCGATTGCAGTCCAGGCACACAGAGGAGATGCCTGGGAGCGGCGCATATGGAAGGCGGAAGAGCATGATGCGTCACTCTATAAACTGAACCGACAGTTAACTAAAGCCAAACCTCCCGTTTGCCCGCTGACCAACAACGCGGCGAACGTCGTTACGATGCCAAGGGTAGAGCGGATATCCTAGTAGAGCACTTCGAGGAGCAATTTATACCGAACCCAGCAAGTGCAGAGTTCTTGGAGCTTCATGCCCTAAAGGAGAGTCGCGTACAGGAGTTCCTGTCGTCGCCCGCGCCGCCTCTTGCAGGAGAGTGGTGCATCTCCCACGCTGAACTGCGGTGGACAGCAACCCGCCTGCAACCGAGGAAGGCGCCGGGGCACGATGGGATTACCAACGCTGCACTCCGTCAGCTGCCCCATAGAGTCCTAGTAGAGCTTGGTCGACTCTACAATGGGATATTGCGGACATCCCACTTCCCGGAGGACTGGAAGAAAGGCAAAGTGATCGTCTTGCTGAAACCCGGGAAGGACAGGCGTAGAGCTGCCAGCTACAGGCCGATCACGCTGCTACCACACATAGCTAAACTGCTTGAAAGATTGTTGCTAAGACGCCTCCGCCCGTGCATCCAACTTCGGGCGGAGCAGCACGGATTCAGGAGGGGTCACTCCACAGCAACACAGCTGACCAGAGTGCTGCACCTCCTTGCGGCCGAATACCACCGTGGCCGCACTACGTTGGGCGTCTTTCTCGATATCGAGAAGCCGTTCGACAGGGTGTGGCATTCTGGACTACTTTATAAACTAGAAGAACAGACCAGTGTCCCTCCTGTTGCGGCTAGTGGCGTGTTTCCTGGCAGACAGGAAGTTCTACGTCTGTGTAGAGGGCGCCGAGTCCGCAACCAGAACCATCAGAGCCGGCGTTCCTCAGGGCAGCTGCTTGTCTCCAGTCCTGTACGCGGCTTATACCAATGGCATCCCTACCCTGGCAGGAAGGCTGCAAGAGTGGGAGGACGACGTGGAATTGGCGTTATATGCGGACGATAGCGATTACTTCACCTCGTCCAGAAGAGCCCACATTGCCACTGCCAGGATGCAACGTCTCCTGGACCTGCTGCCACCATGGCTAGATGAGTGGAGGATGGTCGTCAACGTTGGTAAGACGACCGCTCTGCTCACTCGCCGCCTCAGGAACCTACCACCTCAACTAACCCTCAATGGCCAGAAGATCGCGTACGAGAAGGCCGTGACCTACCTTGGGTGCCGGATCGACCAGGCGCTGCGCATGACTGCGCACGTCGACCTCGTCGTCCGCAGAGCACGATGTGCGCGGGCGATGCTTCGTCCGGTCCTGGCATCCAAGTTACCACTTAACACCAAAGTGCGAGTATACAAAACGTATATAAGATCCATCATCACGTATGCTGCTCCGGCCTGGTACGCGCTTCTGAGCGAGCCTCTGAGGCGGCGACTGCAGGCCAGCAAAATCTGACGCTAAGAACCATCGTCGGTGCGGGTCGCTACGTCCGGAATGACGTCATAGCGGCCAACCTGAAGATTGACACCATCCAGGAGTTTGTGGCCCGGTTGGCGCGCGGATTGTTCGACCGTGCAGACAACGGGCCGCACATACATCTTAACCAACTTGCGCCGCTACACACTCGCCCTCCGGACGGGCGACCCTATCCAAGAGAACTCCTCTCTATATCGATTAGAGAGTCGAGTAACAATCCTCAATGCCGCTGATAGGCCAACTCTGACTTTACCGGATAACCTCTTTTTTCGTAGTCAAACCGACTACGAAAAATTTTTACCGATCACGTAATAATTCGTACTTGACACCTACAATGCCATTAGAAGGCTCCCAGGACCGGTCCATAGTGGTGGACCGCGAGGATAACGCGGGTAATGGGGGCATACCCCGAGGCCCGAAACTTGCAGGACATATCATAGTCCTAGCGGAAGACATCAACGGTACAAATAGTTCGGGAAATTTCGGGACAGTTCGGGACCAGCAGTATATATAATAATCAAGAAAGAAAAAAGTGCATAGGGAAATGATAGGGAAAGTAATTACTCTCTCACGGAACGGTTTGAAGATAATTACTGTTTTATTCCCAAGGAATCCTTTACCTGTAAAATACAGTCCACTGTGTCGCTATTGCGGCACATATTGAAGAATTAAGGCGTTGGGACCGGGACGACTTCGGAAGACCCGTAATCCCCGCCTGAACCTATTTGAAGAAAAGGAAGAGGTCGACGCCCTTGTGTGTTACTCCGTTGCGGGGTTCACATACGTTGTTCCCCAACCCAACGTAGGTGTCATAGGAGGTAAGGAAATCCGCTGCTGAACCAACCGGAACAATCGAACTCCCTTCTCCTCTGGTTCCTTTTCAATTGGTCCTACGAGAAGCGGGATTTAAGGAACCAGCTGCGAACCCTGTTCCTTTTCATTCGTCGACTCACGATGCTAAAAAAAGGTTTTGACATGCTCTTATCACGAATCTGAATATTAAAGAAGTACTTAAGTAGTATTCTCCACTGAAGTTAAGTATTTGGGCGTAACAATCGACCAAAAACTAAAGTAGATTTCTGAACTTAGCAACTTATGTCATAAGATTAAAATTGATTTAGGTACGTGTCGTGGTCGTGGTCGTATGGTTGTGAACAACTGGGGATTTCGTCCCAGTATGATCCCAAGGTTGTAAAGCAGCATAGAGAGGCCGATTATTACCTACGCCTCAGTTATCTGGTGTAATAAGGCCAACCAAAAAGTGACTGCGGACAGACTATATAATCTACAAAGGACTGCCAGTAGTTAGTTAGTACCAGTTCTGGCTCACTGAGTCAGAAGTGATGCAACGTTCGTCGACTCACGATCCTAAAAAAAAGGTGTTGGCATGCTCTGATCACGAATCTGCGGTCCGTTTTTGCGTAGGATGCACGGTTCCGGAGATGTGCAGATCAATTAACTCCGACTAACTAATTAAGTAACAATTGATATCCGGTGAGGGCCTCGACCGTCATTAGCACACCATTGTTCTTATCTATTTATCTATTGTTCATTGAATACCGTCATTATCTATTTTTCCTCTGCGTATGCGTCGGATTATCAGTGCTATTGTATTATACTCCTTTGTTCCTAACTGCTACGCTAATCGAATCATCAATAAAATACAGTACCTAATTTTGTTACAATTTTTATTTACGAAATACAAAATCTTATAACTTATTTTCTATAAAATAGGAGCGAAACATCTCATCTACTAAACTATCGTTGTACAATGTTTTCCCTGTAAATATACTCGTAAAACTATGCATTGAACATCCTGAAACTTACATAGCAAATACATTAAGCAATATTCGCTATAAACTGAAGTCCACTCATTCTGAATCCTATCAAGATTCCAGTTCCATCTTTTACAATTCCTTTTTAAAAACTCTAGATGATATCGTACAGGTGCTCGTCCGTATGAATCAAAATATTGACTGACGTCATTCGTATCGATATATAAAGCTACCCAATGTGACCCTGGTTTATCATCTGTACCCAAATTGCATATTATATACGTTGGCACTTGGGTGTACATGGGCAGTCTATTGGCAGCATAAACATTATTTTCTAGACTGAGGTGAATCTTTTTCAGATGTTGTTGTACATCTAGTGTATCCATGATATTACTGCTATTAGTAGATTATTACAGTACAATCTACTCAATGACTAACATAGGAATGATCAATTATAGTGATTTCTAAGTATAAAATTGCATTATTTTGTGTTATAAAAAAACGTATTTGAGTCATCGCCGAACTGAACAAGACGCAACACGAAGGAATGTTGAGATATACAACAAAATGTGAGATAAGCTTGTTGACGCATAAAGTTACTATCAATTCCACTGCAGAAATTCTTTAGATTAGAATTACTACTTACTGATACTATATAAGACTAAGCAACTGCAGTCATGGAGTTAGTGTATGGTCGTTTGACCGCAGTGGATCTATCAATACTACATTTGTGTTATTTCAACGCATCAAAGGCCATGGATGTAAGTGTTTATTCTATTGACAAACTTACTTTTCTTTCTGTTATATTCTTACGTGTGTATGATTTAGTGTTAACAAATTATATTTAAATATTGTGTGTGTATATGATTAAGCCGTGGTAGCTCAGATAGTTAGCGCAAGCTGTAAATTTCACAGTACGCGACCCGGGTTCAATCCCCGCCGGCACCACTTAAATTGTTAATTGCAATTTCAAGTGCTGATTTACCACGTGCTCGGCGGTGAAGGAAAACATCGTGAGGAAATCTGCATGTCTGAGAAAATTTCGAAGGCATGTGAAGTTCGCCAACACGAATTGAGGCAGCGCCGTGGACATTTTCTAGCCTTAAATACAAAGACAATAGCAGAAAGTGAAAAAGTTAAAAAATACTTTTTAACAATGACAGTCATTAGTTGATCATTAGTGAATGTGATTCTGTTTACTTAAATTACAGGAAGACAAGAGTAGAAGGAAGAAATGGGATGATGGGAAGTAATGAAGCATTGTTATGTGAAGTTTGTTGGAACAAACATATTTTTAGTCATGTGTAAATACTTTTAACATTTTGGTTCAAAATGATACAAAATCTAAAAAATATTAGATACATCATCGACATGGACGGATTTTACATTACATATCCTCATAAACATTTTCAATGTAGAGAAATGGCTATTCTAGACGTAAAACTATCTAATAAAAATGATGCGTTTATCGATCATTATTTGTTTCGGCCAAGTTATCATTTCAACTATTTGTCGCCAAAAGACAAAAAAACGGTTCGTTATTGTGAAACACACGTGCACGGCATTCCATATTTTGATGTGACCGAAGAATTAAAATGTGCCTACAAACAAGAGAACATCATTCCCATATTAAATTGGTATATTAGAAATTTGTGCAAAGACGAAGTGATCGCATACAAAGGTCGTTCAACAGAAAAACAATTTTTAAAAATGTTGACGACGAATGATAGAATTTTTAATATTGAAGAATACAAATGTCCAAAATACAATGATTTGGTAAATGTCATAAATTTAAACAAACGTTATGTGTGTAATAATCATATATTTGCAAAAAATAATCACAAAATTTTACATCGTTCTTGTGACGAAGTGTGGGTTTTTTACAAGTGGTTATTGCTTGAAAATAAAATTTCAAATTAATTCTTAATTTTGTTTGATTTCCCAAAAACATTAGTTATAATACACAATATATATTAATTGTTTACACCAACACTTTTATTTTTTATTTCATCCCCTAGAACTTTAGACGTGTGTAATGTTTCACTTTATACATCCGTTTACTGCTATTGTGGCAGGAACAAGTGGATGTGGGACAGTCAAATTTTGTAACAAATTTCATAAAATCAGTTACAGAAATATGTAATTGTGATTTTAATCAGATCACATGGTGCTTTGATGAAATGCAACAATTTTTAATTTACCAATTGTTAACTATCATCAAGGAATTCCAAATCCTAATATGTTTGATGGTGAAAACCCACATCTCGTTATTATTGATGATTTAATGAGAGAGTCCGATTTAACTTTAAACTCGAACAGTGTTTTGTATTAGATTAAATAGAAGATTTATAAAGAAATAATATATTGCATACAATTTGTTTTATTTAATTTTATAACGATTTACATATTTACATACACACAAAATGCTTTACACATAAAACACAAAACACATATTATAACCTTAACTACTATAGTCTACAGTAACATTTCTGTTTTTATTTATCTCAATAATATTATCAAACTCAGCATAAACTATACAGTTAATGTTTGTGTTAGTGAGGATTCAAATCGTACTTCTAATCTTACACTATCATGCTTTATGAGATTCCAATGAGCTGATGAGTTGGCTGATAAATTAGGAGTTAAGTCAAATGCTAATAGACAGTAACCTTTGGCATACTGTTCACAAGAGATTCTATTTCCTTCATTAAGAAAGTGAATACCAGTTGCCGAGAATAGAGTATGATATGCTCATGTAAATACACTATTATTAAAAGATGGTTGCAAAGCTTTTGAAGGTATTTGTTGACCATCAATATATAAGCTGAAAGAATTAATACCATAGTTTTCAAAGTTAAATGGATTTTTAGTAAGGGAACCATTAAATGCAGAATTGTTCACAAATCCAATTATACATCTTTTGGGTACCTGCCCTAAAAATATATTATCAAGAGTTTTTCCTTGAACACCCGATGGAATTGTTAAAACTTTTACTTCAGCTCGAGTAATAAGATATTTAGCAGTGGTAGAAGTTAAAACTTTTTGATGTGCGAGTAAAACACTTTTATTAATTCGTGCTCGTCGAACAATAAGAGTTGCGTCAGTAATGTAAACTTTAAATTTTGCATCGTTTGACCCAGCAATTAAATTAAAACTCTCTCTTGATCGAACCAATTTAACACTCATTTCAACACCATTAATTAAAAATTTATCTTGGTTGAAAATGTCACCGTGAAGATGACCAATCATTTCTATTTCCTTACTTTCACTAATCAATTCCTGTCTTTTAACAAATCCTGTGTTTTTACCATCCGTAGTATCCATTTTTCCTGTTGTATCATCATACCAAAGACTACAAGTAAGATGAGATTGTTTAGCAGCAGGAGCATAGTTTAAAAGGGTTTCCATGTATGCTCGATATGCATAGGTATTATTAGGTGGTGATACAAGTTTTTGGTTTAAATAAACATCAAGTTGACTAAAAGTTAATGTAGCCAATTATTTACAGGTGCTACTATTGTAGTAGATATCAAGTTAGTTGAATCTTGATTTAATACTTTTGCCTTTATGTGGAGTAATGTATGAGACAAATCTATGTAGTCATCGCCTGTTCCAGGAACTTGAAACTCGATAGGTCCATCATCACCAAGAGATGAATCCACAATCCATTTTCAATGCTAGTTTGTGTAGGCGGTAGTGCAAACAAATCCAATTCTAACTTAATGCATAAGGAAAGAAATATTTAATTTGAAAATATATCTTTGATATTTTTTGGTTTGTGACCAAGTTTTTTCGCAGCTTGCACTTTAGCAGTTAATAGAGGAATGAACGAGGTCAATCGTTTTCTTTTAGTTTTATACCCAGATCCTGTCATGTTAAATTGATCAATTTTCTCATCAGCCTTTCGTTTTAAATTTGTACTAACTTACTTTAGACGATCTTTTATTGAGGATTCCATAGGGCGCGCTTGAACCATATCCGATAAAAGTCCTACTCCAGCGCTTAATGCCTCCTTACCAATCACTCGAGCACCACTTGAAAGTAAAGGTAAAACTGATCTAAATAACCCCCCTAAGAAGCTCCCAATACCATGACCGCGTTGGTATGGTGCACCCTAATAAATTACTCCAACTCCTGACCCAGCTTGATGTGTATAATAATTTTCATATGGACATTTATGATGATCACGAAGAGAATTCATTATTATAATTTTCGGAAATGTAGTTTAATACACACGGTTCCAAACTGGAATGGTATTTTTTGTCCTGTGCTCGATCTTATAACTATTTCCAGCGTATCGAACTCTCTTCGCATAACAGGTAAGTAGTGAAGTTGAGAGAAAACGTGCATTTTATTTGCACCATAAATGTATTTTGTAGGATCTAATGAAATGACTCTTAGTAAAGGAGTCATAACATCACCCACAATCTGAGGATCGATAATTTCGCAATATAGAAATAGTTGAGATGGTAACCCTAAGTGTAAATTAGCAGGACACTTTCCAAAATTTCTCTCTAGGAGATTTTTATTTGGTTCATAACCTAGTTGTAAACTTAATTTGGGTGATAATGTTAAGGATGTTATATTTTTATCCAAAACAGAAATAGACACAAATTTTGTTATTTCATCATAGCGAAATTTCAAGTTCTCTGCGATACCAATTATACACTCTTAAAATATGCTCAACGTTATCATAGTTGGTAGCTGGAATATGTTTTTTTGTAGTACACTATGGATGGTTTATCTTCATTAGGCATTAACATAGATTTTGTAATGTATACAACATTTTCATGATCTTGAACAGTAAACATGGTGCATGGATATTGAAATCCGACAACTCCAACCAACCATTCACCTTCTAATTTAATAGCTTTTGGTAATTTCGTTGAAAAATTTGTGGTCTTGTTATCAGGAAAGTATTCCATTGAACTATTGCTGAGTAAAGTTAAATAAAAACTTTCTTTATTCATATTTTTTTTAAACTAGAAACTAAAATCCAATTGTTAAATTTATCTGGATAACCTTTCCACTTCACTAATACTTCTTTTCTGTTACCCGAATAACGAGTGTCAATTATTTTATCTATTTTATATTGTGAGGTGGGATTGTAAGTGATTTTCTGTAATTCTCTTTCATAAAAAGTACCAACTAATGGTTCATTTTGTAAATCTGTTATTGTATAAACAACCCATGGAAATCTATCAATTATTGAAGATATAATAAATATTTCATCACTCCAATTTGATTCATAACCTTTTTTGGAAAACATGTTTATATTTAGTTATTAAAACGTAATCACGCACATTGAAATTTGGTTTAGGTATTTCTAAAGAAAGTTTGTTTGACCGTCTATCATAAAGATTAGTTCAAACTGTCATAATATTGTGGGAATTTACATCACATGGGCACATCTTGATTCTAGAGTGAAAGCTGTGATTATAAGAGTATATTAAATCTTGTAAAATAGCTATATCTATAAGTATTATTATGAGTGAAATAGCGCCACATTTCATATTTAGTGTTCTTTGAAATCATTCAACAATACTGGCCTTAATGTCAGGATTGTTAGTGGTATAGTAATTAATCTTTTTGGATTTAAAGTATTTTTGTACATCTTTTGAAACAAATTCTGTACATTTATCAGATTGTATGTGAGTAGGTGTTAAATTACTTTCAGTAAATATACTTTCAAAACATTCTTTAGTTGTTTCTGAGTTTTTCTTTTTCATTGGTCTTGCAAAAGCATATTTACTAAATACATCAATAACACAAATTATATACTTGAAACCATCATTATATTGAGAATAAGTTCGCATATCACTTAAATCAGCTCGCTACAGTTCATTAGTATTTGATAGAATGTACCTATTACGCGGGATTTTTTTTCGAATGGGTTTATGTAATGTGTATGTTTTTTGTGATTTTAACCATTTCTTTACTTGCTTTTTATTCATTTTACCCTTCATGGCTTTTGATAATTTATCAATACTACCAAAACTAGCGGGATTAGATGGATCATAATAAATCCTGTTAATTTCTTCTAGTACGGGGTCCATTTTTCCCACTCAAGCCTTTTACGTATTTTAGTTGTAGACGTTTTATCTCTACTTGACGCTAGTTGAGACGTTGTATCTCCTCTACTCGGTGTAAAAAAAATCTTGAACTTCAATCTCAGAGGGTTTGTTCAGATCTTTTGCTTGAAGTTGTTTCATTGCGGTACTTTAATATCTTTTAAAGCTTCTACAAATCTATCCCACCCTACTGGATCACATCTTTTTAAGGGTCTTAGTTAATCATTTATTAAATCAACAATATTACTTCCAGGAATTTTTTAATTATCAATTATGACTGTACTTTCATTATCCCAATGTATTTTACCTTTACCTATTTCAACTAAGTTTAATAATAACTGTCCTTTTTTATTATAAGTTTTTGGTATTAAACTGAGTATTTGAACTGGTGTGTAAAGTGGATTTTCATCATTTTCTTTACTTTTAATAGATCGATTCTCCTCCAACAAAGATTCAGCATCAACTGAAGTTTTTAGATCTCTATCTTTATTTTTAAAACCAATTTTAGACTCATCTGAATCTTCATTAGATGTATCAGAATAAATTGGTAACCTGAGTGGTTGACGATCCTCTTCGATAAAATGAAGGTATCTTTGCAGTGTTTGTAAATATAACATCCATTTCTTTCGGTCTTCCGTCTTACTATTCATAATATTTTGCATTTCAATATCTAATCGAGATAAATTACTATTAAACTCTTATTTTCTTGTTTTAATTTTTCAATCAATCCAGGTTCGATAAGTATCATTTTCTTTGCATTTTCCATGTTAACTGGGGCTAGTCCACTCACTAATCCACTCAATATTGCACCTAATATTATTGGTAAGAAAGCCCCTCCTTTTTGTATAATTATATTTTTTCTTAGTTTATATTTACACTTACGCACTAGTTTACGAAGTATATTTTTGTGTTTATTCAATTTTTGTTTATCTGGATCTTTAAGAGGTACTTTTCCTTGGAAAACGTTATGAATACACTCACAAATACAGTTAATTTCTTCTTCATCACACGTTTTAAGTAATGCTCTTTGATATTTTGGTTTAAGCGTATGCAAAGCGTTTAGCAAATGTTTATGCGTTGTGAGTCGACGATGCATCATTTAGCAATGATTTGAATTGTTTGATTCTTGGTGTATTTAAACTCTCTTGTGGGGACGTAGACTGTACAGAAACCATTAAATGGGAAGACATTTGTCTTGATACGACAAAAATCAATGGTATTCTGTTTTAAATCTACCATTAAATATCCATTTGCCTCTAGAGTTGCATAAATGTAGGCATCTTTAATGAATTTTGGGTTATCTGGTGACACTTGTCGTGCTAAATATCTTATTTGGGTTTTATCTCGAGGGTTTTTAAAATATATTATATAACTTGAGTTTAAAGATATTTCTCTTTGCCCTTTACCCTGATGAAATAAATTTTGTGTTAAATAAAATACACTGAGATTCCTGTGATAACTTCAGATTTTGTAAATATATCCACAATTCTTCCATCGGACTCTCTCATTAGATCATCAATAATAACGAGATGTGGGTTTTCACCATCAAACATATAAACAAAATATGAAATGCCGTGCACGTGTGTTTCACAATAACGAACAGTTTTTTTGTCTTTTGGCGACAAATAATTGAAAGGATACTTGGCCGAAACAAATAATGATCGATATACGCATCATTTTTATTAGATAGTTTTACGTCTAGAATAGCCATTTTTCTACATTGAAAATGTTTATGAGGATATGTAATGTAAATCCGTCCATGTCGATGATTTATCTAATATTTTTTAGATTTTGTATCATTTTGAACCAAAATGTTAAAAGTATTTACACGTGACTAAAAATATGTTTGTTCCAACAAACTTCACATAACAATGCTTCATTACTTCCCATCATCCCATTTCTTCCTTCTGCTCTTGTCTTCCTGTAACTTAAGTAAACAGAATCACATTCACTAATGATCAACTAATGACTGTCATTGTTAAAAAGTATTTTTTAACTTTTTCACTTTCTGCTATTGTCTTTGTATTTAAGGCTAGGAAATGTCCGCGGCGCTGCCTCAATTCGTGTTGGCGAACTTCACATGCCTTCGAAATTTTCTCAGACATGCAGATTTCCTCACGATGTTTTCCTTCACCGCCGAGCACGTGGTAAATCAGCACTTGAAATTGCAATTAACAATTTAAGTGGTGCCGGCGGGGATTGAACCCGGGTCGCGTACTGTGAAATTTACAGCTTGCGCTAACTATCTGAGCTACCACGGCTTAATCATATACACACACAATATTTAAATATAATTTGTTAACACTAAATCATACACACGTAAGAATATAACAGAAAGAAAAGTAAGTTTGTCAATAGAATAAACACTTACATCCATGGACTTTGATGCGTTGAAGTAACACAAATGTAGTATTGATAGATCCACTGCGGTCAAACGACCATACACTAACTCCATGACTGCAGTTGCTTAGTCTTATATAGTATCAGTAAGTAGTAATTCTAATCTAAAGAATTTCTGCAGTGGAATTGATAGTAACTTTATGCGTCAACAAGCTTATCTCACATTTTGTTGTATATCTCAACATTCCTTCGTGTTGCGTCTTGTTCAGTTCGGCGATGACTCAAATACGTTTTTTTTATAACACAAAATAATGCAATTTTATACTTAGAAATCACTATAATTGATCATTCCTATGTTAGTCATTGAGTAGATTGTACTGTAATAATCTACTAATAGCAGTAATATCATGGATACACTAGATGTACAACAACATCTGAAAAAGATTCACCTCAGTCTAGAAAATAATGTTTATGCTGCCAATAGACTGCCCATGTACACCCAAGTGCCAACGTATATAATATGCAATTTGGGTACAGATGATAAACCAGGGTCACATTGGGTAGCTTTATATATCGATACGAATGACGTCAGTCAATATTTTGATTCATACGGACGAGCACCTGTACGATATCATCTAGAGTTTTTGAAAAGGAATTGTAAAAGATGGAACTGGAATATTAATAGGATTCAGAATGAGTGGACTTCAGTTTGTGGCGAATATTGCTTAATGTATTTGCTATATAAGTTTCAGGGATGTTCAATGCATAGTTTTACGAGTATATTTACAGGGAACACATTGTACAACGATAGTTTAGTGGATGAGATGTTTCGCTCCTATTTTATAGATAAAAATAATAAGATTTTGTATTTCGTAAATAAAAATTGTAACAAAATTAGGTACTGTATTTTATTGATGATTCGATTAGCGTAGCAGTTAGAAACAAAGGAGTATAATACAATAGCACTGATAATCCGACGCATACGCCGAGGAAGAATAGATAATGACTGTATTCAATGAACAATAGATAAATAGATAAGAACAATGGTGTGCTAATGACGGTAGATGCCCTCACCGGATATCAATTATATAAGAGTTAATTGATCTGCATATCTCCGGAACCGTGCATCCTACGCAAAAACGGACCGCAGATTCGTGATCAGAACATGCCAAAACCTTTTTCTTAGGGTCGTGAGTCGACGAACGTTGCACCACTTCTGACTCAGTGAGCCAGAACTGGTACTAACTAACTACTGGCAGTCCTTTGTAGATTATATAGTCTGTCTGCAGTCGCTTTTTGGTTGTCCTTATTACACCAGATAATTGAGGCGTAGGTAATAATCGGCCTCACTATGCCGCTTTACAACCTTAGGATCATACTGGGACGAAATCCCCAGTTGTTCCCAACCATACGACCACGACCACGACACGTACCTAAAGCAATTTTAACCTTATGACATAAGTTGCTAAGTTGAGAAATCCACTTTAGTTTTTAGTCGATTGTTACGCCCAAATACTTAACTTCAGTGGAGAATACTACTTAAGTACTTCTTTAATATTAAGTTTTGGTATGACTAATTTGTCCAACCGTCTCTTTTTGGTAAAGGGTATTATAACAGTTTTATCAGCATTAACTGATAAAATGTTAATTCAAAGTGTGACAACCATATGGATAATTAATAGAATCAGGCGTTACTTTGCGGAAATCCATTATATTGAAGTTGTTAGAACTTAATTTTGCTCATTTCCGCATAATAAAATTAAATATGTCCTGCTCAGTCTGAAGAGCACCTCCTACCCTCTCTCAGTTGTGTGCATTATCCCCATCAGTACCACTCCCAGTACCACCCCTTGCAGCACCACTACTCCCAACACCGCCAGACTAGGAACGACACGCCACCCTTGATAATATATTACGCGCTTCACCTCTACACGAGGCATTCACAGATGAAGTAGACTCTGCGGAGGCTAACACAATCTTCGTCACCACTAATCCCATCACCACCGCTCCTAGTATTCCCTCCGCTCTCTACAGTTGATCAGGGAGTTGTATAAATAGCAGCTGTTTCGGCTCGTCACTCAGTTAGCCTTCAGCCTCTGCAAAGTCTACTTCACCTGAGGATGCCTCGTGTAGAGGTAAATCACGTATCATATTATCGAGGATGATGTGTCGTCCCTAGTGTGGTGGTGCTGGGAGTGGGGGTTCACAGGATCACAGGTTGGGAGGTGCTCTTCAAACTGGGCAGAACTAGCCTAACAGTGGTAGAGCCACGCGGCAACTTTGCAGTTGCACGTATGGGCCGGCTCAAACCAGGGTGGCACCACAACGGTTTGAGGTTACGGTTACGGTTACGATTCCGCGTTTCGTCTGGTGAGTGCAGGTGGCCGGAGGCCCAAATCCTCCCCCCCCCCCCCCCAATAACATGGTAGCGGAATTAAATTATGATAGACTACCCTAGGAGGGTACTAGCACCCCTAGAGAATCCCTCGCTGAGAATTCACGACCACGTTTCTCCACTTCTGAGCGTGGGTGCTCAGGCTGCACCGCGTATTCTGGGGGGGGGGGGAGGCAAAATTCCGCTCAAGACCACAACTGCTCGGGGCAAACGGAGCAACAAGACCAAGGCGACCCCTGACACCCTGTCCGTGAATTTCTACAATATCAGGGGACTTCACTTTAACCTAAACACCGTCCATCTCGAGACGGCGAGGCCGGCTCTGCTCCTTCTGACCGAGACGCAGGTGTCCTCTCCGTCCCCCCCCGAACGGGTTCCCGCCTTGTCGTGGCGGGGGGCTTAGAAGCCGTGGCTTGGTCACCCACGGCGAAACAAAGAGGAACCCATATGGCTGGTCCGAGGTGGAGGGCCGGTCCGAGGTGGCCACTCCGAGTGGGCTTGGGAAGCCCACTTCGGATGTGTGTTGGTGGACTGCGGTGAGAGGTGTGTCCTCCCCACCTACCGCTGCAGCCGAGGTGGAGTCGCGGAGGAAGAGGAGTGTTGGTATGGCGATGCGCCACTCGCCCTATCCTCCGCGACTCAAACGGGGCCGCACCGTTGATGCGGTGGTGATGAGGCTGCGGGGGGAGAGGATTGTCGGTATTGCGAGGCGCCGTTCTCCCTATCCTCCGCAGCCGAATCTTGGTTGGAGGCGGAGCCATAGACCAGATCCGCTGCTGGGGTCGGGAAGGCTAGTACTTCTAAGTGCTCGTTTTTCCTGGCCCCATGGCCTTCGCGCATTGGACGCGGGGGCGTCTGTTGCGCAGATGTAATTGGAGGCCGTGGAGGAAGGCGTGCCATGTGTTCTGGTGCGCCTTACTTGGAAAGGAGAACGGGGAGGAATATTCCTCTCCCGATGAGGTGCTGCCATGGGGCGGCAGTCGCTGGTGGGGCCGCGGATGTGTGCGAAAGCGTTCCCGTAGCCCTACCAATATGCGACGAAGGTGGAACACCATGGGGTTTTAGTCGGTGCGAGTCCGACATAACCCGTCTTGCCCCCGCGAGGCGGGTATGCGTAGGCATTTCCCCATGTTAAAAAAAAAAAGGTGTCCTCTCCGTCTGATGTCTCGTATCTCTCCTACCCGGGGTACAAACTGGAACACTCCTTTGTGTCTCGGGCTGGAGTTTGCGTTTACGTCAGAGAGGACATCTGTTCTCGACGCCTCGGTAGACTTGAAGTTTCGGACCTGTCCATCCTTTGGCTACGCGTAGACAGCGACGACCATCCGCGCGTCTACTGGTGCCTCTATAGGTCACATAGCGGTAATGACGAAACAGACCGACTCTTCGACCACCTCCAAATGGCTACAGATTCGTTACTACAGCAGATCCTCCGCAGAGATCGTGATCCTCGGCGACTTTAACGCCCATCATGCCGAATGAGTTGGTTCACCTTTAACGGATCTTGCGGGTAGATCTGTTCATGATTTTGCTTTGGCATATTGTCTGACACAACTGGTTACTTCGCCTACGCGGATTCCAGATGTGGAGGATCATGCACCTTCCCCGTTGGACCTTCTGCTGACCTCTCACCCGGACGGATATCAGATTTCCGTCGACGCCCCTTTAGGCTCCTCGGACCATTGTCTCGTCCGGAGTGTGGTGCCACCCACGCTGAAATCGCAGTTGCATTCTGCAGGCTGCCGCCGTGTTTGGCACTATAGGTCAGCCGATTCGGATGGGATGCGGTCTTTCTTTGCATCCTACCCTTGGGGGCGAGTTTGCTTCCCGCCGGACGATCCCAACGTTGTTGCGGATCTGTCGCTAATGTGGTACTTCAGGGTATGGAACTTTTTATTCCTTCCTCTGTGGTACCCATTGGAGGCAAATCTCAGCCATTGTTTGGTCGCTCCTGTAAAATAGCATCATGCTATAAGCAGGAGTGCTACCAAGCCTGGGCTGATGCATCAGCGTCCCGGAATGTAAACACCAGCGCTCTAAAAAAGAAGTATAATTCCGCCTCTAGGTCCTTCAAAAGAGTCATTGCCAAGGCAAAGTCAGTTCACATTGGCAGAATTGGCGAGAAACTAGTTCGCCTTCCTTCTGGCATTCTGGTCTCTTGCCATGGCTGTCCAGGGAAATTTCTGTCAGCCATCTCTTCCATCTCTGCACAGGGAGGATGACTCACTGGCCCATACCGCAAAGGAGAAATCCGATCTGCTAGGCTCTTTCTTTGCGTCCAACTCGACACTCGATGACGGGGGGAATACGCCGCCGACCATCACGCGGTGTGAGTGCTCCATGCCGTAAGTGCAGTTCACACAGTGCTCGGTTCGCAAAGCACTCCTCTCCCTGACGGAATCCCCCCAATTGTGCTGAGGACGTGTGATCCAGAGTTGGCACCGGTTTTAACGCGTCTTTTCCGGTACTCCTACTCCCTAGGCGTAGTCCCAAAATCATAGAAGACGGCTTTCGTCCACCCGATCCCTAAAAAAGGCGACCGCCCAGACCCGTCCAACTACCGGCCTATCGCCATCACCTCCTTGTTCTCCAAAACAATGGAGTCCATTGTAAACCGCCAGCTCATGAGGTACTTACCGTAATACGGTTTTCGCCGTGGTCGGTCAGCTGGTGATCTTCTGGTCTACCTAATTCACAGATGGGCGGAGGCAGTTGAGTCCAAGGCCATTGGCCATTAGTTTGGACATTTCGAAGGCCTTCGATCGGGTTTGGCACAAAGCGCTTCTTTCCAAGCTCCCTTCCTATGGGCTTCCCGAGGAATTGTGCGATTGGACCACCAGCTTTCTTGCAGATCGGAGCATCAAGGTCGTTGTTGATGGTGCAAGCTCCGATTGCAAGCCTATTAATTCTGGTGTTCCACAAGGCTGTGTGCTATCGCTAACGCGTTTCTTCTGCATATCAATGATATTTTGCAAACCCGTAACATTCATTGCTATGCAGATGACAGCACTGGTGATGCTCTTTACACCGGCCGAGCCAATATTTCTCAGGAAAACGTCCCAGAGTGCCGGGACAAACTTGTGTCTGAAGTCGAGTCTTTGCTGAACAGAGTCTCGGAGTGGGGGCGATTAAATTTAGTCCAGTTTAACCCCCAGAAGACACAAGTTTGCGCGTTAACCGCTATAAAGAACCCCTTTGTCGTATATCCCCAGTTTCAAGGCACTCCCCTTGTTTCCTCAGCCAGTATCGGAATCCTCGGTGTCGACATATCGAGTGACGTGCAGTTTCGTGGTCACTTGGAAGAGAAGACCAAATTGGCCTCTAAAAAGCTTGGCGTGCTCGGCAGAGCGGGACAGTATTTCATGCTGGCACACAGCCTGCAACTTTACAAGGCGCAGGTTCGGCCGCACATGGAATACTGTTCCCATCTCTGGGCTGGGGCTCCCCAGTACCAGCTCCTTCCACTTGCTCCTTCCGCATCCAGCGCAGAGCGGCTCGAATCGTCGACTACCGAGGGCTTTCCGATCAGCTCGATTCACTGGCACTGCGAAGAGATGTTGCATCTCTTTGTATTTTCTTTCGCATATACCATGGAGAGTGTTCTGAGGAATAGTTCGGATTAATCCCAGCCGCCAAATTTCGTGAACGCACTACGAGGCAAACGTCCCGATACCATACACACCATCTGGATGCTTGGCGCTCCACCACTGTACGTTTCAAAAGGAGTTTTCTTCCGCGTACAACCTCTCTGTGGAATAGTTTACCACCGGCGATTTTTCCGGACCGATACGACCTGGGGACCTTCAAGAAAAGAGCTTACTCCTTTCTAAAGGGCCGGCAACGCACCTGCAATCCCCCCTGGTGTTGCGGTTGATCATGGGCGGCGGTAGTCACTTAATTCCGGTGAGCCGCATGCTCGTTTGCTCCCTCTTCTATAAAAAAAAAACACATCATTTAATTTTATTACGCGAATATGAGCAAATTAAGTGCTAATAACTTCAAACACATGAATTGAAAAATGCCCTAAAATGTCGTGCCGAATGCCGAAAATTTCCTGCCATGTTCGCGACATTATTGTGCCCTTGACCTCGACAATCATTCATGTCTAAATCAAACACTTGTACAGTTGCATCAAGAAAGAGGCCAGTAAGTCCTTCTTCCAAAGAGTTATTTACTGGCTTGTAAGCAACAAAGTATTCGTGCTTTGACTTCCTAATTAGCATCAACAAAACGGAACGTTAGTTATAAGAGGGCACGGAAACGCTACTTTCGCTTGATTTTGGCACCCCCCGATGACGGCACCTGGTGCAGTCACACCGCTGGCACCGCCCTAGGGCAGCCACTGCAGCCCATCACAAGTCCAAAGTTGAACATGGGCTTCCCCCACAAATTACCGTTCCGAGTCACCTCTATTTACCGACTCACTGCATATTATTACATCAGGTTGTCACTGCAACAAGTAGGGCGCCGCCCGACATTGCTTTTACCAGTACTAGGTGGCCATTATTTATAATAATTAATAATATATAAAGCATACTGTGTTGCGATTATAAACAAACCATTTTTTATTATTTCTTCCTTTTTATAGAAATTACTTTGCACTGGCTTTGAAAAAAATATTATTATTGTTTTCTGATGTGAATACTTCTATAGAATCGTTGTGTTTTGAAACTCGGTGAAACGAATAAGCGACAGAAAAAAAAAGACAAACATATACATCTATAGGATTTAGTCTGAGAGAGAAAGAGATAGAATACTGTATATAGTGTTTCCTATTAACTCGGTCTCCTCTTTGTGCGGTGATTCGTAGACTTGTTATAACTAATATAATTTTAATATTTTTAAACTTGGTAACAATACAATAATAAATAATCCCTACCATTATCGTACTCCTGACACTCTGCATTCGTCTCCTTTTCTCGAAGTTTAGTTTTCTGAAGGATTCACTTCTACCGCGCGTTACATTTTTTTAAATTATTATATGTCATTGTCCCTCTCTTGAAAATTTCAACATGTATTTGGACGTAGACTGATGTTAGCAAACTACCAGATGATTATGTATTTTATAGAGTGAACATATTTTATAGGCGTTTCGCATTTTTTAAATAAAGTTAATTGCAAGTGTTCATGGCCAGTAACTACTGATACAGGTTATCTTTTAATTGCTCTAATCGAATAATAAACAAATTCCAGACCCACACTCAAAACAATCATTTTGACCATTAATCCACTCGCATCTATTACTCGTAATGCTGACGGCTGCATCCTCAAAATTGCATATTACAAAATTAAAAAAAAGTAAACGAAAAATATAGAATTCACGGTCATCCATTTCGCAACGCACGCCGCGCTCGCCCCGAACGATACGAAATTCAAATAGGCACAAACATTATTCAAATGCACTGATCCAGAGTTGTCTGACGTAAATAGAACATGCATATTGTATCCAGATCGAATTATTATTGGGAATCTGTGGTGCGTTCGGAAAGTGCTCACGGCATCCTAACGCCATTTTTATTTTGCACATTCTGTAAAACAAGACGGTGATTTTATATTTATTCTTGCAGTATAAATAATATCATTCAACAGATATTTTATTATTGTATACTTTTAAAGTGAAATTTTTTTTTAAATTGCTGTGTCTGAAAGTCGATAAAACGAAAAAGCGACACTAAAAAGTGACAAATATATATATATATATATAAATTTGTCAATTTTATGTCACTTATATATATATATATATATATATAGGATTTGGCCTGCGAAAGAATGAGATAGAATACGGAGTTTTTTTTTTTAAATTTATTAATATTTTATTCACATAAACCTTACGATTATCCTACTCTTGCAATTATCTTACAATTCACCTAAGCATTCGTATAAATCTCTCAGTTTAGTTTTCACTTCGTAAAAACCGCGTGAACTGCACACGTATTAACTTCCCGCTAAGAAAATTGAAAATTTTTAAAAATAGGTTAAGTTATTGCTTTCACCCTGATTTTCAAAAATCGATTCTTCATCAGGTCTCGACGTTTTGAAATCTCAGGAAGCTATTCTGACTAATTTCACGTGGACATCCATACGGATGGATGTACGTATGTGTTTTTTGAATGTCTTGATCGATTGAGATGCGGTTTGCGGCGTACTAAGATCTCTATGTAGAATACATTTATATGAACTGATTCAGACGAGTAGATTTTGAGAAATCTCAAAAATAAAAATTTTGTAAAACTGTTTTTTTTTTTTAAATAACTTTTAAATGGCGTTTGGAAAATGAAAATCGGTTTATTCGTTCGAGGGATATCGAAGGAGAACGAATTTGAAAAAAAACGTATTTTTTAACATAACTTCGAGATTTCGCAACATAATTTGGTGAAATTTGGAGCGCTTTGCATTTGAAATTAGCACAAAGTTCCAAGGATGGCCAACAGGGTCAACCAATTTTTTTGTTGTTTCTTGTTTAATTTTGTTTATAGCGTTAGTAAATTTCTACTTCACGAAGTATTCTAATACTTATTTGCTACTTGTTTTTTCCCTTAACTTCGTCTGCTCAGAAAACATGAAAACTATAATAGTGTGAGTGACGTATTATTCCTAATGTCACGGAGTTTCGGACATGCCCTCCCATACCCATACCATACCTTCTCATACCACAACAGACCCAGCACCATATTTTCAACTGTGACCATAAGCATCTTTTTCAATGATGGTGCGCTGAGCGTGCTGCTCACCCGGGAGTCTCCAAACTTTAATCTGGCCTCAGGCAAAATCTGGACTTATCAGTGAATAGAACTAGACTCCAACTTTCGTCATCACAATTTTCGTGCATAGTGCAACAGATGGCTGAGTTGACAGATGTTTTTGAAATTTGTTGCACCATGGCGCAATTTTGGATTAACCCAATATGGCGGCGCAGTAAACTGCGCGTGATTTACTGAGTTAACGCAAGGACTTTTGCTGAGTTACCTATGTCTAATCTAGCTGTGGATTTATACGAGCTAATGACGAAGGAATTGTAGAACCAGATGCCCAGCGTAGTAAGTAGAGGCAAAACATAGTTTTTTGGGACAAAACCACTCTCTCGTAGAATACCAGCGTGAAAAAGCAGCTGTTCCGAATGGTGAGTGTAGAGAACCAGATTTTTTTTACTGAAAACGAGGTGTCCATTAGAGCAACGCAGCGGTCTCTTTTTTATTTTAAAACCGTCTCAGTGATATGAGAAGACTTTTACAGCCATCTTTATTTTTTAAGGCAGCCATTTTTATTTCACGTTTACTGCACGAATTTTTAAACTTCCCGCTAAAAAAATTGAAAATTTTCAAAAATAGGGAACTTATTGGTTTGACCCCGATTTTCAAAAATGTGCGTGTATCTGTGTGTGTAAGTATGTAAAACTTTCATAACTTTAGAACGTCTTGATCAATTGAGATGCAGTTTGCGGCGTTCTAAAGATGTGCACACACACACACACACACACATACACATACATATATACGTAGATACATCCGTACGGACGTACACGTAAAATTAGTCAGAATAGCTTTCTGGGGTCTCCAAACGTCGAGATCAGATGAAACCACGATTTTTGAAAATCGGGGTCAAACCAATAAGTTCCCTCTTTTAGAAAATTTTCAATTTTAGCGGGAAGTTTCAAAACTCTTGCAGTAAACGTGAAATAAAAATGGCTGCCTTAAAAAATAAAGATGAGAGAAAGAGAGAGACGGTTTTAAGATAAAAAAGAGACCGCTGCGTTGCTCTAATGGATACCTCGTTTTCAGTGAAAAAAATCTGGTTCTCTAACTCACCATACGAAACAGCTGCTTTTTCACGCTGGTATTCTACGAGAGAGTGGTTTTTTCCCAAAAAACTATGTTTTGCCTCTACTTACTACGCTGGGCATCCGGTTCTACAATTCCTTCGTCATTAGCTCGTATAAATCCACAGCTAGATTAGACATAGGTAACTCAGCAAAAGTCCTTGCGTTAACTCAGTAAAGCCCGCGCAGTTTACTGCGCCGCCATATTGGGTTAATCCAAAATTGCGCCATGGTGCAACAAATTTCAAAAACATCTGTCAACTCAGCCATCTGTTGCACTATGCACGAAAATTGTGATGACGAAGGTTGGAGTTTAGTTCTATTCACTGATAAGTCCAGATTTTGCCTGAGGCCAGATTAAAGTTTGGACACTCCCGGGTGAGCAGCACCCTCAGCGCACCATCATTGAAAAAGATGCTTATAGTCACAGTTGAAAATATGGTGCTGGGTCTGTTGTGGTATGAGAAGGTATGGTATGGATATGGGAGGGCATGTCCGAAACTCCGTGTCATTAAGAATAATACGTCACTCACACTATTATAGTTTTCATGTTTTCTGAGCAGACGAAGTTAAGGGAAAAAACAAGTAGCAAATAAGTATCAGAATACTTCGTGTAGTAGAAGTTTACTAATGCTATAAACAAAATTAAACAAGAAACAACAAAAAAATTGGTTACCCTGCTGGCCATCTCTGGAACTTCCCGCTAATTTCAAAAGCAAACCGCTCCAAATTTCACCAAATTATATTGCGAAATCTCGAAGTTATGTTAAAAAATACGTTTTTTTCAAATTCTTTCTCCTTCGATATCCCTCGAACGAATGAACCGATTTTTATTTTCCAAACGCCGTATAAAATACATAAATTACGTGTCACGTTGTTTGTCCGCGATGGACTCCTAAACTACTTAACCAATTTTAATCAAATTTGCACACCGTGTGCATTTTGGTTCAACTTGAGAGATAGGATAGTTTTTTGCCCATAAGTGACCCACAATTTTTTTTTACGAATTTAAGGATTTTAATAGGACAAGACAAAGGGTAATCGAAAAGGGCAGAAAAACTTCTGCCTGGCAAGTTAGTCTATTATATATTATACTCTTTTATTTTATCTTATGTGTAACACTATATATCTTCTGCGCCGATGTCTTCGAAGTGTGCACATGGTCATCGATGAATTTAAAAAAGTAAACAATAGACGAAACTGTTTTCCGCAGCGAGTATCCAAACGCCGCCGTCTAAACAGGCACCCGCCCGTTAGTTCGGTCGATACGAAAACAGTGTCAAAAATGGCATTTTCAACAACACTTTGAACATATGCATTTATTCGACACAGACGGATCAGCGGTGTACAGTTATATGTGAATATTTTACGTCGCCCCGAGCGTCGCTTCTTTATAATATATTCAACAAAGTATACTATAGTAACGAGAATTGATCGAACTAGCGGACATCTTTAGTGATCGACTAACGACCCGCCCCGGCGTCGCCCGGTGGAACGTGTTAATATGACGTAATTAATATTTTTAAAATAATCATCAATACTTATTTTTCTCGTCTTTTTTTCTGAAAGCTGGTGCTTCTTTTGTACTTTTAGAATTATCTTTAATAATGCGTATTTAATTGACTTCGAAGACATTGATGGTGTTCTCATTTTAATTATATTGAAGTCGGTTGAACAAATTTTTTAATTGTACCGCTTGTTTTCTTTTTCAGCACGGGAAATGGACGTCATTATTTTTAGGAAGGTCTAAAGAATTTCTCGTATCACAGATTTTCAAGGACCAAAATTAAATAGGGCCGGTGCAGATGCAAAGGTGAAACCTTTTGCTAGCATCATAAACGGAGCGGAGTAAAAGTCTAAAGTCAATAATATCTTTAATTTTAACAAAAGATTCAATCAAATGGTGTGATATTGCGCAGTTGTAAATTTGTGAATTGATTAGATAGGAAAGAAAAAAAAATTCAAATCTAGATTTTTATTGTTTACAAACCTTGTCTGTATTGATCTTCAAATATTGCCGATAAAATTATGTAAATTGGCCTACGTGTTACGGAGGAGATAGATTTCAAAGATTCGTTTCCTTGCGCCATGGGAGGCAATCCAATAATCAAATCGACACAAACATTTTATACTACGCTAACTCGAATTTTAAGAAAATTCGTTTTTTTATGCCAATTTGATTAAAATGTATTTTTATATGTAATAAAAAATCGTAAAGAAATATACAAAAATAACGAAGTTACAAATCTTATACAACGCTAAGTAAAGGTACTTTTCGAAATCGCTCAATTTAAATTACACTAAATATTATTATTGGAGTGTTCACGGGAGGGGGGGGGGGCACCGCTTATTTGTTTACATTAATCTAACGACACTTGTCGCTGTGTTAGATGTGATTGCGCGGTTTTAAAAACTTTATAAGTAAATCATAATTCATCTAACGTCATTGTTACAAGTTATTTAAAATATTGTTAGTGTTAATTTATTAATACAAAAATGTCACGAAAACGAGCTAAATATTTAGTGGATTTAGCCAAAAAGGAGAAAAATTCATTGAGGAGTTTTGATAAAAATGGTGAGATAGTACCGCTTCTTACTGACGAGAGAGGAAGTTTAATATGTTAAGGATTATAGTGTAGGTCAAAGTATATAATTATGTTTTTTTTTTCAAAATTTGAGCCGCTTAGCTCAGAGTCCGTGTAACACTACGCTAACACTTAGTTAGCGTAGTTTAGTGCGTTCGTGTATACTTGTTCATTTGTAAAATGCACTACTTAGCGACTTTACCGTTGTAAATACTTATGTAACAACGAGTGTTAATTAGTTTATTGATGGTACCTTGAGCATGTTTATAATGTACATGTTTTTTTATAAAAAATTAACATATGATTTCAACACATTATCCCTAGTGTAAAACACAAATTATAAAAATTTCCGTAAAAATTTTCCTTTTTTTATTTTTTGGGTTGGGGTTTTCCCATCCCTTTACCTTATATAGAATTTCCTCGCCATTACCTGCCGAAGTTGATAATCCTGAATTCGTGGCTTTGTATAATCACGTCATGTTTGAATAGCCTATTCAAGAGCATGATTATTCTATAGTCAGTTCTATTACAATTAACTAATTGTATTACAAGATATAAATTTGAATGACTGGGGGCTCCTAAAACTCCACGTAATTATAATTATGTTTAATTATAAATAATAATTACGTATATTTCAATTCAACAAATGTGTCTTCAACCCAAAAGCGTTCTCCATTGACATTAACTCCACCAATTATCGAACCTTTGTTTTCAGTCGTCTCTAATGATACTTCTGACAGCATAGATAATACCCCCGTACCTTCATCTTATAGTGATTTTTCGGAATCTTCACAAAGTTTAAACGGTACTTTAGTGCCGACTTCTCGCCAAGAAACCGAAGATCACACCAGAAATCAGTACGTCCGTCCAGGTAAGTCTTCCCAATTCGCATATGGCTAACTGCTTCAGCAATAAAACAGATTCAGTATCGGCAATATCTACTCCCTATAATTCAATTTCCTCGCCTGCAACGTTCAATGATATTGAACGTTGCAGGTTATGACTATTCTGTAGTATCGACCCCAAAAAATAATAAACGTAGATCTAAACAAAGAACTGAGGTGGATCTCAAACGTCATAAACTTGAAGATAATCTGTGCTCGAAGATGAGTGGATATGTAGAAAGAGAAAATGTTTGTGTAACAATGGAATTGAGTATACTACGTCAAAAGGGAAAACTAAAGCACCAAGAAGCATTAAAGTTAGTTGTGTCAATTGTCGTCTGCAATGCTAAAATAAAATAAGCCAAGAAGTTCGTATTGACCTGTTTGATAAGTTTTGGGATACTGATAATCACGCAAAACAATGCCAAATCGTTGTCAAATATGTAATACAAAAAAGTAAAACGACTGCCACTAACGTCAAAAGCGAATCTAGTCGTCGATCACACACTTTGCATTATCACCTTCCTATAAATTCTGACATTGGCATCACATTACAAAAAGTTTGCAAAACAATGTTCTTGAACACCTTTAATATTAGTAAAGATTTTGTGTATACTGCAATACGAAAAATCCAAAAAAACAATGATTTTACTCATGTTACTGATGACAGAGATCGGCATAAAAGCCATAACTATGTAATTTCAAATGAAATGAAACAGAGTGTCATAGATCACGTTAATTCTTTCACCCCCGTTGAGTCTCACTACGTTAGAAAACATACGAGTAAAAAATACTTAGAACCTTCTTTATCTTTTTCAAAAATGTTTAAGTTGTATGATGAGTGGTGTGCTGTTAATAATTATAATGTTAGAGTACAGTCAGTAAGACAGTATAGAGATATTGTTAATACTAATTTGAAGATAGGTTTTCATTTACCAAAAAAGACCAATGCGATCTCTGTCATCAGTACAAAAATACATCTAGCCCTACAGATGAATTGAAAGAAAACTTCACAAAACATTAAACAGATAAAGTAAATTAAAATTAGATTGTAAACTGTTAGCTGTTTCTAGTAACAAAATAGTTTGTATTGTATTTGATTTTCAAAAAGTTTTAAGCTCACTACATGATAATATAAGTGTGTATTATTATAGGCGTAAGCTCAATGTATATAATTTTACAATCTACAATATGGGATCAAATGAAGCATTTTGTTATATATGGGATAAGCAAACGGCTAGGGGGGAGGGGGGCCAATGAAGTGGCTAGTTGTTTATACTCTTATATTGTTAATACTAATTTAAAGATAGGTTTTCATTTACCAAAAAAGACCAATGCGACAGATGAATTGAAAGAAAACTTCACAAAACATTAAACAGATAAAGAAATTTCCCGTAAATTAAAATTAGAATGTAAACTGTTAGATGTTTCTAGTAACAAAATAGTTTGTATTGTATTTGATTTTCAAAAAGTTTAAGTATAAGTTATAGTGTGTTTATGTAGGGTAAGCTCAATGTATATAATTTTACAATCTACAATATGGAATCAAATGAAGCATTTTGTTATATATGGGATGAGCAAACGGCTAGGGGGAGGGGGCCAATGAAGTGGCCAGTTGTTTATACGATTTTTTTTATTAAATTAGCTTCTAAGGGAGTTCACGAAGTTAATCTGTGGTCAGACAACTGTGGGGGACAAAATCGTAACCGTATTGTTTACTATATGTAGTTATTAGCTGCTAAAATTTTCGAAAATGAAGATAAGCCACCATTTTATGGAAAAGAGCCATACACAGAATGAAGGAGATTCAGTTCACGCTTTGATAGAAAAAACTGCAAGAGGTAGAGAGGTATATTCCGGATTAGTGGTATTCACAAGTACGATGGGCAAAGGTCAATGGGAATCTTATAATGTTATCGAGGTTAATCAAAACATGATATTTGATTTTAAAAGTAATATTAGCAAAAAAATTGGACTAAAATTGAAATAACGATAAAGTTATGTGGAATAAAGTACAAAATGAACTTTCTTCCGATAATTACGGGTTGTTGGAATATAAACATAGTTTAGGTGATAAAGAAAGCAATCAAATACAATGTTTTAAAAAGACATCTACTAGATTATCCCACTTGGAGCCTTTACCTCAAAAAGCATAGAAAACTTTGTTAAAAATTAATGAAGCAAAATATAAAGATTTAAAACAATACTGTGATAATAATATTATACCCGAAAAGTAACATATATATATCATATCATAATATATATATCATTTTATAGGAATTTATTAACAACTGAATATGATGAGAATAATGTAAGTGATGATGAAGTTTGAATGATTATAAGTACTTAATGATTACAACATACTATTTAAATTATTCGATTTATAGTTACCACTTAGAAGTTTTTTTTAATTAAGAATAACAATTATGTGCAATCTTGATTTAAATACGATATACGAAGTGGAACTGTGATTAATCTGATCTCTTATCTTTAATTAATAGGTAATTACCTGAAATTTAAATAAACAGTTGATTACTATATTTGTTTTAATTATATATTTACCTACAAAAATAATATCTGCAGAATTTTATCAAGAATTTATAAAAATCTACATGTATTATAGCTCAACGGAAAGTTAAATGGTATGCTAACTTATTGCATACGTCGATGTATAGTACACTATATATAATTCGACGGCTTTTAATACTGTTACGAGCTTGAGGTTCGTGACAATAAAAACTGCCGATTGAATTACCAAAATTTACACTTGTATTACCGAACACCAATTAAAACTTAAAACACTAATAATTAACCATACTGACTCACTTTATTTCGCTCCGAAGCTTCGCTTGTCTCGCCAAATTCAATACTGCCCCGATCGCGGCATGCAGCGGGTTTAAATACACTTTTACGCCGAAACATCCAGAATATTCCCGTAGATACGGGCGCCGACCGACCAGACGCAGAAAGTTCGAGTGTGAGGCTTCTGGAAAGCTTAGTTCTTCAATTCGATACCAGATGGCGCTGTTGGTTAAAAGATTAGTCATGTCATTTTCTGGAAAGCTCTCCTCGCTCTGTTACCCGACGCTAGATGGCGCTAGTGCCAGACGTCAACTTAGGCGCGCAACAATACGATATGCGCCAGTGATGCATGTACCGGTTAAATAAAGCTAACTTTAATAACTTGTTATTTAGCATAATAATTTCTAATTATATACCTTGTGAATATATATAAAAACCTAACCTTATAATTAATGCATAATATATTTTACAATTATGATTGTAAAGCAAAAAATATAACACTTCTTTAACACTATGATCTCCTGCAATACTCTATGCTAACATTAGTTAGACGTATGTAATATGTAAAATCTTATTGAGGAATTACGTTTATATACGGCTAATTAGCGCTAAATCAAAAAATATAAATAATTAAGAAAAAATAAATATGGGAAATTACGATGAATAAATTAAATATTAAGCATACCAAATTTCAAATAAGTATCTTAATTAATATAAGAGTTATCACGTTTTTCCCTTTATATGCCTCTACTGTAAAGTTTACTTTTATGAGTTAGCTTAGTATAAATTGCTGATGTTGAAATGCTGAAAGTCCTCCGGGTTAACTATGGCATCAAGTCGTCAAATACCTTAGACGTCTTCTTGACCATGCGAGCTATAATGCACCCGAAACGTCAGTACCTAAAAATCTTTTTTGATTTAATGAAGCGCGTCAGATTAAGGTAAAGTGGGTTAATTATGAGTTAAAAAGAATGCATTTAGAAAATCTGACAATTTGAGCGTAACGCAAGGGAGTGGGAGGGTTACAAAGTTGCAAAAAAACGTTGTCTTGACATTCCCGTGTGTTGTTTTTTTTTCTTTGAAGGAAATAATGCAAAATAGCAAAAAAAACAATCCGCCGATTTTCACTGCCCGAAGTACCAAAAATCGTCTATGAGAGTGTGCAGCTGGAGTAAAACATGTATAGCACCTGGAGTAAAGCACCCCACACCGCGCCTCTCTCTCCCTTTCACTTTTTCGCTATCTCTGACTCTCTCGTGCCATCATCACCCATTCATAGTCACATTTTATGGTTATTGAGAAAAAAAAGTTAATAAAAAAATTCTTAAAAAAATTTGTTTCTTGCAGTCAGGTTATCCCTCAAAATAATCGTCAGATTTTAAGCTACCATAACTGGGAACTCAAGCTGAACCTTCTCTATAATAATCTGACACGCTCAAGTATTTCAATATGGCGATTATATTTTCGCATTTTCAAAACTCCATTACGAACTTTCATCTTTTCCGAATCGTAATTCTTTTGAATGGGAGCATTTTTATCGTTCACTAAACATCCCCTTTGAATTTAATTTTTGAATATCTGTAGCAGTTTGTAGTGGTTTTACATTTTTGAAAATCTTTAGACGCTTCTCCGCCACTCTAAATTCTAATAAGTCCCCACGACACTCGAGTAAATCTCCATTTAACATCACGGGCTCCCCTACTATAAATACATGAAATCACTACTATCCTTTTTCAACGTGGTAGAGCCATGCTGCAGCTATATTATGGTTGTAACTCGAATGTGTCGGCTCGATCGGTGTAGTACCACGCTCTCACAGAATACCAGCGTCAAATAGCAGCTATAAGCGTAATATATGCTCCTGTGTTTCGTATGGTGAGCGTAGAAAACCGGAGACCCTTTTTACTGGAAACGAGGCATTCCATCTTAGTCCTAAGGTGTGGCAATGAATTGACATTTTAATTCTTAATCGAGGATAGATGTAGATGTCTATGAGCCACAGCATCCATGTACCATCGTTTGAGACTTTTATTCTGGAAAAAAATCTTAATCTATTATCATCAACAGTCATTTATTTTACTTACTTGTCAATTTCTCAAAAAAAAATCTCCTAGTTTTTCAACTAAACTATATAGCTAAGATCACTTCTAGCATCGGCCTCTATTTGTTCGTGAAGTTTTATCACAATGAATGCAGCCATTCGAAAGACAGACAAAAATTTTACAAATGCTTATTCGTTTCTTACTGGCATGCAAATCAAAGGTTTAAATAGTTAGATGCGCCCTTAGCACTCCGAAATGTGTCCATTCTCAAATGAGTGAGATCTTTCATTCGCAATCAGTGCTCGTCTGTGCGACAGAGAAAGCAGTATACCGAATTTCTGTAAGATAATAAGAGATGACACTATTGCATGTACACGTCGGCGTCTTGCAAACGAACACATCCAAAAATGATGCCACAGTTTTTAAGGTAGGCAAATACTTTGAGCTTAACATAAGGATTCCGATATTACTGACAAACACTTCCGCTTTATTATAATACCTACATAAGGTACGTGAGGGTAATAAGTACCTTAAGCTTTGCCGCCCTATAAAACCAAAACTAGGAGGGGGACAGAGACAAAAACACAGAGTCGTACACTACAACTAATATATTAAGAAAAAAAATACCAAACAAGCCTTGGAAATAATTATAAACACTTCGTAAAAAAACTAAAAAAAAACAATTAAATAAATAATTAAAAAAAGGCTGAAGTTTTAGAGTTATAAGAAAGTGACCATATTACCCGGATGACCAAATTACCCTCACATACTTGTAAAGGTATAAGCGACATAAATAATATATAAGCGACTCTCTCATTGTAGAGAAAATTTGCCTTTACTCTTCAACCCCCATAAAAATTCCATGCAGTCGCATGCGTCCGTCATATCCCGAGCGATCGCATTCACCCACAGCGCTTTAAACCATTAAAACCTATATACGAAGAGACTACTTTTTTATGAAGAAGCTTGGCATTATAAAATCTGTACAAAATTCTCTATCTTGTGGTCTAAACAAAAGTTTTTACTTCCTTACAAAAAGATTTTATCGTATTTTGATAACAAAAAACACATACCAAGCGGATGTCGGCAGCATGAAAATTACAATTATTTCTATATACTACTCGAAATTGATTTCGTAAAAAGATAAATTATATTCACACAAAAACTTTCATTACAATTTTATAATAAAACACTATACTAAAACACTAATAAAACACTAGAAAAATCCAAAAATCGACACAATAACATTCACACGAAAATGGCGTACGAAATGAACGTAGATTATAAATACATATAGACTAGCTGACTTTTTATTCCCCTAGAGGATAGAAAATTTCATATTATTGATTCTATAATGCCAAACTTCTTCATAGAAAGTAGTCTCTAAACATAAGTATTTATGGGTTACAGTGCTGTAGGCGGGTGCGGTCACATTTGACCTCTTGAATTTTGACGGAATATCGCTACGGCCAAATTTGGACTCTTGCTCTAGCTAAGAGATTAAAGGGATATTTTCACCGTTTTGACCATATAAACGTATTCCTGTTTTCATCCTGGATATTGTACATAACAACGACCCAGAAGAAGGACTAGAAATTGGAGACTGGATCAAGATCCACAGCAAAATAACTGGTGAACCAGTAAAAGAGAACTTGGCCCTGATAAGTGCGTGTTTTACGTGGTAGAGCCACGCTGCAGCTATATTATAGTTGTAGCACGAACGGGTCGGCTCGACTGAGACAGGACCATGCTCTTACAGAATACCAGACTAATGCTGCTATGTTTCGTATGGTGAGTGTAGAGAATCGGAGACCCTTTTTATTGGAATAGAGGCATTCCATCTTAGTCCTCAGGGGTGACAGTGAATATGCATTTTGATTCTTAATTGAGGATGGATGTGGATGTGTATGGGCCACAGCATCCACTTATCATCAGATGGACTGTGTACTCGTTTGTCATCTAATACTATTAAAAAAAAATATCGACCAAAGTCGCGCATGTCAATGCGTGTTTGTGTCGTGAAACCACTACTTACCTCAAGGTAATTTTATGATATGGTCACGTTGAGGCGCTTTCAGCCGCAACCGTGGCAGTCCCATTGTCAGATCTACCCCGCATGAGGTTATCGCTATGCCATGCACCACCAACTAAAACAACGGAAAATATAGCCGAAGTAATGAATATCCTATACCTTTAAACGAGCAATTCTTGTATATATATCTATATATAATCGGAATCTCGGAAACGGCTCCAACGATTTTCATAAAATTTAGTGTCCAGGGAGTTTCGGGGGCAATAAATCGATCTAGCTAGGATTTATTTTCAGAAAATGTCCTTTTGTTCGTGTTTTCAGGCAATAAAAAACTGCTACAATATAAGAACGTAAATTTTGACAGACTACTAACGATCGTAATAGCTCACGTGGGATGTCGGTCGGGCGTGATATCGGAGTTCCGTGGTTCGCGTCCCGTCTTGGGTCCGATTTTTTTCCTTTTTTTTTTTCAAATTCCCTTCTTTTGTGAGAAAATCTATTATATCAAGCCCTTTTTTTTTTAGTAATTTTTAAAAATAAGAAAAATTTTAATTAAACTAATTGCACTCATGATTTTCATTCAAATAACCAGTTCAGTTTTTTCTATTATGTCAATAAGATCAAAAAATATTATTCAAGTAATTTGTATCTAAATGTAACTTAAAAAAAACCGAGCAAAGCTCGGTCATCCGGGTACTAATTACAATAAGCCATCATAAAGGTGTGTATTTAACTGACGTTAGGTATAGGCATATTTCACTCGCGTTTGTTTCATCCACTACCAAATCGCCTATATTTATTCAAAGGGAAATTTACAAAGCAATTTATTTTATTATGTCTTTATATAAAACAACAGGAGGGCCAGACATTTTTTAGTCCCGTTATCAAGGGACCCGACTTGAGCGAGACTATTCAGTCTAACCAAGACGAAAGCGACTCTGAATACAACGACCCGCCCAAAACTACCATTGGATAGATACAATACGACAAAGTGTAAAAAGCATCAATACGGCTTTCATTTAGGCTTATGACATCCTACGGTCTCCAGTACGGCAACGTTAGACATCTCGCATACCTCCATCGACCAGAAAAGCAGCAAGATTCATTGAATCAGGCGCAGCTCACCCGCAAATCCATCACAATACACAATACCATACGTAACAGTAACATCAATTGGGTAAATATAAAAGTGCACACCTCGAAGGCTCATGTAATATTTTAAATAATCAATTTACTTTCTATAATAACCAAAACACATATTTCTTGTAAAGCTACAAAAAATTGTTTCCATTATTTTATTGCTTGATACCGGTGATTCGTATTTTGTTATCGAAAAAAAAATGTCAAATATTAATGAACGGGATGGTTTACAACAGACTTTTTTCAATAGACTTCTTATGGATTAAAATCTAAAGCTAATATAAAAAAATCTAAGTGATAAGTTCAATTTTTCGAAAGATATCTTGTACACATCCGTATCGACCAACTGATGTCCAAGTGAAATTATTTTTAATTAACTTTTTATAATTATAATCGATAAAAATAATCTTATAACTACGTCAGAAGTCATGATTGAAATCTCCTATTGCTATTGATGTACGTTTTATTACATTAGTGCAATAGGTGCTTTATTGCAAAAAATCGCTTCGCGTTCGATGTGAGCAATATAACAATCATAAGAAACCCCCTCACAACACACCCACATGATTTTTATAACTTTGGCAACAACATTGTTAATCTAAAGTAGTCTATCATACTATATACCAGTTACACATTAAATAAAACTGTTATTTACGGATATCGCGTTTAATTACTACTTTAACTTATATTTATTATCTCGACGTTTCGGGTGCTTTACAGCACCCATGGTCACGGAGGGGGGGGGGGGGACTGAGATGTTTGACGTCTCAATGTCATAGTTGGTCCGGCTAGCTTCAGTTTATAATATTAATTTTTGGTCCGATTTACGCAAAACAAGCTTATGGTATCATGACTTCTTGCAGTGGTATGCTTGGGTTTGGGTTTAATTTTGTTAATTATAGGATCCCAAGCAGATGGCAGCACCCATCCGTTTTCTCTATTGAAATTAGGATGTTTTTTTTTAATTTCAATAGCCTCGCGTATCATTCTTGGTAGGAATAGGTGTTCTTTTGCGAGGATTTGTGGTTTATCAAATCTAATGTAATGGTGGGGACGATCTTGAACGTGTTCACACACTGCAGACATCCCGGAGCGTCGGTGCTTCACGTCAGTTACATGTTCCTTCACGCGGGTTTTTAGATTAGTCAATTTTTATCATCCATCAAATGTAATATCCCTCTACAAGATGCAGGTGTGTACACGATAGATTGTGAACGTGGTCTCTCTTACCTTACCACAAAAAAGGTTAATAGTAACTTCTACTAAATAATCATTGTGTGTGATGTGGAATTATGTCCCTCCGCTAACGATTCGGAACTGTCATTTAAACTCGTGGGATACTTGATAAAAAACAACTCGTGTTTTATATTTATATGATCAGCTTCATAGTGTTCTATCGACGGACAACATTTTTTAACTATTTGTCACAAAAGACAACACAGCCGTGGTAGATCAGGGGCTAATTGCTCGATTTAAATTTCACATCAAATTTCACCCGGGTGCGATCGCCGCCGGAACCAATGAAATTGCCAATTGTAATATTAAACTCTGATTTACCACGTGCTCGGCGGTGAAGGAAAGCGTCTTAGGGAAGTCTGCATATATGAGAAATAAGAAAAAAATATTTCAAAGACGTGAAGTTCGCCAACACGCATTGGAGCAACGTGACGGACACTTCTTTGCCCTAAAACCGCAGAAATGAGAGGAGGCCTGTGAAGGAGGCCTGGAGAAAACGCAAATGAATAGAATCAAATAGAATAGAGTTGATTTTTTAAATTCAATATATTAAATTACAACTGACTCTTAGTAAAAGTAGTTTTTTTTTTACTTTCACCACTGGTTCGAAAAAAACCTCTGTCCTGTGAAGGACCAGCAAGAAACTCAGTGGAACATTTGTTCTACAGTAACATTAATACAATATAAAATACGTTGTAAAACTCATTTACAGCTTGGAAGTGATCACTTTATTTCGAGGGGTTATTATCAACCATGTATCCATTTATATTATACTCGTACTAGCCTGCCAGGCAGACGTTATTCTGCTCTTTTCGACGACCTTTGTCATGTCCTATTAAAAATCCTTAAATTCGCAAAAAAAATGTGGGTCACTCATGGGCAAAAAACTATTCTATCTCTCAAGTTGGACCAAACTGCACACGGTGTGCAAATTTGATTAAAATCGGTTAAGTAATTTAGGAGTCCATCGTGGACAAACAACGTGACACGTAATTTATATATATTAAGAAGATTAACCTTTTTATAAAGTATTCCTTTAATTAAAAAAATTAAACTTGGTAATAGAGAGACTTTGTACTTGCGGGACTGAATTAAAGGGAACATTATACAAATAAAAACATATAAAAGGACATTTTTCTATGTATGAAAGTTTGTGGAGTCGAGTAACTTATATCACAAACTTGTTTACACTTTTTTAATTAAAACTACCGTTGCTTTTGTGAACATTATATTAAATTTACGTATGTACACTGACCGCCCCAAAAAATGACCCACTGTGATTTACTTAAATAAATAATCTTGAAATTATATTTGTGTTTATTTTTGGCCAGGAGGAGGTCGCTAAAGACCCTTTTTTTGGGGTAATGCGTACGCATACCCGCCTAGCAGGGGCAAGGGTTGGTGCCCCATGGTGTTCCATCATCGTCGCATATTGGCAGGGCCACGGGAACGCTTTCGCACACATGCGTGGCCCCACCTTTAATAACCAAATAGCAAAACAGTCGTCACAGAGAACTTTTTTAAATATGATGAAATAAATATATTAACTTTGGCCTCAGACATCGGCCTTAAATATGGTGAAATAAATATATTAACTTTGGCCTCGGACATCGGCCAAAGTAAAGTAAAGTTACAGGCTATATACGTCACACTGCTGGGCACAGGCCTCCCCTCATTTCTAAGAGGGCCTTAAATGTAACGATATAAATATATTAACTTTGGCCTCGGACAAAGCTAATATATTTATTTCTTAAAAATTCTCTGATTATTGCAATAAGTGTTGATAACGGTAACGGTATCTTAATAATTTAATCAACAACACTAAACACGCTATTCGCTGCATAATCATAACTTTAACTTTGTAATATCCACACTGCTTGCAAAAATTTATTTTATTTACTTTGAGCATCAGTACGTATTACTATTATTTATTCTGTGGCGTCAGGGGTTGAGACCTCACAAGCAAGGTGGTAACGTCATTATACTAGATTTTTTTTTACCGTCTGGAAAAAAATTGGGTGTGAACATGTGAACGGAGCCTATAGCACTGAAATTTTTTTGCTTCAACATTGACATATAAAATTTAACTATCAATAAATACCACTGATTGAATGAAACTTTTGTATTAAAAAATAAAAGCAAAAATTTTGAACTAAATAAATAAATCAATTAACTATTTTTATATAATAATTAATAATATCGAAATTAAAATAATACGCGGCCGATTAGTAGTATTTATTGATAGATCGATTTCATAATATGTTAATGTAAAGAAAGTTGTAAAATATCAGTGCCACGGGATGTTATTCCGTTCACAACAAAAATCACATAGTTTGGTATAACTAATACAAAAATTTAGTTTATATATCCGCGAGGAATGTTGTTTTACATTTCTTTACATTTACATTCCCTCACTCTCATAAGTCCAATAAGACGGTAATCTAACACGACGGGAGTGAGATCAGGCGCAGGAAAAACAGCTTTAAGTGCTTCCCGAAGCAACTGAGGGTGACACACCGCCAACTTCCTGAATCCGGGCTACTACTGAAAATGTCTTGACATAAAATCAACAATTGACAGAAATTTTTATTACGTGGTAGAGCCATACTACAGTTATATTACGAGTAATTATATAGTTGTAGCACGAATGGGTCGGCTCGACCGGGGCAGGACCACGCTCTCACAGAATACCAGCGTGAAATAGCAGCTTAATGCTGCTGTTTCGTATGGCGAGTGTAGAGAACCGGAGACCCTTTTTACTGGAAACGAGGCACTCCATCTTAGTTCTCAAGGCTGACAATGCATCTGCATTTTGATTCGCAAATGAGGATAGATGTAGATGTCTATGGGCCACAGCAACCACTTACCATCAGGTGGACTGTGTGCTGGCTTGTCAACCTTTTCCTTTAAGAAAAGACAGAAATGTGCCTATGAATCACAGTATCTACTAACCATCAGGAAAACTTTGTGCTCGTTTGTTACCCTTTAATAAACTACTTCATAAATGAGGAGGTACTCAATTCGACTGTATGTTTTTTATGTGTGCTACCTCAGAACTTTCATCTAGGTAAACCGATTTTGATTATTCTTTTAATCCAATAACTCATTTTGGACCGACCCGGGCTTCGAACCCAGGACCTCACGATCAGGAACCGTGTTCACAACCACTAGACCAACAGTGCAGTCAATATATACAAAAGAACAGTCAAATTGTTAACTTTCTTGTTTTGAAGGTAGTCAAAACTGAAAAATATACTTCAAAAGTACATGACTTTACTGACTTCAATCCAATAAGTGTAGTCAAACGACTGTCTTGTAAATATTAGTATCACTATCAAACGGGACACGAGTAATATGTTTAGTGCCTACTAATGGAGTGTATCTATGCTGTCTACGAAATTCCGTTAGTTTGTATGCGCTATAAGAGAGCATAAGGGTACAGTACAGGTTATAAAGCATTCATGTTCTAGTCCTTACAAATGACAATAAAAGTTACCAGAAGTCTTCTCTGATTGGAGTTAGCTACAGTGGCTACAATATTAATATTGTTTTAGATTATATACTTATTTGACACTGATGCATTTGTCCCATATAAAAAAAAAGAATCATTAAAATCGATACTCGAAATCGATTCACTTAGAAAAAGTTCTAAGATACACATAAAAAAGTACAATCTTTATTCTGTGACCGAGTGCTTTCCGATCGGCTCGATTCACTGGCGCTGCGAAGAGATGTTGCATCTCTTTGCGTATTTTATCGCATCTATCACGGGGAGTGCTCTGAGGAATTGTTCGGATTAATCCCAGCCGCCAAATTTCGTGAACGCACTACACGGCAAACGTCCCGATACCATCCACACCATCTGGATGCTTGGCGGTCCACCACTGTACGTTTCAAAAGGAGTTTTCTTCCGCGTACAACCTCTCTGTGGAATAATTTACCACCGGTGATTTTTCCGGACCGATACGACCTGGGGACCTTCAAGAAAAGAGCTTACTCCTTTCTAAAGGGCCGGCAACGCACCTGCAATTCCCCTGGTGTTGCGGTTGATCATGGGCGGCGGTAGTCACTTAACATCAGGTGAGCCACATGCTCGTTTGCCCCCTCTTCTATAAAAAAAAAAAAAAAAAAAAAAAAAGTACAATCGATTTGAAAACCTCTTCCGTTTTTGAAGTCGGTTGAAAAAAAGTGCTTTAGTAAGACAGTCCAAATGATAATTTGAAAAAGTGACTTATTATAAACAAACAAAAATATAATATAGAAAACAAAGAAAGCAAGTCCATTACATGTGTATTGCAACCGTTTCAAGATAAGCCGCGAGATTGCAGTGCTGATTTTCGGCTCGGACGGCCAAATGTATGCAAGCAAATAATATTTTAAATCTCTATTCTAAGCCCCATATGAGATGTGTCGTATTCAAACAGTCTCACGTTGTTATAAATAAATTAAATATTTATGAATAGACTGTTGTTTTAATAGGAGTTTTTTTTTTAAATATATATAGAAGAGGGGGCAAACGGGCATACGGTTCACCTGATGTTAAGTGTCTTCCGCCGCCCATGAACATCCGCAACACCAGAGGAATTGCAGATGCGTTGACGGCCGTTTAGAAAGGAGTAAGCTCTTTTCTTGAAGGTCCCCAGGTGCCCAGATCGGTCCGGAAAAATAGCCGGTGGTAAATTATTCCACAGAGAGGTCGTACGCGGAAGAAAACTCGTAGTGAAACGTACAGTGGTGGATCACCAAGCATCCAGACGGTGTGGATGGTATCTGGACGTTTGCCGCGTAGTGCGTTCATGAAATTTGGCGGCTGGGATTTATACGAACAATTCTTCAGAGCACTCCCCGTGATAGATGCGATAAAATACGCAAAGATATACAACATCTCTTCGCAGCGCCAGTGATTCGAGCCGATCGGAAAGCACTCGGTCGTCGACGATTCGAGCCGCTCTGCACTGGATGCGGTCAAGTGGAAGGAGCTGGTACTGGGGAGCCCCAGCCCAGAGATGGGAACAATATTCCATGAGCGGCAGAACCTGCGCCTTGTAAAGTTGCAGGCGGTGTGCCGGCATGAAATACTGTCCCGCTCTGCTGAGCACGTCAAGCTTTTTTTTTTTTGGTTGTCAATAAAGAGATTTGCAAACCAAAAGAGTTGTATAGAACAAGCTAGTTATATTTTATATTTCTGATAAATTGCTATTATTAAATGGTAATATTATATAATAATAATTAATTATACACTGTTGATTATTATAACAATCAAAAGACCAAGCAAAGTCAACAAAAGATATATTTGCGGCGACACGGCCATTCTGATCAGCGGTGCGCGCTCTGCACCTGCCGTGAATAATCTTCTGTTTCTATTGACCTGTTAAGACAGTATTAATTTTTGTATAGTAATAGTTTGTTGGTCTTGATTGGTGACCATACCCAATAATGAAGAAATGATCATATAGCAAGTTAAGTATTGAAAACTATACTTAATTTTACTGATTATACCATAAATTATTCTGACTGTATTTGTAAATATATAAAGTTACAGATTGTAGTTGTACCCTCAATTGGGTATAGTTTTGTGTCATTCTCACGTGATGGTAATTCTCTGTGATAGACACAAATTCTTTGACTTGAAGATATAAATGAAGTAGGATCAGGAACATCGCTCTGTGATACACAAAAAGTCATGATCTAATGGAGAGTAAGTTAAGGGTCTTAGAACCATTGGTCCGCGACCGGCACGAAGTCTCTTTACTTCATGGGAAAGTAGGGAACTGGGTTCGGAGCGATCATGGATGTTGTGTCCAAGCAGGATAACATGAGAGTATAAATGGTCACCTCCACGGCTCGTGGTTATTTTTATTTTTGAAGAATTATTTTATGTGTACATTTACCTCAACGACCTTTTGAATGTGAATAAAGTAAAATTGTTTAGTTTAATTGCTATGTAATTAATAAATAGAGTAATCATAATAGATAGTAGCTTAGAGTAAATTGGAATCTGCTCACCATTTAATTTGTAGCATCTGTCATAACTGAAGGTCCAGCACCGTTATCCACCAGATTACGTCGTTCCTTTGCGACACGGCTGCCTGCTCACCAGGCTGCAGTGCCCGTCAACTGGACATGAGCAACTTTTCATGGACGACCACGTCCCACCACTGGTTTAATAAGATAACGGCCATTGTCCAACACCCTAAAGATTTCGTAAGGTGCACTGAATTCGAATTGGAAACGAAAAATTGAAGTCTAAAGAAGTTTGGTTTCTTGGATTATTCTTTACTAAAACATATTCACCCTTTTGAAATCTTAGTATTTCTGCTTTTTGAGCATCAAATAATTGCTTGAATTCTATTGCCGCTTCGGTCGTTCTGTGCTGTACATATCGCTCTAAGGTCTCATAATCTATTGACATGTCATCTACATGCACTAAGTTTTACAGTTCGGGTGGTACGCAATGTTGGTATTTCGCAAGCTACGAGTATGTAAGTGGTGCAACACAAGTTGTTTGGTGTGCTGTGCAATTAAGTGTAAGTGAAGACTGACTAAGGCAGTGTACCAGTCAGCGGTTCCGTAATTTTTTATGATCGTTAAAGCATTTTTGAGAATCCCTATTACCCCTTCAACCTGTTCATTGGCTTTACTTACTCCGCGGCTATAGAAAGGATCTCCAAACCAAACCTTTCACAAAAAATCTTAAATTCTCCTAGTAACTTACGCCCACCGTCCACTACGATTAGTTTAGAAGTGGCAAACAGGTTTCTCTTTTGTTTTAAGGGTGCAAGAGCACTTTGAGGGTTTTTATTAATAGCATAGTGCAACAAAACATATTTAGTATTTGCATCTATTGTAACTATAACATACTATTGTTTAGGTGATGCACCTAGTTCTCGTGTTATGTCCATATAGGTTATCTTAAATGGCTCAGTAGGTTTTCTAATTGGATCCAGTTGGGCTTGAATGGATCACGACATATTTTATGAAGTTCTACAAATAATGCAATTATCAACGAACTCCCGAACTGTAGTATTCATCCAGTCAAACCAGTAAGCATCTCTTATCTTAGCGAATGTTTTTTCCCAACCAAGAGGCTTCAAGCTAGAATGGTATGCATTTATCAAACTTCATTGGAATCATTTCGGCACCAAAACCAAATATTGCTCACCTAGTACCTTAAAAGACCATCTTCAAATATAAAATTCTTAACAGACTTACCTTTATATATGGTAAATTTTAGAACGCATTGTTACATCACGACGTGCTCTCTCTACTTTCAACCATTGCAGTTCTTTATTCATTATATTCACAATATGCGTCTGTAGATTTCGGCTAAAAATCTGTCTGTGTGTGATACTCAATCTCAAAATCAAAAATTTGTTACAATACCCATCATCTATATACTCTTGGTAAAAGCTCATGTTTGTGTTTAGAAGCTTTAAGTGCGTTGAAGTCAGTTATAACTTTAAAGTATCTGCCGTAGAGAAAATGGCGCAAGTGTGTGGTACCTACTTTCAGCTTCAGTAGTGCGCATGCTAAAATAAGTCACTGCATGTTGTCGGCCATCTATTGCTTGGGCAAGTATTTCACCTACTCCTAGACTACACGCGTCAGTGAAAAGTTCTATTAGTGCATTTTCTCGAAATATCATCAATATAGGAGAGGAAGTAAGATAAGGGGGTCATTGTAGAAGCGTGCTCGTCGCGACCCCTGCCAGCCCTTTTCAGGACTGCAATGCTACACAGCTGCGCACCCATGCAAACGAGGGTTAGGGCGTCCCCCCAAGGCGACGCACACCAGTTCGTCCCCGTTGGTGTGGAATGCAGCGCGCAAAGCGGCGATGGGACCGCCACCCGTCACGCACAGCCCGACACGGCGGAAGGTGGAGGACGGAGTGCAGAGTTGGCACGTGGAATGTTAGAGGGGGCATGAGAGATAAGACGAATGAGTTGATCGAAATAATGAAAGATAGAGAATTAGATGTAGTGTGTATGTCGGAGACGAAACGGAAAGGCAGTGGTACTGAAGAGCTCCCTGGCGGGACGTTAGCTACATGGTCCGGAGTCCCGGAAAGCGAGAACGCCTGCCAGGGAGTGGGGGGTGCTGTTGTCGTCCCGGTTGGTCGATCTTATGACTGAATACAAGGTTGTGAACTCAAGACTTCTCTGGGTTCGCTTTAAACTGGGACTGACGAAGTTATTCCTTTTGTCTGTTTATGCGCCGGTAGCTTCGACGTCCAGGGCTGAGCTGGAGGAGTTTTGGGAGAATGTAAGAGAAGTTCTAGATTTGGTTAAGGGACGAACGAAAGAACTGTTGTATGTGGTGATTTGAATGGATGGGTAGGTATCGCTCAACCAGGATACGAGTCGGTGCTTGGAAAGTTTGGCGATAAAAGGGTTAATGATGCTGGCAAGCTTATACTGGCTGTATGCAAGGAAAAGGGTCTTCTTGTGACAAACACTATGTTTAATCACAGGAAAATCCATATGTACACTAGAGAAAGAAAGAATGAGAGAAGTATGATTGATTTGTTCCTGGTGGATGACCGACTGCGAAAACAGGTGATGGATACACGAGTGTGAGAATGGATACATGGGTGCTGACTTGGGAACGGATCATTATCTAGTAATTACTAGATTTAGGGGTTTGTTCGCGGGTTGGCGCTACCGGACGGCAGTAACAGAACCGCAGTCGGTCTGTCGCATCCGAAGCTGGAAGCTTCAGGAAGCGGATACTAGGGACAAATATCACACGAGGGTAGCCGAAAAGCTTGACACCAGCGATGGCAGCAAAGAATGTGTGGAGAGAACATGGCAGAATCTTAGGGATGGAATGGTAAGTGCAGCGGAAGAAGTATGTGGAACGACAAAAAGAGGTAGTAGTAAAAGAAGAGATTCATGGTGGAATGATGAAGTGAGAGAAGCTGTAAAAAAGAAGAAAAAAGCATGGTTAGACTACTTGGCCTCTAGTAATGATAAGCATATGAGAGAGAAGATGAAAAAAAGATATAAGCTGCAGAAAGTTCATGCGAAAATATTGATTGAGGAAGTACGTGACAGGTGTAGAATAGAAGCGGACGAGAGGTTGTCGCACAACTTTAAGGAAAACTCCAAACTCTTCTGGAAAGAGGTTGGAAGGTCCCGGAGGGGTGCGACAGCCTTAAGAATGAACAAAGTGCTTTCGAGAACCAATGACGTCCTCTCAGAAAAACCGGACGTCATGCAGCGATGGAGTGAATTTTATAGAGAAATGTATGCGTGTCATGATCTTAGTGAAGGATCCGGGGGTGACGCCGTGACTGGCACGCTAGACACGGACCTCGATGATACTGATGTCATTGTGCCTTTATATAAAGGTAAAGGTTCACATTTTGAGTGCGGGTGCTATCGGGCGATCAGCTTGACCAGTTTAGCAAGTAAAGTTTACTCGAAGGTTTTGACACGTAGGATGCAAGAGAAATCGGAAAGATTCTTATGGGAGGCACAATGCGGATTTAGACCTGGAAGAGGATGCACGCATCGAATGTTTTCTCTCCGCATGATCACGGAAAAGCTTCTGAGTGTTAACCAGAGGATTTTCTGTGCTTTTGTGGATCTGGAGAAAGCGTTTGATAAGGTTATAAGGAAGAAAATGTGGGAACTGTTGCCGGGATATGGTGTGGGTGGTCGATTGTTAAGGGCTATGCAGTCACTTTACTATGACTGTAAAGCCTGTGTGCGGGTAGGGCATGACCTGTCACCCATGTTTAGCATCCAAGCGGGCGTAAAACAGGGTTGTGTCATGTCTTCCTGGCTGTTCATACTGTATCTCGACAGCTGTTTACAGAAGCTGAAAAATAGCTGTTTAGGTGTGAAATTGGGTGACATTAAAGTTAATTGTCTGCTGTATCGTGATGATGCAGTGCTTATTGCACCATCAGAAGCAGAACTGCAGGCATTAGTCACGTGTATGAAAGAGGAATGTGAAATTAAAGGTCTCCATTTGAATGCTAATAAAACAAAGGTTCTGGTATTTGAAAAGGACGAAGAGAGAACGAAATGTGAAATATGGGTAAATCAGGAATGTCTAGAACAGGTAAATGAAATTGTATACTTGGGGAGTGCTTTCAGCCGGGATGGAAGATGTGATTTAGATGTGGATAGGCGTGTCGTTGCCGGAAACAAAGTCAATGGTGCCCTGAATGCATTAGTCAAAAGGCAAGGCGTGGTGAAGAGTGCACGCCTTGCAATACATAACGCAGTGTTGGTACCGACTTTGTTATATGGCAGCGAAACCTGGGTATGCCAGAAGAAGCATAAAAGCAAGTTGAATGCAGTGGAGATGCGATCTCTTCGTAAAATGTGTGGCGTTACCATAGCCGACCGAAAGCGAAACGAAGAGATTCGCAATATGGCAGGATTGAAAGATGACCTTATGAAAGTATGAAGAAGTTAATGTACCTGAAAGAAGCGAAAGAGGTATGTAAGGATCGTGACACTTGGCGATCTGTTCTCTCTGGCTACCCCGTTAGGGATTGTACGTGAAGATAAGTAAGTAAGTAAAGTAAGTAAGATAATGAATTAATTATCTTGTTATACGCCTCTTCTTGTCCATGAGTCCATTGCGACATAGCGCCGCTCTCAGTTCGTAAAGGGAATCATAATACGTGCGAAATTTGCAATAAACCGATGAAAGTAGCTAGCTGCCCGACCTGTTTAAAATTAGCGGGTGTTGGTGATTTAACAAGAGTATCTACTTTTTGTGAGATAGGTGTTACATTGCCATCTTTTATGATATTACCTAGATACTCTACAGACTTCTTAAAAAGAAGCAATTGTCGATATTAATGGAAAATCTGATTTTTTTGAGGAAATTAAAATCTGCTCCATAAAGATTATACCATCCCTCAATTTTCTACTCTTGCTGATACGTCACCAATATAAAAATATTTATTAGAATTTTTAAGCCGAATTTCTAATCTACCGATATTGACACGTGATATAGCATAACCGCGAATAAACAGATGAACTATTTGATTTCGCTT